>CAUYUJ010000594.1:0-85000 GCA_963575745.1 Prorocentrum cordatum
TAAGAGTAATTCCGGCGCGCTGGAGAGCTAGTTGGCAAGAAAAATCTCGACGGACCTTTTGCTGACTTCTGGTCGGTTGAAAATTTTGTTCTCGAAATTTGACCATTCGTTAGAGCTCTAGTATTTTTTCCCATGATATTCGATCTTATTTCCGCTCGCCATCTTGATCTCAGCTCGATCGGGTAACTTTGAAGGCCAAAAAGCACTTCTGGCGGACGGCCGTTCGAGTCATTTTGACACATGCGCTTGTCGGTATTTTGTACTTAACTCGCGCTGTAGGGGCAGCTACAGAGGCTGGCCATCACAGCTGAGGCAGACTCATAATCAGGCAGACGCGTCCGCCTGTTGAATCCAGAGGTCTGAACTCGGTCTGCCAGCCGAGCTAGGTCCGGAAACCTATTTGTATTATTCGAGTCAACTTGATACGCGTTGTCGGTATTTTCTACTTAACTCGAGCTGTAGGGCAGCTACAGTGCTGGTAAGCACTGCTATCGCACTCAGAATGATCAGACGCGTCCGTCTGTCGCATTCAGAGGTCTAAACTCGGTTTGCTATCTGAGCTAGGTCCGCAAACCTATTCGTATTATTCGAGTGAACTTGATACGCGTTGTCGGTATTTTCTACTTAACTCGAGCTGTAGAGCAGCTACAGTGCTGGTAAGCACACCTATCGCACTCAGAATAATCAGGTGCGCTCGCCTGTTGAATCCATAGGTCTGAACTCGGTCTGCTAGGCGAGCTAGGTCCGCAAACCTATTCGTATTATTCGAGTCCACTTGATACGCGTTGTCGGTATTTTCTACTTAACTCGAGCTGTAGGGCAGCTACAGTGCTGGTAAGCACACCTATCGCACTCAGAATAATCAGGCGCGTTCGCCTGTTGAATTCATAGGTCTGAAATCGGTCTGTTAGCCGAGCTAGGTCCGCAACCTATTCGTATTATTCGAGTCAACTTGATACGCTTCGTCGGTATTCTCTACTTAAATCGAGCTGTAGGGCAGCTACAGTGCTGGTAAGCACGCCTATCGCACTCAGAATAATCAGGCGCGTTCGCCTGTTGAATCCAGAGCTCTGAACTCAGTCTGCTGCGCGATCTAGAATCACGAAACTGTTCGTATTCTTCCAGTCAGCTTGAGAGCTACTGTCGGCGTTCTGCACTTAGCTCGGGCTGTAGGGGGGCTGCAGGGCGGGTAATCAGAGGAATCGATTCGGAGACATCAGACGCCTCTGTCTGCTGCATTCAGAGGTCCGAACTCGGTCTGATGCTCGAGTTGGGCTGAAAAACTATTCGTTCTCTACAATTGTCTTCGACAGATTATATGTTGTCAGGAAGCTCTACGAGTCCCCCGGCGGTAACAAAGGTTGACGGTTTACCGCCGGCGCCCAGTTCCGGCGCGCCCCAGAGCTAGTAACTCGTAGAGCTTCCCTTAGCTAGTTATAGCTGGAAGCTAAGAGTAATTCCGGCGCGCCCCATAGTTGGCAAGAAAAATCTCGACGGAACTTTTGACGACGTTTGCTCGGTTGAAAATTTTGTTCTCAAAATTTGAACATTCGTTAGAGCTCTAGTATTTTTTCCCGTGAAATTCGATCTTATTCCCGCTCGCCATCTTGATCTCAGCTCGATCGGGTAACTTTGAAGGCCAAAAAGCACTCTGGCGGGAACGGCCGTTTCGAGTCAACTTGATACGCGCTGTCGGTTTTCTGAACACAACTCGAGCTCTAGGGCAGCTACAGAGCTGGTAAGCACAGCTTATGCATGCAGAATGATCAGGCGCGTTCGCCAGTTGAACCCAGAGGTCTGAACTCGGTCTGTGAGCCGAGCTAGGTCCGCAAACCTGTTCGTATTATTCGAGTCATCTTGACAGACAGTCTCGGTTTTCTGGTCTTAACTCGAGCTGTAAGACAGCTACAGAGCTGGTAAGCACAGCTTATGCATGCAGAATGATCAGGCGCGTTCGCCTGTTCAATCCAGAGGTCTGAACTCGGTCTGTCAGCCGAGCTAGGTTCGCAAACCTGTTTGTATTATTCGAGTCAACTTGACACGCGTTGTAGATATTTTCTACTTAACTCGAGCTATAGGGCAGCTACAGTGCCGGTTCGCACCCCTATCGCACTCAGAATGATCAGACGCGTTCGCCTGTTGAATCCATAGGTCTAAACTCGGTCTGCTAGCCGAGCTAGGTACGCAAACCTATTCGTATTATTCGAGTCAACTTGATACACGTTGTCGGTATTTTCCTCTTAACTCGAGCTGTAGGGCAGCTACAGTGCTGGTAAGCACCCCTATCGCACTCAGAATGATCAGACACGTTCGCCTGTTGAATCCATAGGTCTAAACTTGGTCTGCTAGCCGAGCTAGGTGCGCAAACCTATTCGTATTATTCGAGTGAACTTGCTACGCGTTGTCGGTATTTTCCACTTACCTCGAGCTGTAGGGCAGCTACCGTGCTGGTAAGCACACCTACCGCACTCAGAATCATCAGGCGCGTTCGCCTGTTGAATCCAGAGGTCTGAACTCGGTCTGCTAGCCGATCGAGAATCACGAAACTGTTCGTATTCTTCCAGTTAGCTTGAGAGCTTCTGTCGGCGTTCTGCATTCAATTCGGCTGTAGGGAGGCTGTAGGGCGGGTAATCACAGGAATCGATTCGGAGACATCAGACGCGTCCGTCTGTCGCATTCAGAGGTCTGGACTCGGTCTGATACTCGAGTTGGGCTCAGAAACTATTCGTTCTCTGCAATTTTTTCCGACAGTATATGTTGTCAGGAAGCTCTACGAGTCCCCCGGCGGTAACAAAGGTTGACGGTTTACCGCCGGCGCCCAGTAATTCCGGCGCGCTGGAGAGCTAGTTGGCAAGAAAAATCTCGACGGAACTTTTGACGACGTTTGCTCGGTTGAAAATTTTGTTCTCAAAATTTGAACATTCGTTAGAGCTCTAGTATTATTTCCCGTGAAATTCGATCTTATTCCCGCTCGCCATCTTGATCTCAGCTCGATCGGGTAACTTTGAAGGCCAAAAAGCACGGTGGCGGGAACGGCCGTTTCGAGTCATTTTGATCTGCGCTGTCGGTATTTTGTACTTAACTCGAGCTGTAGGGCAGCTACAGAGCTGGCCAGCACAGCTATCGCACTCAGAATCAGCAGACGCGTTCGCCTGTTGAATCCAGAGGTCTAAACTCGGTCTGCCAGCCGAGCTAGGTCCGGAAACCTATTCGTATTATTCGAGTCAACTTGATACGCGTTGTCGGTATTTTCTACTTAACTCGAGCTGTAGGGCAGCTACAGTGCTGGTAAGCACACCTATCGCACTCAGAATAATCAGGCGCGTTCGCCTGTTGAATCGATAGGTCTGAACTCGGTCTGCTAGGCGAGCTAGGTCCGCAAACCTATTCGTATTATTCGAGTGAACTTGATACGCGTTGTCGGTATTTTCTACTTAACTCGAGCTGTAGGGCAGCTACAGTGCTGGTAAGCACACCTATCGCACTCAGAATAATCAGGCGCGTTCGCCTGTTGAATCCACAGGTCTGAACTCGGTCTGCTAGCCGAGCTAGGTCCGCAAAACTATTCGTATTATTCGAGTCAACTTGATTACGCTTTGTCCGGTTTTCTGGTCTTAAAACTCGAGCTGTAAGACCACGCTACAGTGCTGGTACAGCACACCTATCGCACTCAGAATAATCAGGGGCGCGTTCGCCTGTTGAATTCATCTAGGTCTGAAATCCGGTCTGTTAGCCGAGCAGGTCCGCAAACCTATTCGTCTTATTCGAGTCACTTGATACTCTTCGTCGTCGGTATTCTCGCTGTATCGCTCCCGACTGTAAGGGCAGCTACAGTGCTGGTAAGCACGCCTATCGCACTCAGAATAATCAGGCGCGTTCGCCTGTTGAATCCAGAGCTCTGAACTCGGTCTGCTGCGCGATCTAGAATCACGAAACTGTTCGTATTCTTCCAGTCGCCTTGAGAGCTACTGTCGGCGTTCTGCACTTAGCTCGCTGTAGGGGGGCTGCAGGGCAGGTAATCAAAGGAATCGATTCGGAGACATCAGACGCCTCTGTCTGCTGCATTCAGAGGTCCGAACTCGGTCTGATGCTCAGTTGGCTGAAAAACTATTCGTGTCTCCTACAATTTTCTCGACATTATACTGTGCGAGCAGGCGGTAAACCGTCAACCTTTGTTACCGCCGGGGGACTCGTAGAGCTTCCTGACAACATATAATGTCGAAGAAAATTGTAGAGAACGAATAGTTTTTCAGCCCAACTCGAGTATCAGACCGAGTTCGGACCTCTGAATGCAGCAGACAGAGGCGTCTGATGCCTCCGAATCGATTTCTCTGATTACCTGCCCTGCAGCCCCCCTACAGCCCGAGCTAAGTGCAGAACGCCGACAGTAGCTCTCAAGGTGACTGGAAGAATACGAACAGTTTCGTGATTCTAGATCGCGCAGCAGACCGAGTTCAGAGCTCTGGATTCAACAGGCGAACGCGCCTGATTATTCTGAGTGCGATAGGCGTGCTTACCAGCACTGTAGCTGCCCTACAGCTCGATTTCAGTAGAGAATACCGACGAAGCGTATCAAGTTGACTCGAATAATACGAATAGGTTTGCGGACCTAGCTCGGCTAACAGACCGATTTCAGACCTATGAATTCAACAGGCGAACGCGCCTGATTATTCTGAGCGCGATAGGTTGCTTACCAGCACTGTAGCTGCCCTACAGCGCGAGTTAAGTAGAAAATACCGACAACGCGTATCAAGTTCACTCGAATAATACGAATAGGTTTGCGGACCTAGCTCGCCTAGCAGACCGAGTTCAGACCTATGGATTCAACAGGCGAGCGCGCCTGATTATTCTGAGTGCGATAGGTGTGCTTACCAGCACTGTAGCTGCTCTACAGCTCGAGTTAAGTAGAAAATACCGACAGCGCGTATCAAGTTCACTCGAATAATACGAATAGGTTTGCGGACCTAGCTCGCCTAGCAGACCGAGTTCAGACCTATGAATTCAACAGGCGACCGCGCCTGATCATTCTGCGAGCGATAGGCGTGCTTACCAGCACTGTAGCTGCCCTACAGCTCGAGTTAAGTAGAAAATACCGACAACGCGTATCAAGTTGACTCGAATAATACGAATAAGTTTCCGGACCTAGCTCGGCTGGCAGACCGAGTTTAGACCTCTGGATTCAACAGGCGAACGCGTCTGCTGATTCTGAGTGCGATAGCTGTGCTGGCCAGCTCTGTAGCTGCCCTACAGCTCGAGTTAAGTACAAAATACCGACAGCGCGTATCAAGATGACTCGAAACGGTCGTTCCCGCCAGAGTGCTTTTTGGCCTTCAAAGTTACCCGATCGAGCTGAGATCAAGATGGCGAGCGGGAATAAGATCGAATTTCACGGGAAAAAATACTAGAGCTCTAACGAATGTTCAAATTTTGAGCAAAATTTTCAACCGAGCAAACGTCGTCAAAAGTTCCGTCGAGATTTTTCTTGCCAACTAGCTCTGGGGCGCGCCGGAATTACTCTTAGCTTCCAGCTATAACTAGCTAAGGGAAGCTCTACGAGTTATGTTGTCAGGAAGCTCTACGAGTCCCCCGGCGGCCCTCAAGGCTCTGGCTCAACATGGGGACATCTGGGGGAAGGATCAGACGGTCCATATCGCTAACGCCGATATCAAACAAGCATTCGACCATTGCAGTCTTCAGAATGCCAAGCGTGCTATGTGCCATGCCAATATTCCTGCCTATCTTCAGTATGCTTTGCTCTCACCGCTGGTATGCACTACGGGATCGTTAATTGTTGAGGGTATGGCAATTCACGACATCAACTGGGACGTCTGTATACGTACGGGCGGCCCTGAGGGGCCTCTCCTCTTTAACCTTATCATATGTGCCATGTGGGGACCAATTTTTCGGGAATGGGACAGTAAAGGAGTGGGGTATGTGCTGGAGGGCGTCTGTGGTGAGTATGAGCGACGGACAATAGTGAACCACTTTGTGTGGGCGGACAACTGCTACCTCGTCTCTGCATCCCCAACTGTGTTGGCTCAGATGATGCACGATCTAACACTACCACTACATGACTGGGGGATGAGATGGAAGGACAGCAGCTTGTTGTACATGACATGTGGGGTTAATGCGAGAGTGGACGGAGACGGACACATACTTGCCAGCGAGGATTTGTGTGTACCTGCGTGCTCGATGTATCAGGAATTTAGACTTCGACGTGTATGCAGTATGAAAGTATTGGGTCATGAGATTTTCTCCACGTACCTTGTGCCTGCTCATCCCGATGTTGAATATCGAATCAAGGAGGCTCGTGCGTGTTTCATAGGACAGTCGGATTTCTTTCGTAACCGAGCGGTAGCAGTCCGTGATAAATTTTGTCGTTACCAAGACAAGGTGCAGAGTATGGCGTTGTATTGTCTTGAGACATGTACGGCGGACACTTCCTCGCTTCACACACTCAATGCCTTCGAGGGATGGTGTCTGTGCCGTATGTTCCGACGGCCGAGGAGGGAGGAGGAGACTATGGCGGACTGGAACCGCCGAAGGTACCACGAGGCCAGAGAGCAGTTTCGATCTTACGGATTTGCGAGTTTGGTGCAACGATTTCTCCGTATGGTTTGGAACTCCGCTAAGGATGCTGCTGCCTTCATTACTATGTTATTTACTTCTTCTCATGAGGAAATATCTTCGACACAACGTACGTGGAGAGACCACCACATGACTACGGTCGCATATGGACCACTGTGGGATAGACTCAGGACGGATGCGTCTGAGTGCCTGCGAGGGTTATTCCATTTCCAGGAGGCTTCGCAGCTGAAAAGGAGACACGTCAGCTCAGGTCGAGCTATCGGACAGAGATGCTGGTTATTTCCTTTCTGCGAATTCTACGGACTCAAGTGGTGGGAGACCTTTGTGCCGACAGATGCTGCGTACGTTCAGTTCTGCGAACACATGTGTACACGGACGATGCTGAGTTATTTCCAGAAAAGAAAAGGGTACGGTACTACAGGTGGGGCCCTGCAGGAGGTACATACTATCACACAAAACGACCTACACACATATGGGGCTCAAGAGGGCACTACGGCTTTCAATGACAAAATGGCCAAACGAATTGCGTTACAAAACATGAAGGAGGTTGAGTACGACCTCGACTCATTTGGGAACCCTGTGTACATTTCTAGGGACAGTCTTCTGGTGGTGTCGTGGCTGCAGGGTGTCTGGAGGGTGCTTAATCGTACGTATCAGGAAAGGGTCAACAGAATGATAAACCAACTGGACAATATGTGTCAGAAGTTTGGAATTAGGCCTGCCTGTCAGGGGAGGGAGGTTGTAGACCACACATTTAGGGAATGGAACACGCGTGCAGATGTACTCACTCATGAGGCCCGTGTCGGGCCACCAGTGATTCGAGATAGGATTGGGCTCCACGCCCCTCAGTTACAACAGGTGTTTCGCGTCTGTGCCATCGGAGCTGGTTTCGACGGTGGCGTTTCTTGCGACGGCGTGGGGGTCGGGTGCTGGATCGATGTTGGGCGGGTTTCGAGGATCTCAAGGCAACCACTCAGCCATGAGATTATTTGGACGGAGGTGTATAGTGCGGCATTCTCGATCGATCCAACTTCAACAGTGACTGATGCCGAGATCACGGCCGTTGAGCATACGATTGTAATCTTGCCGTTGGTTGTACATGCGTATTTCGGACAGGATGGGATGTGATTGTGATTGTGCTCATTCACGCCTTCTCATAAGAGTTGGTCACCGTGTGTGTGTACTTGACCTCTCATCCTCCTTATAAGAGTTGGCTTTCGCCTCTGATCGTTTGGATCGTCGAGGCATCCGCCTACTCCCGATACGCCCGCTTCTTGCTTCCGACTAGGCTGGAAAGCCTGCACAGTCGACCGCAAAGTCCGCAAAAACAAAGGTTGACGGTTTACCGCCGGCGCCCAGTAATTCCGGCGCGCTGGAGAGCTAGTTGGCTCGAAAAAAAAGAACTGAACTTTTCACAACTTAACTCGTAGAGCTTCCCTTAGCTAGTTATAGCTGGAAGCTTAGAGTAATTCCGGCGCGCCCCACAGCTAGTTGGCTCGAAAAATCTCGACGGAACTTTTGACAACTTTTGCTCGGTTGAAAATTATGTTCTCGAAATTTGAACATTCGTTAGAGCTCTAGTATTTTTTCCCGTGATATTCGATCTTATTCCCGCTCGCCATCTTGATCTCAGCTCGATCGGGTAACTTTGAAGGCCAAAAAGCACTGTGGCGGGAACGGCCGTTTCGAGTCATCTTAATACGCGCTGTCGGTTTTTCGAACATAACTCGAGCTCTAGGGCAGCTACAGAGCTGGTAAGCACAGCTAATGCATGCAGAATGATCAGGCGCGTTCGCCTGTTGAACCCAGAGGCCTGAACTCGGTCTGCTAGCCGAGCTAGGTCCGCAAATCTATTCGTATTATTCGAGTCAACTTGAACGCGTTGTCGGTATTTTCACTTAACTCGAGCTGTAGGGCAGCTACAGTGGCTCTGTGTGGTCACACCATCGCAATTCAGAATCAGCAGCACGCTCGCCTGTTGATTCCATAGGTCCTGAACTCGGTCTGCGAGGCCTAGCTGGTCCGCAACCTATTCGTATTATTCGAGTCAACTGAATGCGTTGTCGGTAAATTTTAACTTAAACTCGAGTTGCAGGCCAGCTATTGTGATGGTAAGCACACCCTTTCCACTCAGAATAAACAGGCGCGTTGAATTCGCCTAATGAATCCATAGGTCTGAACTCGGTCTGCTAGCTGAGCTAGGTCCGCAAACCTATTCGTATTATTCGAGTCAACTTGATACGCGTTGTCGGTATTTTCGACTTTACTCGAGCTGTAGGGCAGCTACAGTGCTGGTAAGCACGCCTATCGCAGTCAGAATGATCAGGCGCGGTCGTCGAATTCATAGGTCTCAACTCGGTCTGCTAGCCGAGCTAGGTTCGCAAACCTATTCGTATTATTCGAGTCAACTTGATACGCGTTTTCGCTATTCTCTACTTAACTCGAGCTGTAGGGCAGCTACAATGCTGGTAAGCACGCCTATCGCACTCAGAATGATCAGGCGCGTTCGCCTGTTGAATTCATAAGTCTGAACTTGGTCTGCTGGCCGAGCTAAGTCTGTAAACCTATTCGTATTATTCGAGTCAACTTGATACGCGTTCTCGGTATTTTCTACTTGAATCGAGCTGTAGGGCAGCTACAGTGCTGGTAAGCACGCCTATCGCACTCAGAATAATCAGGCGCGTTCGCCTGTTGAATCCAGAGCTCTGAACTCGATCTGCTGCGCGATCTAGAATCACGAAACTGTTCGTATTCTTCCAGTCATCTTGAGAGCTACTGTCGGCGTTCTGCACTTAGCTCGGGCTGTAGGGGGGCTGCAGGGCGGGTAATCACGGAATCGATTCGGAGACATCAGACGTCTCTGTCTGCTGCATTCAGAGGTCCGAACTCGGTCTGATACTCGAGTTGGGCTGAAAAACTATTCGTTCTCTGCAATTTTCTTCGACATTATATGTTGTCAGGAAGCTCTACGAGTCCCCCGGCGGTAACAAAGGTTGACGGTTTACCGCCGGCGGCCCTAGTGTCCGGCGCGGGTGGAGCTTAGTTGGCCCAACCGGCCGAGGCGGACAATGTACTGTAGAGCTTCTTTAGCGTTGTCTCGTATGCTTCCCAGCTAGTAATAGCTGGAAGCTAAAGTACTCCGTAAGCTTTCCTTAGCTCGTTATAGCTTGAAGCTAGAGTATCCGGCTGCGCCCCAGAAGCTAGTTGGCAAGAAAATCGCGACACGGACCTTTTGCTGACTTTTGGTCGGTTGAAAATTTCGTTCTCAAAATTTGACCATTCGTTAGAGCTCTAGTATTTTTTCTCATGATATTCGATCTTATTCCAGCTCGCCATCTTGATCTCAGCTCGATCGGGTAACTTTGAAGGCCAAAAAGCACTCTGGCGGGACCGGCCGTTTCGAGTCATCTTGATACGCGCTGTCGGTTTTCTGAACACAACTCGAGCTCTAGGGCAGCTACAGAGCTGGTAAGCACAGCTTATGCATGCAGAATGATCAGGCGCGTTCGCCTGTTGAACCCAGAGGTCTGAACTCGGTCTGCTAGCCGAGCTAGGTCCGCAAACCTATTCGTATTATTCGAGTCAACTTGAACGCGTTGTCGGTATTTTCAACTTAACTCGAGCTGTAGGGCAGCTACAGTGCTGGTGGGCACACCCATCGCATGCAGAATCATTAGGCACGCTCGCCTGTTGAATCCATAGGTCTGAACTCGGTCTGCAAGCCGAGCTAGGTCCGCAAACCTATTCGTATTATTCAAGTCAACTTGATATGCGTTGTCGGTATTTTCCACTTAACTCGAGCTGCAGGCCAGCTATTGTGCTGGTAAGCACACCTTTCACACTCAGAATAATCAGGCGCGTTGAATTCGCCTAATGAATCTGTAGGTCTGAACTCGGTCTGCTAGCTGAGCTAGGTCCGCAAACCTATTCGTATTATTCGAGTCAACTTGATACGCGTTGTCGGTATTTTCGACTTAACTCGAGCTGTAGGGCAGCTACAGTGCTGGTAAGCACGCTTATCGCAGGCAGAATGATCGGCGCGGTCGTCGAATTCATAGGTCTCAACTCGATCTGCTAGCCGACCTAGGTTCGCAAACCTATTCGTATTATTCGAGTCAACTTGATACGCGCTGTCGGTATTTTCTATTTAACTCGAGCTGTATGGCAGCTGCAGTGCTGGTAAGCGCGCCTATCGCACTCAGAATATTCAGGCGCGTTCGCCTGTTGAATTCATAGGTCTGAACTCGGTCTGCTAGCCGAGCTAGGCCCGCACACCTATTCGTAACTTGATACACCTTGTCGGCATTTCCTACTAACTCGAGCTGTAGGGCAGTTACAGGTAAGCACGCCTATCGCACCCAGAATAATCAGGCGCGTTCGCCTGTCGAATCCAGAGCTCTGAGTCGGTCTGCTGCGCGATCTAGAATCACGAAACTGTTCGTATTCTTCCAGTCATCTTGAGAGCTACTGTCGGCGTTCTGCACTTAGCTCGGGCTGTAGGGGGGCTGCAGGGCGGGTAATCACAGGACTCGATTCGGAGACATCAGACGCCTCTGTCTGCTGCATTCAGAGGTCCGGACTCGGTCTGATACTCGAATTCGGCTGAAAAACTATTTGTTCTCTGCAATTTCTCCGACATTATATGTTGTCAGGAAGCTCTACGAGTCCCCCGGCCCGCCGGCGCCCAGTAATTCCGGCGCGCTGGAGAGCTAGTTGGCAAGAAAAATCTCGACGGAACTTTTGACGACGTTTGCTCGGTTGAAAATTTCGTTCTCGAAATTTGAACATTCCTTAGAGCTCTAGTATTTTTTCCCGTGATATTCGATCTTATTCCCGCTCTCCATCTTGATCTCAGCCCGATCGGGTAACTTTGAAGGCCAAAAAGCACTCTGGCGGGATCGGCCGTTTCGAGTCATCTTGACATGCGCTGACGGTTTTCTGAACATAACTCGAGCTCTAGGGCAGCTACAGAGCTGGTAAGCACAGCTAACGCATGCAGAATGATCAGGCGCGTTCGCCTGTTAAACCCAGAGGTCTGAACTCGGTCTGTCAGCCGAGCTAGGTCCGCAAACCTGTTTGTATTATTCGAGTCACTTTGATACACGTTGTCGGTATTTTCTACTTAACTCGAGCTGTAGGACAGCTACAGTGCTGGTAAGCACTCCTATCGCACTCAGAATGATCAGACGCGTTCGGATATTGAATTCATAGGTCTAAACTCGGTCTGCTAGCCGAGCTAGGTCCGCAAACCTATTCGTATTATTCGAGTCAACTTGATACGCGTTGTCGGTATTTTCTACTTAAATCGAGCTGTAGGGCAGCTACAGTGCTGGTAAGCACACCTCGCACTCAGAAACATGAGGCGCGTTCGCCTGTTGGATCCAGAGCTCTGAACTCGGTCTGTTGCGCGATCCAGAATCACGAAACTGTTCGTATTCTTTCAGTCATCTTGAGAGCTACTCTTGGCGTTCTGCACTGAATTCGGGCTGCAGGGCTGCAGGGCGGGTAATCACAGGAATCGATTCCGAGGCATCAGACGCGTCCGTCTGTCGCATTCAGAGGTCTGAACTCTGATACTCGAGTTAGGCTGAAAAACTATTCGTTCTCTGCAATTTTTTCCGACAGTATATGTTGTCAGGAAGCTCTACGAGTCCCCCGGCGGTAACAAAGGTTGACGGTTTACCGCCGGCGCCCAGTTATAGCTGGAAGCTAAGAGTAATTCCGGCGCGCTCCACAGCTAGTTGGCTCGAAAAATCTCGACGGAACTTTTGACAACTTTTGCTCGGTTGAAAACTATGTTCTCGAAATTTGAACATTCGTTAGAGCTCTAGTATTTTTCCCCGTGATATTCGATCTTATTCCCGCTCGCCATCTTGATCTCAGCTCGATCGGGTAACTTTAAAGGCCAAAAAGGACTCTGGCGGGAACGGCCGTTTCGAGTCATCTTGATACGCGCTGTCGGTTTTTCGAACATAACTCGAGCTCTAGGGCAGCTACAGAGCTGGTAAGCACAGCTAATGCATGCAGAATGATCAGGCGCGTTCGCCTGTTGAACCCAGAGGCCTGAACTCGGTCTGCTAGCCGAGCTAGGTCCGCAAACCTATTCGTATTATTCGAGTCAACTTGAACGCGTTGTCGTATTTTCAACTTAACTCGAGCTGTAGGGCAGCTACAGTGCTGGTGGGCACACCCATCGCATGCAGAATCATCAGGCGCGCTCGCCTGTTGAATCCATAGGTCTGAACTCGGTCTGCAAGCCGAGCTAGGTCCGCAAACCTATTCGTATTATTCGAGTCAACTTGATATGCGTTGTCGGTATTTTCCACTTAACTCGAGCTGCAGGCCAGCTATTGTGCTGGTAAGCACACCTTTCACACTCAGAATAATCAGGCGCGTTGAATTCGCCTAATGAATCCATAGGTCTGAACTCGGTCTGCTAGCTGAGCTAGGTCCGTAAACCTATTCGTATTATTCGAGTCAACTTGATACGCGTTGTCGGTATTTTCGACTTAACTCGAGCTGTCGGGCAGCTACAGTGCTGGTAAGCACGCCTATCGCAGGCAGAATGATCAGGCGCGGTCGTCGAATTCATAGGTCTCAACTCGATCTGTTAGCCGATCTAGGTTCGCAAACCTATTCGTATTATTTGAGTCAACTTGATACGCGCTGTCGGTATTTTCTACTTAACTCGAGCTGTATGGCAGCTGCAGTGCTGGTAAGCGCGCCTATCGCACTCAGAATATTCAGGCGCGTTCGCCTGTTGAATTCATAGGTCTGAACTCGGTCTGCTAGCCGAGCTAGGCCCGCACACCTATTCGTATTATTCGACTCAACTTGATACGCCTTGTCGGTATTTCCTACTAACTCGAGCTGTAGGGCAGTTACAGGTGTGCACGCCTATCGCACCCAGAATAATCAGGCGCGTTCGCCTGTCGAATCCAGAGCTCTGAAGTCGGTCTGCTGCGCGATCTAGAATCACGAAACTGTTCGTATTCTTCCAGTCATCTTGAGAGCTACTGTCGGCGTTCTGCACTTAGCTCGGGCTGTAGGGGGGCTGCAGGGCGGGTAATCACAGGACTCGATTCGGAGACATCAGACGCCTCTGTCTGCATTCAGAGGTCCGGACTCGGTCTGATACTCGAATTGGGCTGAAAAACTATTTGTTCTCTGCAATTTTCTCCGACATTATATGTTGTCAGGAAGCTCTACGAGTCCCCCGGCGGTAACAAAGGTTGACGGTTTACCGCCGGCGCCCAGTGGTAACTTTTGGGTGGTTTTACGAAAATTTCAAAGATATTTCACCATTTATTTTGAGAAATCAGATTTTTACGCCCAGCATTGGCATATAAACTCCTCTCTCACTGCAGCTCAGCTCTGTCGATACATTTTTGCATGAGCTGACTCCCAGGAACTGAGCGAATATGAACATCGAAAAAATCGAACTTGAATATTTTCGAATCAATCTCAATTTTGAGTTTCTGTCGATTCTCTACACTTATACCAGTGAGAGGAGCTCTACGAGGTTTCCGGTGGTAACCAGGTTGACGGTTCACCGCCGGCGCCAGTGGTAACTTTTCGGTTGTTTTGCGATTTTTTGAAAGATATTTGATTATTTATTTTGATAAAGCAGATTTTTCGCACCTGTAAACAACTTCGAGGACCTCCCGTCTTAATATGAGCTCTCTAGATGCATTTTTACTATCAAAACACTTGGCGCAACCATCTTCATGTCGACACGAAAACAAATAATTTTTCTCTTTTTCGAGAAATGCTTTCAGAAACACTCTCTTTCCATGCTGAGCACTCTTACGCATGCTGGGAGCTCTACGAGGTTCCCGGCGTTGACCAGGTTGACGGTTCACCGCCGGCGCCAGTTAACTCGTAGAGCTTCCCTCAGCTAGTTATAGCTGGAAGCTAAGAGTAATTCCGGCGCGCTGGAGAGCTTGTGGGCAAGAAAAATCTCGACGGAACTTTTGCTGACTTTTGCTCGGTTGAAAATAACTCGTAGAGCTTCCCTTAGCTAGTTATAGCTGGAAGCTAAGAGTAATTCCGGCGCGCTGGAGAGCTAGTTGGCAAGAAAAATCTTGAATTTTGTTCTCGAAATTTGAACATTCGTTAGAGCTCTAGTATTTTCTCCCGTGATATTTGATCTTATTCCCGCTCTCCATCTTGATCTCAGCTCGATCGAGTAACTTTGAAGGCGAAAAAGCACTCTGGCGGGATCGGCCGTTTCGAGTCATCTTGATATGCGCTGACGGTTTTCTGAACGTAACTCGAGCTCTAGAGCAGCTACAGAGCTGGTAAGCACAGCTAACACATGCAGAATGATCAGGCGCGTTCGCCTGTTGAACCCAGAGGTCTGAACTCGGTCTGTCAGCCGAGCTAGGTCCGCAAACCTGTTTGTATTTTTCGAGTCAACTTAATACGCGTTGTCGGTATTTTCTACTTAACTCGAGCTGTAGGGCAGCTGCAGTGCTGCTAAGCACTGCTATCGCACTCAGAATGATCAGACGCGTTCGCCTGTTGAATCCCTAGGTCTGAACTCGGTCTGCTAGCCGAGCTAGGTCCGCATTATTCGAGTCAACTTGATACGTGTTGTCGGTATTTTCTACTTTACTCGAGCTGTAGGGCAGCTACAGTGCTGGTAAGCACACCTACCGCACTCAGAATCAGGGTCGTCTGCCTGTTGAATCCAGAGCTCTGAACTCGGTCTGTTGCGCGATCCAGAATCACGAAACTGTTCGTATTCTTCCAGTTATCTTGAGAGCTACTGTCGGCGTTCTGCACTTAATTCGGGCTGTAGGGAGGCTGCAGGGCGGGTAATCACAGGAATCGATTCGGAGACATCAGACGCGTCCGTCTGTCGCATTCAGAGGTCTGAACTCGGTCTGATACTCGAGTTGGGCCTCAAAAACTATTCGTTCTCTGCAATTTTTTCCGACAGTATATGTTGTCAGGAAGCTCTACGAGTCCCCCGCGGTAACAAAGGTTGACGGTTTACCGCCGGCGCCCAGTTTCGTTCTCGAAATTTGAACATTCGTTAGAGCTCTAGTATTTTTTCCCGTGATATTCGATCTTATTCCCGCTCTCCATCTTGATCTCAGCTCGATCGGGTAACTTTGAAGGCCAAAAAGCACTCTGGCGGGATCGGCCGTTTCGAGTCATCTTGATATGCGCTGACGGTTTTCTGAACATAACTCGAGCTCTAGGGCAGCTACAGAGCTGGTAAGCACAGCTAACGCATGCAGAATGATCAGGCGCGTTCGCCTGTTGAACCCAGAGATCTGAACTCGGTCTGTCAGCCGAGCTAGGTCCGCAAACCTGTTTGTATTTTGGAGTCAACTTGATACGCGTTGTCGGTATTTTCTACTTAACTCGAGCTGTAGGGCAGCTGCAGTGCTGGTAAGCACTCCTATCGCACTCAGAATGATCAGACGCGTTCGCCTGTTGAATCCATAGGTCTAAACTCGGTCTGCTAGCCGAGCTAGGTCCGCAAACCTATTCGTATTATTCGAGTCAACTTGATACGTGTTGTCGGTATTTTCTACTTAACTCGAGCTGTAGGGCAGCTACAGTGCTGGTAAGCACACCTACCGCACTCAGAATCACCAGGCGCGTTCGCCTGTTGAATCCAGAGCTCTGAACTCGGTCTGTTGCGCGATCCAGAATCACGAAACTGTTCGTATTCTTCCAGTCATCTTGAGAGCTACTCTTGGCGTTCTGCACTTAATTCGGGCTGTAGGGAGGCTGCAGGGCGGGTAATCACAGGAATCGATTCGGAGACATCAGACGCGTCCGTCTGTCGCATTCAGAGGTCTGAACTCGGTCTGATACTCGAGTTGGGCCTCAAAAACTATTCGTTCTCTGCAATTTTTTCCGACAGTATATGTTGTCAGGAAGCTCTACGAGTCCCCCGGCGGTAACAAAGGTTGACGGTTTACCGCCGGCGCCCAGTCCGGCGCGCTGGAGAGCTAGTTGGCAAGAAAAATCTCGACGGAACTTTTGGTGACTTTTGGTCGGTTGAAAATTTTGTTTTCGAAATTTGAACATTCGTTAGAGCTCTAGTATTTTTTCCCGTGATATTCGATCTTATTCCCGCTCGCCATCTTGATCTCAGCTCGATCGGGTAACTTTGAAGGCCAAAAAGCACTCTGGCGGGAACGGCCGTTTCGAGTCATCTTGATACGCGTTGTCGGTATTTTGTACTAACTCGAGCTGTAGGGCAGCTACAGAGCTGGTAAGCACAGCTATCGCACTCAGAATCATCAGGCGCGTTCGCCTGTTCAATCCATAGGTCTGAACTCGGTCTGCTAGCCGAGCTAGGTCCGCAAACCTATTCGTATTATTCGAGTCAACTTGATACGCGTTGTCGGTATTTTCTACTTAACTCGAGCTGTAGGGCAGCTACAGTGCTGGTACGCACACCTATCGCACGCAGAATCATCAGGCGCGCTCGCCTGTCGAATCCATAGGTCTGAACTCGGTCTGCTAGCCGAGCTAGGTCCGCAAACCTATTCGTATTATTCGAGTCAACTTGATACACGTTGTCGGTATTTCCTATCTTACTCGAGCTGTAGGCCAGCTACAGTGCTGGTAAGCACACCGATCACACTCAGAATAATCAGGCGCGTTCGCCTGTTGAATCGAGAGCTCTGAACTCGGTCTGCTGCGCGATCCAGAACCACGAAACTGTTCGTATTCTTCCAGTCATCTTGATAGGTACTGTCGGCGTTCTGCACTTAACTCGGGCTGTAGGGAGGCTGCAGGGCGGTTAATCACAGGAATCGATTCGGAGACATCAGACGCGTCCGTCTGTCGCATTCAGAGGTCCGAACTCGGTCTGATACTCGAGTTTGGCTGAAAAACTATTCGTTCTCTGCATTTTTTTTCGTCATTATATGTTGTCAGGAAGCTCTACGAGTCCCCCGGCGGTAACAAAGGTTGACGGTTTACCGCCGGCGCCCAGTAATTCCGGGGAGCTGGAGAGCTAGTTGGCAAGAAAAATCTCGACGGACCTTTTGGTGACTTTTGGTCGGTTGAAAATTTTGTTCTCAAAATTTGACCATTCGTTAGAGCTCTAGTATTTTTTCCCATGATATTCGATCTTATTCCCGCTCGCCATCTTGATCTCAGCTCGATCGGGTAACTTTGAAGGCCAAAAAGCACACGGCGGGAACGGCCGTTTCGAGTCATCTTGATACGCGCTGTCGGTTTTCTCAAGATAACTCGAGCTTCAGGACAACTACAGAGCTGGTCAGCACAGCTAATGCATTCAGAATGATCAGGCGCGTTCGCCTGTTGAATCCAGAGGTCTGAACTCGGTCTGCTAGCCGAGCTAGGGTCGCAAACCTATTCGTATTATTCGAGTCATTGTAGCAGACGCTCTCGGTTTTTCGTACTTAACTCGATCTGTAGAGCAGCCACAGAGCTGATAATCACAGAACTCGATTGGGAATTATCAGGCGCGTTCGTCGGTTGAATCAAGAGCTCTGAACTCGGCCTGCTCCCCGAGCTAGGTTCGCGAACCTATTGGTATTGTTCGAGTCATCTTGAGAAGTGCTCTCGGTTTTCTGTACTTAAATCGTGCTGGGGGAGGGCTACAGTGCTGCTGGTCACAGGAATCGATTTCGAGACATCAGGCGCGTCCGTTCGTCGAACCGAGAGCTCGGAACTCGGTCTGCTGCTCGAACGAGATCCGCGAAACTGTTGTATTATTCGAGTCATCCTGAGAGGTACTCTCGGTTTTCTGCACTTAACTCAGGCTGTATGGGGGGCTGCAGAGCTGGTAATCACGGGAATCGATCCGCAGACATCAGACGCGTCCGCCTGTCGCATTCAGAGGTCTGAACTCAGTTTCATACTCGAGCTCGATTGGAAAACTGTTTGTTTGTTTTGTTAGAGTCATCTTGAGAGGTTTATAATCGCTTGGGCTGAAAAAACTAGTCGTTCTCTGAAATTCTTTTCCACATTATGTATTGTCAGGAAGCTCTACGAGTCCCCCGGCGGTAAGAAAGGTTGACGGTTTACCGCCGGCGCCCAGTCCCGGAGTTCTCCAGGAAAGATTTCCCGTTCCCAAAGGCTCTCCTCGCTCTCCGGGTTTTGGACGCTACCAAGTATTTTCATTTTGAGAAACCAGATTTTTTGCACCTGTAGTGGCTTATGGCGCGTCCGCCACAGATTTTCCCAGAGAGCTCGCTGAGAGCTAAAGAGTTTAAGATTAGAAGCCAGACGGTGGTGGTGCCCGCCGGGAGCTTTTCCGCGGCGCTCCACGGTCGCCGCAGAAACTCCGGCGACCCGGCAGCGGCTCCGGGAGAGCTCCCGGCAAGCTTCCACACGTGTCTACATGCGTGCAGGCACGTATGGAAGCGTTTCTGGCAGCGCTTCGGCAGCGCTGCAGGGAGCCCCCCGCAGCTCTCCAGGAAAGGTTTCTTCGCCCTCCGGGTTTTGGCCCCTACAAATTTCGCACCTGTAACTCGTAAAGCTTCCCTGGGGAGCTTCCCTTAGCAAGTTATTCCTGCAAGCTCAGAGTAATACCTCGTAGAGCTCTTCGGCGTCGACGAGCTAGAGGAATAACTCGTAGAGCTTCCCTTAGCAAGTTATTGCTGGAAGCTTAAGAGCAATTCCGGTGAGCTGGGGAGCTAGTTGGCAAGAAACATCGACGGACCTTTTGCTGATTTTTAGTCGGTTGAAAATTGTCTTCTCCCAATTTGACTATTCGTTAGAGCTCTAGTATTTTTTCCCATAATATTGGATCTTATTCCCGCTCGCCATCTTGATCTCAGCTCGATCGGGTAACTTTTACTGCGAAAAGCGTCCCGACGGGAACGGCCGTTTCGAGTCATCTTGATACGCGCTGTCGGTTTTCTCAAGATAACTCGAGCTTGAGTTCAACTACAGAGCTGCTCGGCCCAGATAATGCATCCAGAATGCTCAGGCGCGTTCGCCTGTTGAATCCAGAGGTCTAAACTTGGTCTGCTAGCCGAGCTAGAGGAGTCATTCTAGCAGACGCTCTCGGTTTTTCGTACTTAACTCGATCGATAGGACAGCCAGAGAGCTGATAATCACATAAATCGATTGAGAATTATCAGGCGCGTTCGTGTGTTGAATCAAGAGTTCTGAACTCGGCCTGCTCCCCGAGCTAGGTTCGCGAACCTATTGGTATTGTTCGAGTCATCTTGAGACGTGCTCTAATTTTCTGTACTTGAATCGTGCTTGGGGAGGGCTACAGGGCTGCTGGTCACAGCAATCGATTTCGAGACATCAGGCGCGTCCGTTCGTCGAACCGAGAGCTCGGAACTCGGTCTGCTGCTCGAACGAGATCCGCGAAACTGTTGTATTATTCGAGTCATCCTGAGAGGTACTCTCGGTTTTCTGCACTTAACTCAGGCTGTATGGGGGGCTGCAGAGCTCGTTATCAGAAATCGATCCGCAGACATCAGACGCGCCCGCCTGTCGCCTTCAGAGGTCTGAACTCGGTTTCATACTTGCGAGGTACTAGCTTCACCCCGCGCCGGAATTCCTCTAGCTCATCGACGCCGAAGAGCTCTACGAGGTATGTCGAAGAGCTCTACGAGGTACTGCTGGCAAACGTGGGCGGAAGGGTGCTACGAGGTACTGCTGGCCGAAGAAGATTGTCTGCCTCGGCCGGGTGTGCCAACTAGCTCGGCCCCGCGCCGGAATTCCTCTAGCTCATCGACGCCGAAGAGCTCTACGAGGTACTAGTTCCGCCCCGCGCCGGAATTCTTCTCGAGCTCGATTGAAAAACTGTTCGTTTGTTAGAAAGGTTGTCGGTTTACCGCCGGTGCCTAGTATCTTTTCCCGTGATATTCGATCTTATTCCCGCTCGCCATCTTAATCTCAGCTCGATCGGGTACCTTATACTGCCAAAAAGCACTCTGGCGGGATCGGCCGTTTCGAGTCATCTTGATACGCGTTGTCGGTATTTTGTTCTCAACTCGAGCTGTAGAGCAGCTACAGAGCTGGTAAGCACACCTATCGCATTCAGAATTATCAGGCGCGTTCGCCCGCTGAATCCAGAGGTCTGAACTCGGTCTGCTAGCCGAGCTAGGTCCGCAAACCTATTTGTATTATTCGAGTCGTCTTGACAGACGCTCTTGGTTTTCTGTACTTAACTCGAGCTGTAGGGCAGCTACAGAGCTGGTAAGCACACTTATCGCATTCAGAATTATCAGGCGCGTTCGCTCGTTGAATCCAGATGTCTGAACTCGGTCTGCTAGCCGAGCTAGGTCCGCAAACCTATTTGTATTATTCGAGTCGTCTTGACAGACGCTCTTGGTTTTTGTACTTAACTCGAGCTGTAGGGCAGCTACAGAGCTGGTAAGCACATCTATCGCAATCAGAATTATCAGGCGCGTTCGCCTGTTGAATCGAGAGGTCTGAACTCGGTCTGCTAGCCGAGCTAGGTCCGCAAACCTATTTGTATTATTCGAGTCGTCTTGACAGACGCTCTCGGTTTTCTCTACTTAACTCGAGCTGTAGGGCAGCTACAGGGCTCATTGTCACAGACATCGATGGGGAATCATCAGTCGCGTTCGTCTGTTGAACCGAGAGCTCTGAACTCGGCCTGCTGCCCGAGCTAGGTTCGCGAAACTATTCGTATTGTCCGAATCATCTTGAGAAGTGCTCTCAATTTTCTGCACTCAACTCGTGCTGGGGGTGGGATACAGTGCTGCGGGTCACAGATATCGATTTGCACACATCAGGCGCGTCTGTTGGTCGATTCCAGAGCTCGGAAGTCGGTCTGCTGCTCGAACTAGGTCCGCGAAACTATTCTTTTATTCGAGTCGATACTGTCGGTTTTCTGCACTTAACTCCGGCTGTAGGGGAGCTGCAGGGCTGGGAATCACAGGAGTCCATTCGCAGACATCAGACGCGTCCGCCTGTCGCATTCAGAGGTCTGAACTCGGTTCGATACTCGAACTGGGTTACGAAACTGTTCGTTTTTTTCGTCAGAGTTATCTTATGAGGTCTGAAATCGCTTGGGCTGAAAAACTAGTCGTTCTCTGGAATTTCTTACACATTATATACTGTCAGGAAGCTCTACGAGTCCCCCGGCGGTAACAAAGGTTGACGGTTTACCGCCGGCGCCCAGTTCCGGCGCGGGGTGGAGCTAGTTGGCACAGCCGGCCGAGGTGGAGAATAACTCGTAGAGCTTCCCTTAGCAAGTTATTGCTGGAAGCTTAAGAGTAATTCCGGAGCCTGTCGCATTCAGAGGTCTGAACTCGGTTTCATACTCGAGCTCGATTGGACAACTGTTCGTTTGTTTTGTTAGAGTCATCTTGAGAGGTCTATAATCGCTTGGGCTGAAAAACTAGTCGTTCTCTGAAATTCTTCTCCACATTATATATTGTCAGGAAGCTCTACGAGTCCCCCGGCGGTAAGAAAGGTTGACGGTTTACCGCCGGCGCCCAGTTGCTGGAAGCTTAAGAGTAATTCCGGAGCGCTGGAGAGCTAGTTGGCAAGAAAAATCTCGACGGACCTTTTGGTGACTTTTGGTCGGTTGAAAATTTTGTTCTCAAAATTTGACCATTCGTTAGAGCTCTAGTATTTTTTCCCATGATATTCGATCTTATTCCCGCTCGCCATCTTGATCTCAGCTCGATCGGGTAACTTTGAAGGCCAAAAAGCAGGCAGGCGGGAACGGCCGTTTCGAGTCATCTTGATACGCGCTGTCGGTTTTCTCAAGATAACTCGAGCTTCAGGACCACTACAGAGCTGGTCAGCACAGCTAATGCATTCAGAATGATCAGGCGCGTTCGCCTGTTGAATCCAGAGGTCTGAACTCGGTCTGCTAGCCGAGCTAGGGTCGCAAACCTATTCGTATTATTCGAGTCATTGTAGCAGACGCTCTGGGTTTTTCGTACTTAACTCGATCTGTAGGGCAGCCACAGAGCTGATAATGACAGACATCGATTGAGAATTATCAGGCGCGTTCGTCTGTTGAATCAAAAGCTCTGAACTCGGCCTGCTCCCCGAGCTAGGTTCGCGAATCTATTGGTATTGTTCGAGTCATCTTGAGAAGTGCTCTCGGTTTTCTGTACATAAATCGTGCTGGGGGAGGGCTACAGTGCTGCTGGTCACAGGAATCGATTTCGAGACATCAGGCGCGTCCGTTCGTCGAACCGAGAGCTCGGAACTCGGTCTGCTGCTCGAACGAGATCCGCGAACCTGTTATATTATTCGAGTCATCCTGAGAGGTACTCTCGGTTTTCTGCACTTAACTCAGGCTGTATGGGGGGCTGCAGAGCTGATAATCACAGGAATCGATCCGCAGACATCAGACGGGTCCGCCTGTCGCATTCAGAGGTCTGAACTCGGCTTCATACTCGAGCTCGATTGGAAAACTGTTCGTTTGTTTTGTTAGAGTCATCTTGAGAGGTCTATAATCGCTTGGGCAGGAAACTAGTCGTTCTCTGAAATTCTTTTCCACATTATATATTGTCAGGAAGCTCTACGAGTCCCCTGGCGGTAAGAAAGGTTGACGGTTTACCGCCGGCGCCCAGTGTAATAACTTTTGGGTGGGTTTGCGAAAATTTGAAAGATCTTTGACCATTCATTTTGAGAAAGCAGATTTTTCACGCCGAGCATTTGCGTATAAACTACTTTCAGACAGCTCAGCTCTCTCGATGCATTTTTGCATAGTTGACTTCCAGGAACTGAGCGAATATGAACATCCCAAAAAACGAATTTTAAGATGTTCGAAACATCTCTATTTTTTCACTCTGTTTCGATTCTCTGCACTCATCCCAGTGAGAGGAGCTCTACGAGGTTCCCGGTGACCAGGTTGACGGTTCACCGCCGGCGGCAGTTCCGGGGCGCTGGAGAGCTAGTTGGCAAGAAAAATCTCGACGGACCTTTTGGTGACTTTTGGTCGTTTGAAAATTTTGTTCCCGAAATTTGACCATTCGTTAGAGCTCTAGTATTTTTTCCCGTGATATGCGATCTTATTCCTGCTCGCCATCTTGATCTCAGCTCGATCGGGTACCTTTTACTGCAAAAAGCAGGCAGGCGGGATCGATCGTTTCGAGTCATCTTGATATGCGTTGTCAGTATTATGTTTTTAACTCAAGCTGTAGGACAGCTACAGAGCTGGTCAGCACAGCTATCGCATTCAGAATCATGGGGCGCGTTCGCCTGTTGAACCCAGAGGTCTGAACTCGGTCTGCTAGCTGAGCTAGGTCCGCAAACCTATTCGTATTATCCGAGTCATCTTGAGAGACGCTCTCGGTTTTCGGTACTTAACTCGAGCTGTAGGGCAGCTACAGAGCTCATAGTCACAGACATCGATTGGAAGTATCAGACGCGTTCGTCTGTTGACTCGAGAGATCTAAACTCGGTCTGCTGCCGAGCTAAGTTCGCGAAACTATTCGTATTCTCCGAATCATCTTGAGACGTGCTCTGAATTTTCTGCACTCAACTCGTGCTGTGAGAGGGCTACAGTGCTGCTGGTTGAGAAATCGATTCGGACACATCAGGCGCATTTGTCCGTCGATTCTAAAACTCTGAACTCGGCCTGCTGCTCGAACTAGGTCCGCGAAACTATTCTATTATTGCAGTCATCCTGACTGATGCTATCGGTTTTCTGCATTTAACTCGGGCTGTGGGGGGCTGCAGGGCTGGTAGTCACATGAGTCGATTCGGAGACATCATACGCGTCCGCCTGTCGCATTGAGAGGTCTGAAATCGGTTTGATATTCGAACTGTGTTGCGAAACTGTTTCTTGTTTTTGTTAGGGTCATCTTCAGAGGTCTGAAATCGCTGGGGCTGGAAAACTAGTCGTTCTCTGGAGTTTTTTCCTACATGATATTCTGTTAGGAAGCTCTACGAGTCCCCCGGCGGTAAGAAAGGTTGACGAATTACCGCCGGCGCCCAGTTGGCAAGATAATCTCGACGGAACTTTTGATGACTTTTGGTCGGTTGAAAATTTCGTTCTCGAAATTCAATTATTCGTTAGGGCTCTAGTATTTTTTCCCGTGATATGCGATCTTATTCCCGCTCGCCATATTGATCTCAGCTCGATCGGGTGAATATTACTGTCGAAAAGCACTGGTCATCTTAATAGGAACTCTCGGTTTTCGGTACTGAACTCGAGCTGTAGGACAGCTACAGAGCTGATATTCACAGAAACGGATTCAGAATCATCAGTTGCGTTTGTCTGTCGAATCCAGAGCTCTGAACTTGGTCTGCTGCCCGATCTAGAATCGCAAAACTATTCGTATTGGTCGGGTCATCTTGAGAAGTGCTCTTGGTTTTCTTCACTCAACTCGCGCTGAGGGGGGCTACAGTGCTCGTGATGACAGGAATCGATTTGAAGACATCAGGCGCGTGCGCCTATCGAATCCAGAGCTCGGAACTCGGTCTGCTGCCCGAATTAGTCTGCGAAACTACAGTATTTCACTGGGCGCCGGCGGTAAACCGTCAACCTTTGTTACCGCCGGGGGACTCGTAGAGCTTCCTGACAACATAATGTCGAAAAAAATTGCAGAGAACGAATAGTTTTTCAGTCCAACTCGAGTATCAGACCGAGTTCAGACCTCTGAATGCTACAGACGGACGCGTCTGATGTCTCCGAATCGATTCATGTGATTACCCGCCCTGCAGCCTCCCTACAGCCCGAGTTAAGTGCAGAACGCCGACAGTAGCTCTCAAGATGACTGGAAGAATACGAACAGTTTCGTGATTCTGGATCGCGCAGCAGACCGAGTTCAGAGCTCTGGAGTCGACAGACAAACGCGACTGATGATTCTGAATCGTTTTCTGTAACTATCAGACCTGTAGCTGTCCTGTAGCTCGAGTTAAGTACAGGAAACCGAGAGCGCCTATCAAGATGATTTGAATAATACGAATAGGTTTGCGGACCTGCCTCGGCTAGCAGACCGAGTTCAGACCTCTGGTTCGAACAGCCGAACGCGCCTGATCATTCTCAGTGCGATAGGTGTGCTTACCAGCACTGTAGCTGCCCTACAGCTCGAGTTAAGTAGAAAATACCGACAACGCGTATCAAGTTGACTCGAATAATACGAATAGGTTGGCGGACCTAGCTCGGCTAGCAGACCGAGTTCAGACCTATGGATTCAACAGGCGAACGCGCCTGATGATTCTGAGTGCGATAGGTGTGCTTACCAGCACTGTAGCTGCCCTACAGCTCGAGTTAAGTACAAAATACCGACAAC
Organism: Prorocentrum cordatum; assembly: GCA_963575745.1. Lineage (NCBI taxonomy): Eukaryota > Dinophyceae > Prorocentrales > Prorocentraceae > Prorocentrum > Prorocentrum cordatum. Next base: position 25,782 of record CAUYUJ010000594.1, read on the forward strand.
GCGTATCAAGATGACTCGAAACGGCCGTTCCCGCCACCGTGCTTTTTGGCCTTCAAAGTTACCCGATCGAGCTGAGATCAAGATGGCGAGCGGGAATAAGATCGAATATCACGGGAAAAAATACTAGTGCTCTAACGAATGGTCAAATTTCGAGAACAAAATTTTCAACCGACCGAAAGTCAGCAAAAGTTCCGTCGAGATTTTTCTTGCCAACTAGCTCTCCAGCGCTTCGGAATTACTCTAAAGCTTCCAGCAATAACTTGCTAAGGGAAGCTCTACGAGTTATTCTGAGAGCTGCTGTCGGTTTTATGCTTAACTTGGGCTGTAGGAGGGGCTGCAGGGCTGGTAATCACAGGAGTCGATTCGCAGACATCAGACGCGTCCGCCTGTCGCATTCAGAGCTAAAAAAAATGCACTATGAGTCGGAATGTTGGTAGGTGCTGTCGGTTTGCTCAACTTAAGTCGAGCTAGGAAGCTCTACGAGTCTCCCGGCGGTAACCAAGGTTGACGGTTTACCGCCGGCGCCCAGTAGTGGGTTATGGCGCGTCCGCCAGTAAAATTTTCAGGCTCATTGGTGCAGTATTACTATCAGAACACTTAACTCGTGAAGCTTCCCTTAGCAAGTTATTGCTGGAAGCTAAGAGTAATTCCGGCGCGCTGGAGAGCTAGTTGGAAAGAAAAATCTCGACGGAACTTTTGCTGACTTTTGGTCGGTTGAAAATTTTGCTCTCGAAATTCAACCATTCGTTGGACCTCTGGTATTTTTTCCCGTGATATTCGATCTTATTCCCGCTCGCCATCTTGATCTCAGCTCGATCGGGTGAATATTACTATCGAAAAGCACTGTGGCGGGATCGGCCGTTTTGAGTCATCTTTATACGCGCTGACGGTTTTCTCAGCAGAACTCGAGCTTTAGAACAGCTAGAGAGCTGGTAAGCACAGGTAATCGATGTAGAATGATTAGGCGCGTTCGCCTGTTGAATCGAGAGGTCTGAACTCGGTCTGTTAGCCGAGCTAGGCCCGCGAACCTATTCGTATTATTCGAGTCATCTTGACAGGAACTCTCGGTTTTCTGTACTTAACTCGAGCTGTAGGACAGCTATAGAGCTGATATTTACAGAAAACGATTCAGAATCAGCAGTTGGGGTTTGGCTGTCGAATCCAGAGCTCTGAACTCGGTCTGCTGTCCGATCTAGAATCGCGAAACTATTCGTATTGGTCGAGTCATCTTGAGAAGTGCTCTCGGTTTCCACAAATCGAGCTGAGGGGGGCTACAGTGCTGGTGGTCACAGGAATCGATTCGAATACATCAGGCCCGTCCGTCTGTCGAATCCAGAGCTCGGAACTCGGTCTGCTGCCCGAATTAGGTCTGCAAAATTATTGTATTTATTGTTCGAGTCATCCTGAGAGGTGCTGTCGGTTTTCTGCACTTAACTCGGGCTGTAGGGGGCTGGAGGGCTGGTAATGGCAGGAGTCGATTCGCAGACATCAGACGCGTCCGCCTGTCGCATTCAGAGGTTAAGCAATATTCACTATGAGTCGGAATGTTGGTAGGTGCTGGCGGTTTTCTCAACTTAAGTCGAGCTAGGAAGCTCTACGAGTCTCCCGGCGGTAACCAAGGTTGTGTACGGCAGTGTGAAGGTCGGTTTCAAAGAAGGGACACCACGGGACACTCTTTGGAGAATAAAGAAATGGATGGATATGGTCTGTAAGGAACCCGCCGACCGCATTGCCCCGCCCCCAGGTTATACGTATCCAGATGCCGATGTTCTCACTCATGATATGGACACGCCAATCGATCCCAGAAAGATTCGTACGTTAGTGGAGTGTGCACCCTGGAAGCGTGATCATGTGAAAGCGGTTGCTCGTTTCTGTGGGACTTGGCGTAGTATGACCTCGGCTCATGTTCAAATCGAGATCCGTGGGGAGGTGGGGCCACCGAGAAGTCAGATTTGGACTCAAGCCGAATTTCTCTGTTTTGCGACGTATACGAATACCACAGGGGCTTGGGTTCTTCATGCTGATGCATGGGCTCGTATTGTTTCTTTTTATCCGGCGCTGAAGGTTCCCATGAATGATATACTTCAGGAAGTGAATCGTAGGCAGTGACGTTTGCGGCGCCTCGTCCGAGGCATACGCTTGGCGAGCTGGAACCTGAACAAAGCAGGGGAGGCTCATTTCAAATGTGCTGAGATTCTCCATCATATGAGGGCATGTGGTGGGCTCTTTGCATGTCAGGAAACTCAATACCTAGTGCACGGGGAATTTGAACGCTTGGGGTGGCGCATCAAAACTAGTTCGTGTAGTAAGGCAGCTCTCATCTTCGACAGATCTTGGGCGGCTGCCGTCCGTATGTTTTTCACTTGTTTCACGAGGTTCGTTATCGGTGTCTTTGGGTCAGAGAAGTCACCACTCATTATTGTGTCAGCGTATTTGCCAGACCCTCATGTGGAGGATTGTGTAGAGATTGCTGCGGAGGTATATGAGCAGATCGGTCGTGCTCGCAATGTTCTCCGCACTAAGTTTCCTCAGGCCAGCTTTTGTGTTCTGCTAGATGCAAACGTGGAGATTCCGCCTGGATGCAGATTTACGTATAATGGGGAGGAGTATGAGGCTACTGGAAAGGAAGGTACTCGTACGGACAGAAGGTGGGAGAGAGGAGGAGACGGTACACAGCAGATTGAAAGGAGGAGTCGGAGGAGGAGGCTGAAGGAGCTGCTGTTAGAGTTCATGGAATCGCATGGACTGAAGGCCGCCAACACTTTCTGTACTAGGAGGCATACCTGGGAGTCGTGGGGGGAGAACAAGTTTCTGACTTCGAAGAGGGTCCTGGATTACCTAATGGTCCCTCACCGTTGGGAGTTCTCGGATCTGGAGGTGAAGTGGTGTTTCAAGAGGGGTGGGAAGAAGCAGTTCAGTAGATTATCCGATCACGCAATCATCACGGCGAGTTTCACTGACCCTGGGAACGTGATTGTTCGTCGCCCTGACCCCCAGCCTGGTCAGAAGTCTAGGCCGTCTCTGGTCGGATACAAGTGTTCGACTTGGGCTGATGAGCATCAGGCTCGACAGCATGTGGATTCGTATCTAGGCGGTGCTGCCTTTTCAAGGTGTCCGTCTGTGACCTGTCCACAGGGTCTGGAGAGTACTATGCTGGAGGCGTACTTGTCACCGACGGTGGACTACTCCACCACGGGTGCGAGAAGACCGAGAGAGCCGTCCAGGCCGGTGCAGCTCACAAGAGCGGAGGAGGAGGTTAAGATGTGTCCGAAGGAGGAAGTGGAGAGGTTGAGGAGGTTAAAGAATGAGGCTAATCGTCTACGCAGAGGTTATCGACGTGATATGATTATGTGCAGATGTCCCCCAACAAAACGAAAGGTCAGATATACTATCAAACATTTAGTGGTGGATGGGAGGGAGACGGAGGACCGTGAGGAGTGGAAGGAGGAGCTCGACAAGTTCGTTCGTTGCAAGGTGTCGTCCGAAGAGATACGCAATTCCACCAACAGTATGATGGAGGAGATCAGGATGAGGGCTGTACATGAGATACGTTCCACATCAGTTGTGGGAATTAGTATGGCGCTGCTTCTCAGAGCACGAGCTCGGCTGAAGACCCAGAGGGCTACTGGGCCAGACGGGATACCGTGCGAGATTCTAAGGAGCTTGCCGTGGTGTGCTCTCAGAGCGATCCAGAAGTTGTTCGATAAAATCATCAAGCTCACGATTCCGTATCCTCAGTCGTGGCGTGAGATTCTCGTCTCTTTTATGCCAAAAACTCCAGGGATCACTAAGTTAAAAGACGGACGTTTGCTGTGTATGCAGAATGCTGTTTCGAGATGGTTCAGTTCCTGTGTTGTTCTCTTGGTTGAGGGTCATATTGAAAGAAAAGGAGTGTTTCGTCATATTGGGTTGTATGGTTTCCAGGAACACCGTCGTACACACGAAATCACGGCTAGCATCAAACACATAGGTCAACATGCTGCACAATGGGGAAAAGGGGAAACGGCACACTTGGCGAACGCTGATGTCCTTCAGGCGTTCGATCACTGCACGGTGGCCAATGTCAGGCGCGGGTTGGATCATGCGGATGTACCCCTTTACCTACAGTATGCTCTACTTGACCCCTTGTGCGAATGTGTAGGCACTGTCTATTATGATGGGATTGAGGTGGTGGAGGTTAGGTGGGACAAATGTATTCGGACGGGAGGGCCCGAGGGACCGTTGGCCTTCAATCTCATCGTTGCTGCTATGTGGGGCTCCACGATTCGAGAATGGGACGTACTAGGACTAGGTTATCGTATTGAGTATGTGACTGGCTCGACTAGCTGTGTTTCGATTATTAATCATTTCCTTTGGGCTGACAACTGTTATGTATTGGCTCGGAGTCGAGAGGAACTCACACGCATGTTACACGGTCTAACTACACAGTTACATGATTATGGAATGAGATGGAAGGAATCCAGCCTATTGTATATGGTGTTCGGGGTCGAGCCGCCGCGAGATGTGGAAGGGGAAATACTTCACACTGCTGATCTTGCTCTCTCGGTGGGGTCGGAGGCGTCTGGAGTGTATCGATTTAGAAGGACGACGGAGATGGAGGTGCTGGGGGCTTATATTTGTTCTGAACTACATGTGAATGAACATCATGATTTGGACGCTCGTATTGACTGTGCTCGCAGGGCCTTCTGGGGGCAGGCGACCTTCTTCCGCTCCACGGCCATCCCGTTGAAAGATAAATATGAGAGGTATGCTCAGAGAGTTCAGAGTATTGTGCTCTACGCGGCGGAAGGATGCACGGTCGATTCAAGTTCATTGAGCGCCCTTCATATCTTTGAGGGCAAGTGCCTGTCTGTAATGTCTCGCTGTATACGGAGGGAGGGGGAAAGTTACCAGGAATGGAATACGAGGAGGTATGAACGTGCGAGACAAAATTTCATGATGCTCACTTTGTGGGCATTGTACAGAAGTTTCTCAGAGTGCATTGGATGTGGGCAATTGACATCCAGGACTTTGCACACAGGCTGATCACAGATCGGGGGGAGTTGGAGGCGAACTCGATGAGAGCTTGGAGAGATTCTCGTTTCTCATGTCTGGCGTTTGGCCGACTGTGGGATAGAATGAGGACGGATTCAAGTGAGGCTCTCAGATGTTGGGGAAACTGGAAGGAGGCCAGCTCTATGAAAAGGCATCGGGGGGGACAGGAGAGCGTCGGACTCCGTCCGTGGTATTATTCATTGGAATCGTTTTACGGTTTATCCTGGTGGGAGTTCTTTGCTGGAAGTTTTGAGCATTTCATGGATTTCGCTGCTAATGTTTGTTCTAGTACTATGTTGAAGTACTTCCAAAAGAAGTGTAAAGGGTTGGCGTCCTCAGGGGTGCCTGTATTCTTGAACTTGGATGAGGATGGAGGGGTTCATATCGGTCAGGATCGGGAGGATACACCAGCATATAGGGATCGCCTCAGCAAACGTATTGCGTTGCATAATATGCGTTGTACACAGTGGGACCTCGATACAGATGGGATACCACTGGACATCCAAGGGGACTCACTGCTTGTTATTAACTGGCTCTGCGGGAAATGGAAAGTATTAGCTCAGGTATATCAGAAAAGGGTGGATACTCTGATTAATAAGTTGGACGAAATGCAGGAAACTTACTTGGTGAGGCCTCCTGAGGCCGGCCGTGACTTCTTCTCTCATTCGTTTCGGGAATGGAACCAGAAAGCTGACTTGCTGACCCATCAGGCCCGTCAGGGCCATGTGTACGCCGATTTCGTTTACCTCAACGACTTTGAATCTCAGTGTTATATTCCTTGCCTTATCAAAGCCGGCTTTGATGGGGGAGTTTGTAGCCGCGGAAGTGCCTGTGGTGCATGGATACAGATTGGTCTGCGAAACAAGTATATCTTCTCGCGGACCGACATCATTTTCAAGGATGTGTATCTTGCGGCTTGGTGTCTACCACCGAGCGCCACTGTTACAGATGCGGAACTATCGGCGGCGGAGCGCATTTGCGAGGTGCTCCCACAGGTTATGCAGACCTTCTTTGATCATTCGCAGTGATTTGACACACATTGTTTCTTCTTTTCCGTGTCTTGTATATTCCTGCAGCTTCGCTGCTCACTGACTTCCTCGATTATCTGTGTGTACTTTGCGTTTGATTGTGTCATTGCGGCATGTGATTCTCTTTATTCCTTCAGCTTCGCTGTGTGGTATAAGAGCTGACTGCTTGCGTGATGAATAAGAGGCTCTGTTTTGCCTGAGACTTTGTTGGACCTGGCCTCAGTGGCCAAGACGGTCCCAGCAGAGACGCAAAAAAAAAAAAACAAGGTTGACGGTTTACCGCCGGCGCCCAGCGGGGGAAACGAGGTTGTATAAAAAACAGAAAAACGTTATTTTTCGAGTTGTTTCGTTTCTCGCCTCAGAAGCTTTCTCCATGTATTCCAGCGATCGCTGTGCAAGAAAAGAGCTCTACGATGTTCCCGGCGGTGACCTGGTTGACGGTTTACCGCCGGTTCCAGTCTTAAGCCCTTTAGCTCTCAGCGAGCTCTCTGGGATCATTGTCTCCTAAGCTTGGCTCGGCAAACTAGCTCCGCCCTGCGCCCGAACTGGGCGCCGGCGGTGAACCGTCAACCTTGGTTACCGCCGGGAGACTCGTAGAGCTTCCTTCTGAGTCGCCTGCTGTGCCTGAGAGCTCTGTAGCTGCCCTACAGCTCGAGTTAAGTAACTCGTAGAGCTTCCTCTAGCAAGTGTTTCTGGAAGCTAAGAGTAATTCCGGGGCGCTGGAGAGCTAGTTGGCAAGAAAAATCTCGACGGACCTTTTGGTGTCTTTTGGTCGGTTGAAAAGTTTGTCTTCGAAATTCAACAATTCGTTAGAGCTCTAGTATTTTTTCCCGTGATATTCGATCTTATTCCCGCTCGCCATCTTGATCTGAGCTCGATCGGATACCTTTTACTGCCAAAAAGCACTCCGGCGGGATCGGCCGTTTCGAGTCATCTTGATACACGGAGACGGTTTTCTCACGATAACTCGAGCTTCAGGGCAGTTACAGAGCTGGTCAGCACAACTCATAGATTCAGAATGATCAGGCGCGTTTGCGTGTTGAACCCAGAGGTCTGAACTGGGTAATCTAGAATCGCAAAATTATTCGTATCGTTCGAGTCATCTTGAGAGATGCTGTCGGTTCTCTGCACTTAACTCGGGCTGTAGGGGGGCTACATGGTAATCACTGGAATCGATTCGGATTATCAGGCGAGTCCGCCTACCAAATCCAGAGCTCCGAACTCTGTCCGCTGCACGAACTAGGTCCGCATAACTATTCGTATTTTTCAAGTCATGTCGAGAGGTGCTGTCGGTTTCCTGCACTTAACTCGGGCTGTAGGGGGCTGCAGGGCTGGTAAGGAATCGATTCAGAGACATCAGACGCGTCCGCCTGTGGCATGCAGAGGTCGTCGGTGTGATACTCGAGCTAGGTTTGCCAAATTATTCGTATTGTTCGAGTCATGTTGAGAGGTGCTGTCGATACGAAACTCGGGCTGTAGGAGAGCTACAGAGCTCGTACAGAAGACAATCCAGAAGCATAGGAGGCGTTCAGTTGTTGCATCCGAGAGGTCTGAAATTCCTTGGGCCGAAAAAAACTATTTGTTCAGTGTATTTACATTATATATTGTCAGGAAGCTTTACGAGTCCCCCGGCGGTAAGAAAGGTTGACGGTTTACCGCCGGTGCCCAGTTATTGCTGGAAGCTTAAGACTAATTCCGGGGCGCTGGAGAGCTAGTTGGCAAGAAAAATCTCGACGGACCTTTTGCTGACTTTTGGTCAGTTGAAAATTTTGTTCTCGAAATTCAACAATTCGTCTGAGCGCTAATATTTTTTCCCGTGATATTCGATCTTTTCCCCGCTCGCCATCTTGATCTCAGCTCGATCGGGTACCTTTTACTGACAAAAAGCACTCCGGCGGGATCGGCCGTTTCGAGTCATCTTGATACGCGCTGTCGGTTTTCTCAAGATAACTCGAGCTTCAGGACAGCTACAAAGCTAGTAAGCACAGCTAATCGATTGAGAATGATTCGGCGCGTTCGCCTGTTGAATCCAGAGGTCTGAACTCGGTCTGCTAGCCGAGGTAGGTCCGCATACCTATTCGTATGATTCGAGTCATCGTAGCAGACGCTCTCGGTTTTCTGTACTTAACTCGAGCTGTAGGGCAGTTAAAGAGCTCATAGTCACAGAAATCGATTGGAAATCATCAGACGCGTTCGTCTGTTCGATCGAGAGCTTTGAACTCGGCCTGCTGCCCGAGCTAGGTCCGCGAAACTATTCGTATTGTTCGAGTCATCTTGAGAAGTGCTCTCGGTTTTCTGCACTTAACTCGTCCTGGGGGAGGGCTACAGTGCTGCTGGTCACATAAATCGATTTGGAAACATCAGGCGCGTCCGACTGTCGAACCGAGAGCTCGGAACTCGGTCTGCCGCTCGAACTAGCTTCGCGAAACTATTGTATTATTTCATTCTGAGAGCTGCTGGCGGTTTCTGCACTTAACTCGGGCTGTAGGGGGGCTGCAGGGCTGGTAATAACAGGAGTCAATTCACAGACATCAGACGCGTCCGCCTGTCGCATTCAGAGGCTGAACTCGGTTCGACACTCGAGCTGGGTTCGAAACTGTTCGTTTTTTTGCCCGAGTCATCTTGAGAGGTCTGGCTTGGGCTGAAATTCTCTTGAATTCTTTTCCACATTATATACTGTCAGGAAGCTCTACGAGTCCCCCGGCGGTAACAAAGGTTGACGGTTTACCGCCGGCGCCCAGTTGAGAAAACCGACAGCACCTACCAACATTACGACTCATAGTGAATATTTTTTTAATGGTTTCTCGAATTCTAGCTGATATTGGAAGCTCGCGCGCAATGAGCAGACGCGCGTGATCATTCTGAGCCGCCTGCTGTGCCCGAGTGCTCTGTAGCTTGCCCACAGCTCGAGATAAGCTGAAAAAACCGAGAGCACCTACCAACATTCCGACTCATAGTGAATAAGTGTTTCAATCGATTCTCGAATTCTAGCTCACTTCGAGAGTTCTGGCGCAATGAGCAGACGCGCATGATGATTCTGAGTCGTCTGCTGTGCCTAGGAGCTCTGTAGCTGCCCTACAGCTCGAGTTAAGTTGAGAGAATCAAATCACACAATCAAGTGTAGTACTCATGCAAAGAGATTCTTCGATCATAACTTCTTGCATATCCAGCGCTGAACATTCTCCCGCCACATGTAGACGCGCATCATCATTCTGAATCCGAAAGCTGTGCTTGCCATCTCTGTAGCTTGCCTTAAGCTCGAGTTAAGTTGAGAACACCGACAGCACCTGCCAACATAGCACTCGCCAACCGATCCCGCCACAGTGCTTTTCGATAATAATATTCATCCGATCGAGCTGACATCAAGATGGCGAGTCGCACTAAGATCATATATCACGGGAGAAACTACTAAGGCTCTAACGAATGTTGAAATTTCGAGAGAATAATTTTGAACTGAGCAAAAGTCACCAAAAGTTCCGTCGAGATTTTTCGGGCCAACTAGCCCGCCAGCGCCCTAATTACTCTTGAGCTTCCAGCTGCTAGCTTAGAGAAGCTCTACGAGTCATTCTAAGCTTATCTCCGCCAAGAGCTCTACGAGGTATAGACAAACCAACACCAAGTCGTCACATTGTCTTAAGGTCGGGTCGGCAAACTGGCTCTACCCTGCGCCCGAATTCCTGTAAGCCGAGGAGCTCTACGAGGTATAACTGGGCGCCGGCGGTGAACCGTCAACCTGGTCACCGCCGGGAACCTCGTAGAGCTCCTAGCACGCGTAAGAGTGCTCAGAATCAAAAGAGAGGGCTTCTGGAAGCATTTCTCGAAAAAGAGAAACATGTTTTTTTTCATGTCGACATAAAGATGGTTCCGCCAAGTGTTTTGATAGTAAAAGTGCATCTAGACAGCTCATATTAAGACGCAGAAGCCCTCGAAGTCGTTTACAGGTGCGAAAAATCTGGTTTCTCAAAATAAATTGTCAAATATCTTTCAAATATTCGCAAAACCATCCAAAAGTTGTCACATTGTCCGCCTCGGCCGGCTGGGCCAACTAGCTCCACCCCGCGCCGGAATTCCTCTAGCTCATCGCTGCCGAAGAGCTTTACGAGGTACTTGCTCAGGGAAGCTTTACGAGTTAGTCAGCATAAGCTCCGGGTCTTGGTGGTGTCCAAAACCCGAAGAGCAAAAAGGCCACGCACTGGAAAGCTTTCCTGCCCGAGCCCTCGGACGCTCCTGTGCAGCGCTTCCGGGGCTCTGGGGGGCTCTCCTGCAGCGCTCCCGAAGCGCTACCAAGAACGTCTCCACGCATGCCTGTGCGCGTGCAGGCACGCGCGGACGCTTGCTGGAATCTCTCCCGGACGCGCTGCTGGGACGGGCGAGGCGCTGCGAGAATTTTGGAGCGGCGGAGATGGGCTGCCGGCGGGCACCACCACCGTCCGGCTTGTAATCTAAAACCTTCTAGCTCTCAGAGAGCTCTCCGGGAACTTTGTCCTTTCTGGTCCCGGAGAGGTCGCTGAGAGCTAAAGGGTTTGAGATTAGAAGCCGGACGGTGGTGGTGCCTGCCAGGGGCTCCTCCACGGCGGTCCGCAGGCCTCGCAGCAGCTCCCGTGAGCCGGCGACTGGTCAGGGAGAGCTTGCGGCAAGCGTCCACGCGTGCCTGCACGCGTGCAGGCACGAATGGACGCGTTCCTGCCAGCGCTTCGGCAGCGCTCCAGGGAAGCTTCCCAGAGCTCTCCAGGAAAGATTCCCGCCCCCAAAAGGTCTCTTTGCTCTCCGGGTTTTTCCCGGAGAGCTCTCTGAGAGCTAGAGGGTTTAAGAGTAGAAGCCGGAGGGTGGTGGTGCCCTGCAGCAGCCCATCTCCGCCGGTCTACGATCCCCGCAGCAACCTGTACTGGCGCCGGCGGTGAACCGTCAACCTGGTCACCGCTGGGAACCTCGTAGAGCTCCTAACACACGTGAGAAAGCTCAGTATCAAAAAAGAGGGCTTCTGGAAGCATTTCTCGGAAAAAAGAAACCATGTTTTTTTCCATGTCGACATAGAGTTGATTTCGCCAAAAAAGTGCATGTAGGGAGCTCATATTAAGACGCTGAGGTCGTTCTAATCGTCTACAGGTGCGGAAAATCTGCTTTTTCAAAAAAAAGGTCAAATATCTTTTGAAAAATCGCAAACCACCCAAAAGTTATCAGATTGTCCTTTCTGGCCGGATCGGCCAACTAGCTCCATCCCGCGCCGGAATTCCTCTAGCTCATCGATGACGAAGAGCTCTACGAGGTAAACCCGGAGATTCCCGCAGCAACCTGTAAAACCTCGCAGCGGGTCCGGGAGAGCTTCCGGCAACCGTGAACGCGTGCCTGCACGCGGGCAGGCACGCGTAAAAGCGTTCTTGGCAGAACTTCAGAGACCCTGCATGGGAGCCCCCAAGAGCCCCAGAAGCGCTTCACGGAGCGTCGGACGGCTCGCCAGGGGAGCTTTCCGGCGTGTGTTCTCTTTCCTCTCCGGTGCTCTCCGGATTTTGGACGCTACCAAGTGGACGCTACAAGATCCGGTCAACTAACTGGCTGGACCCTGCGTCGGAATTCCTCAAGCTCACCGATGCCGAAAAGTACCTCGTAGAGCTCTTCGGCATCGATGAGCTAGAGGAACTCCGGCGCGGAGTGGAGCTAGTAACTCGTAGAGCTTCCCTTAGCAAGTCATTGCTGGAAGCTTAAGAGTAGCTCGTAGAGCTTCCCTTAGCAAGTTATTGCTTGAAGCTTAAGAGTAATTCCGGGGCGCTGGAGAGGTAGTTGGCAAGATAAATCTCAACGGACCTTTTGGTGACTTTTGGTCTGTTGAAAATTTTGTTCTCAAAATTTGAACATTCGTTATAGCTCTAGTATTTTTTCCCGTGATATTCGATCTTATTCCCGCTCGCCGTCTTGATCTCAGCGCGATCGGGTACCTTTTACTGCCAAAAAGGACACGGGCGGGATCGGCCGTTCCGAGTCATCTTGATACGCGCTGTCGGTATATTGAACTTAACTCGAGATATAGGACAGCTACAGAGCTGGTAAGCACACCTCATCGATTCAGAATGATCAGGCGCGTTCGGCTGTTGCAACCAGAGGTCTGAACTTGGTCTGCTAGCCGAGCTAGGTCCGCAAACCTGTTCGTATTATTCGAGTCATCTTGAGAGATGCTCTCGGTTTTCTGTACTTAACTCGAGCTATAGGACAGCTACAGAGCTGATACTTACAGAAACCGCTTGCGAGTCATCAGTCGCGTTTGTCTGTTGAATCCAGAGCTCTGAACTCGGTCTGCTGCCCGATCCAGAATCGCGAAACTGTTCGTATCGTTCGAGTCATCTTGAGAGATGCTGTCGGTTTTCTGCACTTAACTCGGGCTGTAGGGGGGGCTACAGTGCTGGTGGTGACAGCAATCGATTCGGAGACATCAGGCGCGTCTACCTGTGGAAACCAGAGCTCGGAATTCAGTCTGCTGCCCGAACTCGGTCTGCGAGACTCTTCGTATTGTTCGAGTCATTTCGAAAGATGCTGTCGGTTTTCTGCACTTAGCTCGGGCTGTAGGGGGGCTGCAGGGCTGGTAATCACAGGAATCGATTCGGAGACATCAGACGCGTCCGCCTGTCGCATTCAGAGGTCTGAATTCGGTCTGATACTCGAGCTGGGTTTGCCAAACTATTCGTTTTGTTCGAGTCATATTGAGAGGTGCTGTCGATTTTCGCACGTAATTCGGGCTGTAGGAGAGCTAAAGAGCTCGTACAGAAGAGAATCCAGAAGCATCGGGGGGCGTTCGGCTGTTGCACCGAGAGGTCTGAAATTGCTTGGGCTGAAAAAACTATTCGTTCTCTGCAATTTTTTCGACATTATATATTGTGAGGAAGCTCTACGAGTCCCCCGGCGGTAAGGAAGGTTGACGGTTTACCGCTGGCGCCCAGTAATTCCGGGGCGCTGAAGAGCTAGTTGGCAAGAACAATCTCGACGGACATTTTGATGACTTTTGGTCGGTTGAAAATTCGGTTCTCGAAATTCAACCATTCGTTAGAGCTCTAGTATTTTTTTCCGTGATATTCGATCTTATTCCCGCTCGCCATCTTGATCTCAGCTCGATCGGGTACCTTTTACTGCCAAAAAGCACTGCGGCGGGATCGCCCGTGTCGGGTCAGCTTCTCACGCGGTGACGGTTTTCTCAAGACAGCTTCAGGACAGCTACAGAGCTGGAAAGCACAGCTAATCGATCCAGAATGATGAGGCGCGTTCGCCTGTTGAACCCAGAGGTCTGAACTCGGTCTGCTAGCCAAGCTAGGTTCGCAAACCTATTCGTATTATTCGAGTTATCTTGAGAGGCGCTCTGGGTTTTCTGTACTTAAGTCGAGCTAAAGGACAATACAGAGCTGATACGTACAGAATCTGATTCAGAATCATTAGTGACCCTTGTCTGTTGTCTCCAGAGCTCTGAACTGGTTCTCTGCACTTAACTCGGGCTGTAGGGCAGCTGCATGGCTGGTAATCACTAGAATCGATTCGGAGACATCAGGCGCGTCCGCCTTTCGAATCCAGAGCTTCGAACTCTGTCTGCTGACCGAACTAGGTCTGCGAAAATATTCGCATTGTTCGAGTCATCCTGACAGGTGCTGTCGGTTTCCTGCAGTTAACTCGGGCTGTAGGGGGGGCTGTTGGGCTGGTAATCACAGGAGTCGATTTGCAGACATCAGACGCGTCCACCTGTCGCATGCAGAGGTGACAATGTGACAACTTGACTCGTAGAGCTTCCCTAGGCAAGTTGCTGGAAGCTTAAGAGTAATTCTGGCGCGCTGGAGAGCTAGTTGGCAAGAAAAATCTCGACGGAACTTTTGCTGACTTTGGGTCGGTTGAAAATTTTGTTCTCGAAATTTGAACATTCGTTAGAGCTCTAGTATTTTCTTCTGAGTCATTCGATCCTATTCCCGCTCGCCATCTTGATCTCAGATCGATCGGGTGAATATTACTATCGAACAGCACGGTGGCGGGATCGGCCGTTTTAAGCCATCTTGATATGCGCTGACGGTTTTCTGAACATAACTCGAGCTTTAGGACAGCTACAGAGCTGGTAAGCACAGCTAATCGATGTAGAATGATTAGGCGCGTTCGCCTGTTGAATCCAGAGGTCTGAACTCGGTCTACTAGCCGAGCTAGGTCCGCAAACCTATTTGTATTATTCGAGTCATCCTGACAGACGCTCTCGGTTTTCTGTACCTAACTGGAGATGTGGGACAGCTACAGAGCTGATATTTAGATAAACCGATTCATAATACTCAGTTGCGTTTGTCTGTCGAATACCGAGCTCTGAACTCGGTCTGCTGCCCGATCTAGACTCGCGAAACTATTCGTATTGGTCGAGTCATCTTGAGAAGTGCTCTCGGTTTTCAGCGCTCAACTCGCTCTGAGGGGGGCTACAGTGCTGGTAGTCACAGAAATCCATTTGAAGACATCAGGCGCGACCGCCTGTCGAATCCAGAGCTCGGAACTCGGTCTGCTGCCCGAATTAGGTCTGCAAAACTAATGTATTGTTCGAGTCATCCTGAGAGGTGCTGTCGGTTTTCTGCACTTATCTCGGGCTGTAGGGGAGCTGCAGGGCTGGTAATGACAGGAGTCGATTCGGAGACATCAGACGCGCCCGCCTGTCGTATTCAGAGGTCAAAACATATTCACTACGAGTCGGGATTTGGTAGGTAGTGTCCGTTTTCTCAATTTAAGTCGAGCTAGGAAGCTCTACGAGTCTCCCGGCGGTAACCTAGGTTGACGGTTTTCCGCCGGCGCCAGTTTGGGTGGTTTTGCGAATATTTGAAAGATATTTGACAATTCATTTTGAGAAAGCAGATTTTTCGCACCTGTGGGCGACTATGAGGGCCTCTGCGTCTTAATATGAGCTCTCTAGCTGCACTTTTACTATCAAAACACTTGGCGGAGCCAACTTTATGTCGACCTGAAAAAAATCTTGTTTTCTCTTTTTCGGGAAATGCTTCCAGAAGCCCTCTCTTTTGATGCTGAGCACTCTTACGCGTGCAAGGAGCTATCTGGCACGAAAATCTTTTCTGGAGAGCGCTGGGGGCTCCCCAAGCGCTTCTGAAGCGCTGCCAGGAACGCACGCACGCGTGCCTGCACGCGTGCAGGCTCGCGTGGACGCGTGCTGCAAGCGCCCCCGAACCGGCTGCCGGGCCAAACGAACCTATGTGGGGATTCTGGACCGGCAAAGATGGGCTGCTGGCGGGCACCACCACCGGCCGGCTTCTGGTAACTCGTAGAGCTTCCTTTAGCAAGTAACTCGAAGAGCTTCCCTTAGCAAGTCATTGCTGGAAGCGTAAGAGTAATTCCGGGGCGCTGGAGAGCTAGTTGGCAAGAAAAAGCTCGACGGACCTTTTGGTGACTTTTGGTCGGTTGAAAATTTTGTTCTCGAGATTCAACAATTCGTTGGAGCTCTAGTTTTTTTTCCCATGATATTCGATCTTATTCCCGATCGCCTTCTTGATCTCAGCTCGACCGGGTACCTTTTACTGCCAAAAAGCAGGCAGGCGGGATCGGCCGTTTCGAGTCATCTTGATACGCGATGACGGTTTTCTGAGCATAACTCGAGCTTCAGGACAGCTATAGAGCTGCTAAGCACAACTAATCGATGTAGAATGATTAGGCGCGCTCGCCTGTTGAACCCAGAGGTCTGAACTCGGTCGAACAATACGAACAGTTTCGCGGACCTAGTTCTGGCAGCAGACAGGTTCGGAGCTCTGGATTCGAAATGCGGACGCACCTGATGTCTCTGAATCGATTGCAGTGATTACCAGCCCTGCAGTCCCCTTACAGCCCGAGTTAAGTGCAGAGTCTCAAGATGACTCGAACAATACGAATAGTTTCGCGATTCTAGATCGGGCAGCAGACCAAGTTCAGAGCTCTGGATTCAACAGACAACGGCCACTGATGATTCCGAATCAGATTCTGTACGTATCAGCTCTGTAGCTGTCCTGTAGCTCGAGTTAAGTAGAGAAAACCAAGAGCGTCTGTCAAGATAACTCGAATAATACGAATAGGTTTGCGGACCTAGCTCGGCTAGCAGCGAGTCGTCCTGAGAGGTGCTGTCGGTTTCCTGCACTTAACTCGGGCTGTAGGGGGGGGGGGGGCTGCGCGGCTGGTAACAACAGGAATCGATTCGGAGACATCAGACGCTTCCGCCTGTCGTATGCAGAGGTCTGAACTCGGTCTGATACTGGAGCTAGGTTTGCCAAACTATTCGTATTGTTCGAGTCATCTTGATTTACACACGTAACTCGGGCTGTAGGGGAGCTACAGAGCTAGTACAGAAGACAATCCAGAAGCATCGGAAGCGTTCGGCTGTTGCATCCGAGAGGGTCTGAAATTGCTTGGACTGAAAAACTATTTGTTCCGTGAAATTTTTTCGATATTATAGGTTGTCAGGAAGCTCTACGAGTCCCCCGGCGGTTACAAAGGTTGACGGCTTACCGCCGGCGCCCAGTCTCGACGGACCTTTTGCTGACTTTGGGTCGTTTGAAAATTTTGTCCTCCAAATTCAATAATTCGTTTGAGCTCTAGTATTTTTTCCCGCCATATTCGATCTTATTCCCGCTCGCCATCTCAATCTCAGCTCGATCGGGTAAATATTTCTGCAAAAAAGCATCGCGGCAGGATCGGCTGTTTCGAGTCATCTTGATACGCGATGACGGTTTTCTGAACATAACTCGAACTTTAGGACAGCTACAGAGCTGGTAAGCACACCTTATCGATTCAGAATGATCAGGCGCGTTCGCCTGTTAAACCCAGAGGTCTGAACTCGGTCTGCTAGCCGCGCTAGGTCCGCAAACCTATTCGTATTATTCGAGTCATCCTGACAGACGCTCTCGGTTTTCTGTACTTAACTCGAGCTGTGGGGCAGCTATAGAGCTCATTCTCACAGAAATCGATTGAGAATCATCAGGCGCGTTCGTCTGTTTCATCCAGAGGTCTGAACTCGGTCTGCTGCCCGAGCTAGGTTCGCGAAACTATTCGTATTGTTCGAGTCATCTTGAGAGATGCAGTTGGTTTTCTGCACTTAGCTCGGGCTGTAGGGGGGGTACAGGGCTCGTACTAACAGGAATCGATTCGGAGACATCAGGCGCGTCCGCCTGCCCAATCCAGAGCTCAGAACTCGGTGTGCTGCCCGAGCTGGGTCCGCAAACTATTCGTATTCGAGTCATCTTGAGAGGTGCTGTCTGTTTTCTGCACTTAACTCGAGGTGTAAGGGAGCTGCAGGGCTGTTAATCACTGGAATCGATTCGCAGTGATCCATCGCGTCCGGCTGTCGCATTGAGAGCTCTGAACTCGGTCTGCTGCCCGAGCTAGGTCCGCGAAACTATTCGTATTGTTCGAGTCATCTTCATGCAGTCGATTTCTGCGCTAAACTCGGGGTGTAGGGGGGCTGCAGGGCTGTTGATCACGGAAATCGATTCGGAGACATCAGGCGCGTCCTCCTGTTGCATTCAGAGGTCTGAACTCGGTCTGATACTCGAGCTAGATTCGCGCAACTATTCGTATTGTTCGAGTGATCTTGGGAGGTGTTGTCGATTTTCGCACGTAACTCGGGCTGTGGCAGAGCTACGGAGCTCGTGCGCACAGAAAGCGATCCAGAATGAGGAGCGTTCGGCTGTTGCATCGAGAGGTCTGACATCGCTTGGGCTGAAAGACTATTTGTTCTCTGTAATTTTTTTTCGACATTATATGTTGTCAGGAAGCTCTACGAGTCTCCCGGCGGTAACCATATACGTCCCTATACGTCCGCGTCCGCGTCTCTATCGGAAGTAAGGACGCTCCCTATACGTCCGCGTCCTTACTTCCGACTAGGCTGGAAAGCCTGCACAGTCGACCGCAAAGTCCGCAAAAAAACCAAGGTTGACGGTTTACCGCCGGCGCCCAGTTATTGCTGGAAGCTTAAGAGTAATTCCGGGGCGCTGGAGAGCTAGTTGGCAAGAAAAATCTCGACGGACCTTTCGGTGAGTTTTGGTCGGTTGAAAATTTTGTTCTCGAAATTCAACCATTCGTTTGAGCCTAGTATTTTTTCCCATGTTATTCGATCTCATTTCCGCTCGCCATCTTGATCTCAGCTCGATCGGGTACCTTTTACTGCCAAGAAGCAGGCAGGCGGGATCGGCCGTTTCGAGTCATCTTTGCTGCGCGGTGACGGTTTTCTCAAGATAACTCGAGCTTCAGGACAGCTACGGAGCTGGTAAGCACAACTATTCGATTCAGAATGATCAGGCGCGTTCGCCTGTTGAACCCAGATGTCTGAACTCGGTCTGCTAGCCGAGCTAGGTCCGCAAACCTATTCGTATTATTCGAGTCATCTTGACAGACGCTCTCGGTTTTCTGTACTTAACTCGAGCTACAGGACAGCTACAGAGCTGATGCGTACAGAATATGATTCAGAATTATCATTGTCCGTTGTCTGTTGAATCCAGAGCTCAAATCGGTCTGCTGCCCGATCTAGAATCGCGAAACTATTCGTATTGTTCGAGTCATCTTGAGAGATACTGTCGGTTCTCTGCACTTAACTCGAGCTGTAGGAGGGCTGCATGGCTGGTAATCACTGGAACTGATTCGGAAACATCAGACGCGTCCGCCTTTTGAATCCAGAGCTCCGAACTCTGTCTGCTGCCCGAACTAGGTCCGCGAAGCTATTCGTATTGTTCGAGTCATCCTGAGAGGTGCTGTCGGTTTCCTGGTCTGAACTCGGTCTGATACTCGAGCCGGGTTTGCCAAACTATTCGTATTGTTCGAGTCATCTTGAGAGGTGCTGTCGATTTACGCACGTAACTCGGGCTGTAGGAGAGCTACAGGTCTCGTACAGAAGACAATCCAGGAGCATCGGGGGCGTTCGGCTGTTGCATCTGAGAGGTCTGAAATTGCTTGGGCTGAAGAATTATTTTTTCTGTTGTCAGGAAGCTCTACGAGTCCCCCGGCGGTAACAAAGGTTGACGGTTTACCGCCGGCGCCCAGTAATTGGCCGACCCGGCCAGAACGGACAATGTACCTCGTAGAGCTCTTCGACGTCGATGAGCTAGAGGAATAACTCGTAGAGCTTCCC
The DNA here is from genome assembly GCA_963575745.1 of Prorocentrum cordatum. NCBI lineage: Eukaryota > Dinophyceae > Prorocentrales > Prorocentraceae > Prorocentrum > Prorocentrum cordatum. The sequence goes on from CAUYUJ010000594.1 coordinate 44,940, forward strand.
TTAGCTAGTTATAGCTGGAAGCTAAGGCTGTCGCCTTCCTGATCGTTAGGATCGGTGAGGCTTCGCCTGCTCCCTATACGTCCGCTTCCTTGCTTTCGACTAGGCTGGAAAGCCTGCACAGTCGACCGCAAAGTCCGCAAAAAACAAAGGTTGACGGTTTACCGCCGGCGCCCAGTCTCAAACCCTCTGGCTCTCAGAGAGCTCTCCGGGAATCTTTCAAATCTTAGGAAAATCGACCCAAAGTTGTCAGATTGTCTCTTCTTGTCAGGTCCACCAACCAGCCCCACCCCGCGCCGGAATTCCTCTAGCTCATCGATGCCGAGAAGCTCTACGAGGTACGAGCTCCACCCCGCGCCGGAATTCCTTTAGCTCATCGATGCCGAAGAGCTCCACGAGGACTTGCTAAGGGAATCTTTGCGTGTTTTCATCGCACCTGATGGTTTGATTTCAATTGTTGTGCCGAAGATCTCTGTAGCTGATCTGCAGAAGTCAAGAAACTCGTCATCACTCTCGGAGAGCACTCTGAGAGCTAGAGGGTTTGAGATTAGAAGCCGGCCGGTGGTGGTGCCCACCAGCAGCCCATCTTCGCCGGTCCAAAATTCTCGTAGCGCCTTGCCCGTCCCGGCAGCGGGTCCGGGAGAGATTCGTTGGGGCCGGGAGCGGGTTCGGGAGCGCTTGCAGCACGCGTCCACGCGAGCCTGCACGCGTCCTGGCAGCGCTTCAGAAGCGCTCCTGGGAGCCCCCCAGTGCTCTCCAGGAAAGATTTCCGTTCCAGATCCGTCCCAGAGGGTCTCTTCGCTCTCCGGGTTTTGGACGCTACCAAGTAACTCGTAGAGCTTCCCTTAGCAAGTTGTTGCTGGAAGCTCAAGAGAAATTCCGGGGCGCTGGAGAGCTAGTACCTCGTAGAGCTCTTCTTCGTCGATGAGCTAGAGGAATTCCGGCGCGGGGTGGAGCTAGTTGGCCCACCCGGCCGAGGCGGACAATGTGACTTTTTTGTGCGGTTTTGCGAACATTTGAAAGATATTTGACAATTCATTTTGTTCGCACCTGTAGTGAATTATGCTGCCGCACTCGCCAGTAAAATTTTCAGGTCCGTAGGTGCAGTATTACTATCAAAACACTTGGGGGAACCAACGTTGGGTGAAAACAGAAAAACGTGATTTTTCGATTTTTTCGTTTCTCAAGTCATCTTGACAGACGCTCTCGGTTTTCTGTACTTAACTCGAGCTACAGGATCTGCTGCCCGATCTAGAATCGCGAAACTATTCGTATTGTTCGAGTCATCTTGAGAGATGCTGTCGGTTCTCTGCACTTAACTCGGGCTGTAAGGGGACTGCAGGGCTGGTAATCAGAGCAATCGATTCGGAGACATCAGGCGCGTCCGCCTTTCGAATCCAGAGCTCCGAACTCTGTCTGCGGCCCGAACTAGGTCCGCGAAATTATCCGTATTGTTCGAGTCATCCTGAGAGGTGCTGTCGGTTTCCTGCATTTAACTCGGGCTGTAGGGGCGGCTGCAGGGCTGGTAATAACAGGAATGGATTCAGAGATATCAGACGCGTCCGCCTGTCGTATGCAGATGAACTCGGTCTGATACTCGAGCTAGGTTTGCCAAACTATTCGTGTTGTTCGAGTCATCTTGAGAGGTGCTGTCGATTTACGCACGTGGGCGGTAAGAAAGGTTGACGGTTTACCGCCGGCGCCCAGTTGGTCGACCCGACCAGAAAGGACAAATATATATCTTTTGGGTGGTTTTGCGAAGATTTGAAGGATATTTGACAATTCATTTTGAGAAAGCAGATTTTTTGGCACCTGTAGTGAGTCACGCCGCGCTTGCCAGTAAAATTCTCAGGTCTATAGGTGCAGTATTACTATCGAAAGACTTGGAGGAACCAATGTTGGATAAAAACAGACAAACGTGATTTTTTGAGTTTTTCGTTTCTCGCTCCAGAAGCTGTCTGCATGTGTTCCGACGATCGCCGTGGAGAACAGAGCTCTACGAGGTTCCCGGCGGTAATCAGGTTAACGGTTTACCGCCGGTTCCAGTTGGCAAGAATCTCGACGGACTTTGGTGACTTTTGGTCGGTTTAAAATTTTGTTCTCGAAATTCAACCATTCGTTAGAGCTCTAATATTTTTTTCCGTGGTATTCGATCTTATTCCCGCTCGCCATCTTGATCTCAGCTCGATCGGGTCCCTTTTACTGCCTAAAAGCGTCCAGGCGGAATCGACCGTTTCGAGTCATCCTGACACGCGCTGTCGGTATATTGGACTTAACTCGAGATACAGGCCAGCCGCAGAGCTGGTAAGCACACCTTATCGATTCAGAATGATCAGATGCGTTCGTCTGTTGTATCTAGAAGTCTGAACTCGGTCTGCTAGCTCTGCAAACCTATTCGTGTTATTCGAGTCATCTTGACAGGCGCTCTCGGTTTTCTGTACTCAACTCGAGCTGTACAGAAACCGATTCAAAATCATCAGTTGCGTTTGTCTGTTGACTCCAGAGCTCTGAACTTGGTTTGCTGCCCGACCTAGAATCGCGAAGCTATTCGTATTGTTCGAGTCATCTTGAGAGATACTGTCGGTTTTCTGCACTCAACTCGGGCTGTAGGGGGGCTACAGTGCTGGTGGTCACAGGAATCGATTTGAAGACATCAGGCGCGTCCGCCTGTCGAATCCAAAGCTCGGAACTCGGTTTGCTGCCCGAACTAGGTCCGCGAAAGTATTCGTCTTGCTCGAGTCATCCCGAGAGGTGCTCCCGTAACTCGGGCTGTAGGTCCTGCAGGTTTGGTAATCACAGGAATCGATTCGGAACATCAGACGCGTCCGCCTGTCGCATTCAGAGGTCTGAACTCGATCTGATACTCGAGCTGGGTTTGCCAAACTATTCGTTTTGTTCGAGTCATCTTGAGATGTGCAGTCGATTTACGCACGTAACTCGGGCTGTAGCAGAGCCACAGAGCTCGCGCAGAAGACAATCCAGAAGCATCGGGGGCGTTCGGCTGTTGCATCGAGAAGTCCGAAATCGCTTGGGCTGAAAAACTATTCGTTCTCTGCAATTTTTTTCGACATTATACTTGGTAGCGTCCAAAACCCGGAGAGCAGAGAGCACAGTCAATACACGCTGGAAAGCTTTCCTGGCGGGCCCTCGGACGCTCTCGTGAAGCGCTTCTGGGGCTCTGGGACTTCCACGCGTGCCTGCGCGCGTGCAGGCACGCGTGGACGCGTGCCCGAAGCGCTCCAGGACCCGCTGCGACGTACCACGCTGCGACGTACCACGCAGAGCTCTTCGGCATCGATGAGCTAGAGGAATTCCGGCGCGGGGTGGGGCTAGTTCCCCGAGAGCTCTCTGAGAGGTAGAGGGTTTAAACTTAGAAGCCGGGCGGTGGTGGTGCCCGCAAGCAGCCCATCTCCGCCTCTCCACGATCCTCGCAGTAACTCGCCCGTCCCGGCAGCGGGTCCGGAAGCGTTTCCGGGAAGCTTCCGCGCGTGCCTGCACTCGTGCGGGCACGCGAGGAAGCACCGGCGGTAAACCGTTAACCAGGTTACCCTCGTAGAGCTCTTTTACCTCGTAGAGCTCTTCGTTATCGATGAGCTAGAGGAATTCTGGCGCGGGGTGAAGCTAGTTGGTCGACTGACCAGAACGGACGATGTGACAACTTTTGGTGTGTTTTGCGAATATTTGAAAGAAATTTGACCATTTATTTTGAGAAAGCAGATTTTTCGCACCTTTAAACGACTATAAGGGCCTCTGTGTCTCAATATGAGCTCTGTAGGCGCACATTTACTATCGAAACACTTGGGGGGAACCAACTTCATCTCGACATTAAAAAATAATAATGTTAAATTCGAGAAATGCCTCCAGAAACTCTCTCTTTCGACTTTGAGCACTCTCACGCGTGGTAGGAGCTCTACGAGGTTCCCGGCGGTGACCAGGTTGACGGTTTACCGCCGGCGCCAGTCTGACACCGCGCTCCTCGGAACACATAAAGGAAGCTTCTGGGGCGAGGCCCGAAAAACTCGAAAAATTACGTTTTTCGATTTTTATCTGACATCGGTTGCTCCAAGTGTTTTGGTAGTAATACTGTACCTACGGGCCTGGGAATTTACAGGCGCTCGCGTTATAACCCATAACAGGTGCAAAAAATTTGTTTCTCGAAAATGAATTGTTAAATATCTTTCAAATCTTTGCAAAACCGACCCAAGTCGCCACTTTGTCTCTGAAGGCCGGGTTGACCAACTAGCTCCAGCCCGCGCGCCGGAATTCCTCTAGCTCATCGATGCCGAAGAGCTCTACGAGGTATTCCTGGCCGCGCTTCAGAAGCGCTGCCCAGAGCCGCAGCAGCGCTTCACGAGCGTTCGAAGGCTCGCCAGGAAAGCTTTCCGGTTTCTGCTTCCTTTGCTCTCCGGGTTTTGTACGCCACCAAGTGACTCATTGAGCTTCCGTAAGCTAGCAGTTGGGAGCTTAAGAGTGACTTGTAGAGCTTTCCTAAGCCAGCAGCTGGAAGCTTAAGAGTAACTCGAGTTTCCCTTAGCAAGTTGTTGCTGGAAGCTTAAGAGTAATTCCGCGGCGCTGGAGAGCTAGTTGGCAAGAAAAATATCGACTGACCTTTTGGTGCCTTTTGGTCGGTTGAACATAACTCGTAGAGCTTCCCTTAGCAAGTTATTGCTGGAAGCTTAAGAGTAATAACTCGTAGAACTGCCCTTAGCAAGTTGTTGCTGGAAGCTTAAGAGTAATTCCGGGGCGCTGGAGCTAGTTGGCAAGAAAAATCTCGACGGAACTTAACTCGTAGAGCTTCCCTTGGCAAGTTATTGCTGGAAGCTTAAGAGTATTTCCGGCGCGCTGGAGAGCTAGTAACTCGTAGAGCTTCCCTTAGCAAGTTTTTGCTGGAAGCTTAAGAATAATTCGGGGGCGCTGGAGAGCTAGTAACTCGTAGAGCTTCACTTAGCAAGTTAGTGCTGGAAGCTTAACAGTCATTCCGGGGCTGGAGAGCTAGTGGCAAACAAATCTCGACGGACCTTTTGGTGACTTTTGGTCGGTTGAAAATTTTGTTCTCGAAATTCAACCATTCGTTAGAGCTCTAATTTTTTTTCCCGTGATATTCGATCTTATTCCCGCTCGCTATCTTGATCTCAGCTCGATCGGGTACCTTTTACTGCCTAAAAGCGTCCAGGCGGAATCGACCGTTTCGAGTCATCTTGATACGCGCTGTCGGTATATTGGACTGAACTCGAGATACAGGACAGCCACAGAGCTGGTAAGCACACCGTATCGATTCAGAATGATCAGATGCGTTCGTCTGTTGTATCTAGAAGTCTGAGCTCGGTCTGCCAGCCGAGCTAGCTCTGCAAACCTATTCGTATTATTCGAGTCATCTTGACAGGCGCTCTCGGTTTTCTGTACTCAACTCGAGCTGTGCAGAAACCGATTCAAAATCATCAGTTGCGTTTGTCTGTTGAATCGAGAGCTCTGAACTTGGTCTGCTGCCCGATCTAGAATCGCGAAACTATCCGTATTGTTCGAGTCATCTTCAGAAATACTGTCGGTTTTCTGCACTCAACTCGGGCTGTAGGGGGGCTACAGTGCTGGTGGTCACAGGAATCGATTTGAAGACATCAGGCGCGTCCGCCTGTCGAATCCAGAGCTCGGAACTCGGTCTGCTGCCCGAACTAGGTCCGCGAAACTATTCGTATTGCTCGAGTCATCCCGAGAGTCATCCCGAGAGGTGCGCCCGTGCTCCCGAGAGGTGGTCCCGGACCTTTTGGTGACTTTTGGTCGGTTGAAAATTTTGTTCTCGAAATTCAAACATTCGTTATAGCTCTAGTATTCTTTCCCATGGTATTCGATCTTATTTCCGCTCGCCATCTTGATCTCAGCTCGATCAGGTACCTTTTACTGCCAAGAAGCGTCCAGGCGGGATCGGCCGTTTCGAGTCATCTTGATACGCGCTGTCGGTATATTGGACTTAACTCGAGATACAGGACAGCTACAGGGCTGGTAAACACGCCTAATCGATTCAGAATGATCAGGCGCGTTCGTCTGTTGCATCCAGAGGTCTGAACTCGGTCTGCTAGCCGAGCTAGGTCCGCAAACCTATTCGTATTATTCGAGTCATCTTGACAGGCGCTCTCGGTTTTCTGTACTTAACTCGAGCTATAGGACAGCTAAAGAGCTGATACATACAGAAAGCGATTCAGAATCATCAGCTGCGTTTGTCTGTTGACTCCAGAGCTCTGAACTCGGTCTGCTGCCGACCTAGAATCGCGAAGCTATTCGTATTGTTCGAGTCATCTTGAGAGATACTGTCGGTTTTCTGCACTTAACTCGGACTGCAGGGTGGCTACAGTGCTGATGGTCACAGGAATCGATTTAGAGACATCAGGCGCGTCCGCCTGTCGAATCCAGAGCTCAGATCTCGGTCTGCTCCCCGAACTGGGCCCGCGAAACTATTCGTATTGTTCGAGTCATCCTGAGAGGTGCTGTCGGTTTCCTGCACTTAACTCGGGCTGTAGGGGGTGTGCAGGGCTGTTCATCACAGGAACCGATTTGGAGAGATCAGACGCGTCCGCCTGTCGCATTCAGAGGTCTGAACTCGGTCTGATACTCGAGCTAGGTTTGCGAAACTATTCGTTTTCTTCGAGTCATCTTAAGAGGTGCTCTCGATTTACGCACGTAACTCGGGCTGTAGGAGAGCTACAGAGTTCGTACAGAAAAGACTCCAGAAGCATCGGGGGCGTTCGGCTGTTGCATCGAGAGGTCTGAAATCGCTTGGGCTGAAAAACAAGTCGTTCTCTGCCATTTTCTTTTCGACATTATTTAATGTCAGGAAGCTCTACGAGTCCCCCGGCGGTGACAAAGGTTGACGGTTTACCGCCGGCGCCCAGTTGGCAAGAAAAATCTCGACGGACCTTTTGGTGACTTTTGGTCGGTTGAAAATTTTGTTCTCAAATTCTGAACATTCGTTAGAGCTCTAGTATTTTTTCCCGTGATATTCGATCTTATTCCCGCTCGCCATCTTGATCTCAGCTCGATCGGGTACCTTTTACTGCCAAAAAGCACGCGGGCGGGATCGGCCGTTTCAAGTCATCTTGACACGAGATGACGGTTTTCTGAACATAACTCGAGCTTTAGGACAGCTACAGAGCTGGTGAGCACAGGCAATCGATTCAGAATGATCAGGCGCGTTCGCCTGTTGAATCCAGATGTCTGAACTCGGTCTGCTAGCCGAGCTAGGTCCGCAAACCTATTCGTATTATTCTAGTCATCTTGACAGACGCTCTCGATTTTCTGTACTTCACTCGAGCTACAGGACAGCTACAGAGCTGATAGGACAGAAACCGATTCAGAATCATCAGTGGCAGTTGTCTGTTGAATCCGGAGCTCTGAACTCGGTCTGCTGCCCGATCTAGAATCGCGAAACCATTCGTATTGTTCGAGTCATCTTGAGAAGTGCTCTCGGTTTTCTGCACTCAACTCGGGCTGAGGGGGGCTACAGTACTGGTGGTCACAAGAATCGATTTGAAGACATCAGGCGCGTCCGTCTGTCGAATCCAGAGCTCGGAACTCGGTCTGCTGCCCGAACTAGAATCGTGAACTTATTGTATGTCATCCTGAGAGGTGCTGTCGGTTTTCTGTACTTAACTGGGGCTGTAGGGGGGGCTACAGTGCTGGTAGTCACAGGAATCGATTCGCAGACATCAGATGCGTCCGCCTGTCGCATTCAGCGGTCTGAACTCGGTTTGATACTCGAGATGGGTTTCCAACCTATTCGTTTTGTAGAGTCATCTTGAGAGGTGCTGTCGATTTACGCACGTAACTCGAGCAGAGCTACAGAGCTCGTAAACAAGACAATCCAAAAGCATTGGGGGCGTTCGGCTGTTGGATCGCGAGGTCTGAAATCGCTTGGGCTGAAAAACGATTCGTTCTCTGCATTTTTCCACATTATATATTGTCAGGAAGCTCTACGAGTCCCCCGGCGGTAAGAAAGGTTGACGGTTTACCGCCGGCGCCCAGTTTGATGACTTTTGCTCAGTTGAAAATTATGTTCTCAAAATTTGAACATTCGTTAGAGCTCTAGTATTTTTTCCCGTGATATTCGATCTTATTCCCGCTCGCCGTCTTGATCTCTGCTCGATCGGGTACCTTTTACTGCCAAAAAGCACACGGGCGGGATCGGCAGTTTCGAGTCATCTTGACACGCGCTGTCGGTATATTGGACTTAACTCGAGATACAGGACAGCTACAGAGCTGGTAAGCACAGCTAATCGATTCAGAATGATCAGGCGCGTTTGCCTGTTGAATCCAGAGGTCTGAACTCGGTCTGCTAGCCGAGCTAGGTACGCAAAACTATTCGTATTATTCGAGTCATCTTGTGAGGCGCTCTCGGTTTTCTGTACTTAACTCGAGCTATAGGACAGCTGCAGAGCTGATACTTACAGAAACCGATTCAGAATCATCAGTCGCGTGTGTCTGTTGAATCTAGAGCTCTGAACTCGGTTTTCTGCCCGATCTAGAATCGCAAACTATTCGTATTGTTCAAGTCATCTTGAGAAGTGCTGTCGGTTTTCTGCACTTAACTCGGGCTGTCGGGGGGCTACAGTGCTGATGGTCACAGGAATCGATTTTAAGACATCAGGCGCGTCCGCCTGTCGAATCCAGAGCTCGGAACTCGGTCTGCTGCCCGAACTAGGTCCGCGAAGCTATTCGTATTGTTCGAGTCATCCTTAGAGGTGATGTCGGTTTTCTGCACTTAACGGGCTGTAGGGGGGCTGCAGGGCTGATAATCACAAGAATCTATTTTAAAAACTATTCGTTCTCTGCAATTTTCTTTCACATTATATATTGTCAGGAAGCTCTACGAGTCCCCCGGCGGTATGCAACACTTGTTCGACTTGTTTGTTCTACCCAGGCCGCCTGGTGTGAGACATGTGAAGGCAGAGGAGGAGGAGGAGAGTGAGATGAATGAGAGGATGAGCAAACGTATTGCCGCAAATTTTGAGAATGAAACGGAGTGGAGGTGTGAGAATATTGAGCGTCTTGGGATGGAGATCTTGGGAGATAGTAAGACTGTTGTAAACTGGATGTGTGGTGAGTGGCAGATTCGCAACAAGCAGTATGTACGACTGGTGGGAACACTACAAAATACGGTATCGATGCTGTCTGGATGGGGACTGACCTCACCTGCATCGGGACAGAATCTGTATAAGCATTTCTTTCGTGAGGGTAATGAGCGTGCGGATAAATTGTCGTGGGAGGCCAGAGGTGGCCAAACTATTACTCGCTGGTTTGCATATGATAAGTTCCTCAGTACTCGTAAGACTGCTCTCCGTGGTGCATTCGATGGGGGTGTCAGTAATGAAGGATGTGGAGGTGGGTGGTGGCTTCAGATTGGCGTTGTAGGTAGGGGTTCCAGCGTGCAGGTTGATTTTCCCATCTCCTCCTCCTCCTCCTCCTCCTCTTCCTCCTGCACCAGCTCGCACAGCTTCCATTGGCACGATGTGGCCGAGGAGGCGATGAGCTTGCCTCCTGGTAGCACGGTAACCTGCTGTGAACTAGCTGCCTGCGCTGCCCTGACGAGAGCTGCTGCTAAGGTGGCGTGCGCTCTGCTACGACCTACCTGAGATGGTGGGGGCTCAGTTGCACTGCTCCGCCGATTCGGATTCGGATTCTAGTGGCGGACCGCAAACCGCAAAAAAAAGAAAGGTTGACGGTTTACCGCCGGCGCCCAGTTCCGGGGCGCTGGAGAGCTAGTTGACAAGAAAAAATTCGACGGAACTTTTGCTGACTTTTGGTCGGTTGAAAACTTTGTTCTCAAACTTTGAACATTCGTTAGAGCTCTAGTATTTTTTCCCGTGATATTCGATCTTATTCCCGCTCGCCGTCTTGATCTCAGCTCGATCGGGTACCTTTTACTGCCAAAAAGCACACGGCGGGATCGGCCGTTTCGGGTCAGCTTGTCACGCGGTAACGGTTTTCTCAAGATAACTCGAGTCTTAGGACAGCTACAGAGCTGGTAAGCACAGCTAATCGATTCAGAATGATCAGGCGCGTTCGCCTGTTGAATCCATAGGTCTGAACTCGGTCTGCTAGCCGAGCTAGGTCCGCAAACCTATTCGTATTATTCGAGTCATCTTGACAGACGCTCTCGGTTTTCTGTACTTAACTCGAGCTACAGGACAGCTGTAGAGCTGATACGTACAGAATCTGATTTAGAATCATCAGTGGCAGTTGTCTGTTGAATCCAGAGCTCTGAACTCGGTCTGCTGCCCGATCTAGAATCGCGAAACTATTCGTATTTTCGAGTCATCTTGAGAGGTGCTGTCGGTTCTCTGCACTTAACTCGGGCTGTAGGGGGGCTGCATGGCTGGTAATCACAGGAATCGATTCGGAGACATCAGGCGCGTCCGCCTGTCGAATCCAGAACTCCGAACTCTGTCTGCTGCCCGAACTAGGTCCGCAAAACTATTCGTATTGTTCGAGTCATCCTGAGAGGTGCTGTCGGTTTCCTGCACTTAACTCGGGCTGTAGGGGGGGCTGCAGGGCTGGTAATCACAGGAATCGATTCAGAGACATCAGACGCGTCCGCCTGTCGCATGTAGAGGTCTGAACTCGGTCTGATACTCGAGCTATGCCAAACTATTCGTATTTTTCAAGTCATGTTGAGAGGTGCTGTCGATTTACGCACGTAACTCGGGCTGTAGGAGAGCCACAGAGCTCGTACAGAAGACAATCCAGAAGCATCGGGGGCGTTCGGCTGTTGCATCCGAGAGGTCTGAAATTGCTTGGGCTGAAAAACTATTTTTTCTCTGTATTTTTTTTAGACATTATATGTTGTCAGGAAGCTCTACGAGTCCCCCGGCGGTAAGAAAGGTTGACGGTTTACCGCCGGCGCCCAGTTTTGTTCTCGGAATTCAACCATTCGTTAGAACTCTAGTATTTTTTCCCGTGAGATTCGATCTTATTCTCGCTCGTCATCTTGATCTCAACTCGATCGGGTACCTTTTACTGCCAAAAAGCACTGCGGCGGGATCGGCCGTTTCGAGTCATCTTGATACGCGCTGTCGGTATATTGAACTTAACTCGAGATATAGGACAGCTACAGAGCTGGTGGGCACACCTTATCGATTCAGAATGATCAGGCGCGCTCGTCTGCTGCATCCAGAGGTCTGAACTCGGTCTGCTTGCCGAGCTAGGTCCGCAAACCTATTCGTATTATTCGAGTCATCTTGAGAGGCGCTCTCGATTTTCTGTACTTCACTCGAGCTACAGGACAGCTACAGAGCTGATAGGGCAGAAACCGATTCAGAATCATCAGTCGCGTTTCCCTGTTGAATCCAGAGCTCTGAACTCGGTCTGCTGCCCGATCCAGAATCGCGAAACTGTTCGTATTGTTCGAGTCATCTTGAGAGGTGCTGTCGGTTTTCTGCACTCAACTCGGGCTATAGGGGGGCTACCGTGCTGATGGTGACAGCAGTCGATTTGCAGACACCAGACGGGTCCGCCTGTGGAATCCAGAGCTCGGAACTCGGTCTGCTCCCCGAACTCGGTCCGCGAAACTGTTCGTATTGGAGTCATCCTGAAAGATGCTGTCGGCTTTCTGCACTTAACTCGGGCTGTAGGGGGGCTGCAGGGCTGGTAGTCGGAGGAATCGATTCGGAGACATCAGACGCGTCCGCCTGTCGCATTCAGAGGTCTGATTTCGCTCTGATACTCGAGCTGGGTTTGCCAAACTATTGTTCGAGTCATCTTGAGAGGTGCTGTCGATTAACGCACGTAACTCGGGCTGTAGGAGAGCTGCAGAGCTCGTACAGAAGACGCTCCAGAAGCATCGGAGGGCGTTCGGCTGTTGCATCGAGAGGTCTGAAATCGCTTGGGCTGAAAAACTATTCGTTCTCTGTAATTTTTTCGACATTATATGTTGTCAGGAAGCTCTGCATCGTGCAGTCAGGCAGCCTGCCCCTGGCCCGCCGCGCGGGGGGCGCGTGGCGATCGGGCCACTTCGGCGACTTCGGCTGCCTGCACTTGTTTGCGGCATTTGTTTGCTTCCCGAGGCAAGCAGGCCGCCTGCGCTGGTTTGCGGCATTTTGCCGCGTCGAGCTGGACGGGACGAGCCAGAGTCAATCGATCGATTTGGACCGCTGGGGAGCCAACTTCGGACATTGGGAGTGGGAGTATCTTGCCAGACAGGTTGGTAGAGCTCGACACGACGATAAGGATTCTCTAGTCGACATACCATCTGGGCCACCTGATCTCTCTCCCACTTTACCTCACCATCCTGTTGCCCCATATAACTTTCATCAGTTGAGTGCACATCTCAAACGTACTCGAGAAGATCGATCGTTCTGTGCCAAGTGGAATATCCCTTGTAATATCTCAGACGACAAGATGGCTGCCTCATCAGCTGCTGCGGTCCCCGAGGTTTTCGCTATGGACGCCACTGATATGCCCGTTCCAGGACCAAGGAGGAGGAGGTCCCAGAGGGAAAACGGGTCAACATTCAGACGGTTCAAGGCCTCGAGGAGGCCATGACAAAGGGGATGGACAAGATCGCGACGCTTGTTGCATCTCTGGGAGGTAAGATGACGGAGGGCTTCCAATCAACACATCGAAGCATCACGGATCTCGGCACCCAGCTCAATGCTCGTGTTGATTCGGTGGAGAAAAATGTACAGCAGGCGATGACGGACATAGATGCTATTACTAAGAAGGTTGAGGATCAAAGGCTCCAGATAATCCAGCTCCAGCAGGCTCCTGCAGGTGGGGCCCCCAGAGCAGGCACCTCTACGACAGCGTCCTCGGCGGAAACTCGGCAGTCAGTGCAGCACTTCACCCCATCGTTCGTCGAGCTCAAGGGATGGGTTACGGACTGGAGGGATGCAGAGAAGCGTCAGGAGGAGATGTTATCACAGCAGGCGTTGAATTCACTGCTGAATGAGGTCCTGGCTGGAGAATGGTTCAGTGGTGTGAAGGAGTTTCTGGACCTGAACCAATCCAAGAGGTTCAACACAGGTAGAGAGGCGTGGGGGTATTCGCGTGCTCGGCTCTATTTCCAGAATGGGGTTACCAGTGACCAGCTGTGGGATCTTCGTCGTCGACTCGTTGCCGCGATCGCCGACAACAAACTCCAGCACGCTCCCAGGGCCCTCAAGGTCCACGTGGAGGCCCCCCCCTGGAAGAAGCCCCATCTGGATGCCGCTGGGATCTTTCAGGCCAAGTTCAAGAGTTTCAAGAAGCATCATTCGAATCTCAGGGCTGAGACGGGACCACCGATTACGTTCATGTGGGGCTCCAGTGACCACTTACCACCTCCAGGGAAGATTGTGGCCAAGTTCTCTCTGCAGAATGGCTGGGAGATCACTCGTGCAATGAATCAGCTTGAGCCAGGGATCAACATTGATGAGTTGCGAGCGAGGATTTCCAGTACGAACTAGAGGTGCCACGACACCATTGCGTCATGGAATGTGCGTCGGGCAGGTGCAGAGAACGGCCATGACATAATTAATTCACTACGTCGTTTAGATGTGGGACTCGCGGGGTTGTGCGAGTGTCAGTTCCTTTCAGTTCGTGATCTCAGCATGCGAGGTTACACAATTTTTCGGAGTACTTGTCGGAAGGCTGCGGTGATTATGTCTAAGTCTTGGAGAGACTCGCTCAGAGCCACATATCGTGGCAAAGGTTTTGTCATTTGTAGTTATTCTAGTGTTACGGTTATTGTTGCATATATGCCACATGAGAGTATCAATGCCCTTACGGAAGAACAGTATGAGCATGATGTGTATGAGCAGATATTGTTTGATATATCCCAAGTGCTTCGCACACATAGGTCTAAGTTCCCGAAGCAGCCGCAGGACCTGGTCTTCTTGACAGATGCTAACGTCGAACTCGAGCCAGATTCGGAGGTCAACGGCTTTAGAGTTACTGGATCAGGGCTTCTGGAGGCGTCTGGGATTGCTGGGGAGTCTACGGAGATTGATACTGGGATGGAGGAGGGAGCGGATGACGGCAACCCGTATATGACTCAAACAAAACGTGGTGCACGCAAAGCCAGACCTCATAGGCTTGTCTCGGGCTTCGAAATTCGACGGGCGTCTAGGTTGCAATCGATGAGGAGGGCCCTACTGGACTTCTGCGGGCTCTGGGGCATCAGGATGGAGAACACATTCGGGCAGAGGAGGGTTACTTTCAAATCAGGTACGGGGGTGGAGAAGGTGCTCGACTATGTTGGTGTCAGCCGTCGTTTACACAGGCAGGAGCTCACCGTTGGCTGGATGCTGCCTTCGGAAGTCGGCCACGCCTGGACGGAGCACCCTTGCAGCAGATACGAGCGTGCGCTGTCTGACCACGCCTGCATAGTTGTTCGCTTGTCTTGTGCACCGTCTGCGAAGAGACGGACCCAGCCTGCTCGAAAATTCATCCACTTGCAACCGGTGTCACAGCTGGAGTTTGCGAAGAACATGGACGATCGGGGCAGTCGTTACCGTGCTCTGTGCCAGGAAAATGCTGACCCAGAGGATCGACAGGAGATGTTGGATACGCTGGGACCTGACCTCATAAAGGCCGCCGAGGAGACCCCCCAGAAAGATATCAATCCCAGGAATAATGTGCCAAAGAAATCCGAGATCCACTGGGCCGCCCAGGCAAGTAAACGTGAAGCTCTTCGTCGGGGGGATAGAGAGGAGGCTAAACGGTGCTCAAAGATTGTGAGGAGAGAAAGAAGGAGGCTAGAGGCAAGAGTACAGAGGTGGAGGACGGAAATGAACACGAGGAGGAGGAGGAGGGCCAAGACGGAGACGTTGATCCTTGCCAACGGGATGGAGTCTCAGAACCGCGAGGAGTGGGGGGACGAGATATTGGGGCACATGAAGTCTAAGGTGGAGGACCCCGAGGCCAGAGAGGTGACCCTGCGTGAGCTTCAGTCGCTGCGTGGTCTATGTTCGGGAAGCGGATCCTCAGAGGTGTTCTCGATGTCGCTCCTGCTGCGGGCGAGGGCGAAGCTGTCCACGGGAAAGGCCCCAGGTCCCGACAACGTGACTGTCACGATGTTGAAACAGCTCTCGTGGGCATCTGTGCGACGTGTTCTGGTGAGCTTCCAAGGTGTGTATTCCAGAAGGTTATGTTGTCCCGACAGTTGGCGTCAACTAGCTGCCACACTCATGCCAAAAGAAATGGACATACAACATTTGACAGATACACGTATGCTATGTCTACAGTCGTGTCTTATGAAATGGTACATGACATGTATTGTGATGTTGATTGAGAAGAGGATTGAGGAGCACCGACACTATGTATGCCTGTACGGATTCAGATCGGGACGCAAAACATCGGAAATCACCAGCGTTGCCAAGAGGCTCAGTCAGCACTCCGCTGTCTGGGGCAAAGGAGACAGTTTGTGGCTTGCCAACCTTGATATCTTACAAGCTTTCGATAATGTTACTCCGTGCCTCGCCATGCGCTGTCTTCGTGCTCTTGACATACCTGCTGATCTCATTGTGGCGTTGATTGAACCCATGATGGATAATCAGTGCGTGGCCAGCTTCGAGGGCATCGAGGCATCGTCAGCGGTCTATTGGGACAAATCTATTCGAACGGGAGGAGTAGAGGGACCTATGATTTTTCTGGCAGTTTCTATTGTACTCTGGAGAGATGTTATCGACAGATGGAGGCAAGAAACTCAGTACGGCATCAAATTGGAAAATGATGAGCGCATGTTCAATGGTGAGCGTATGACCCACAGTTTCTGGGCAGATAATCTTTTGTTGTATGCGAAGACCCGCGCTGACCTTGAGTTGATGGTGCGTGACATGAGTATCCCCCTGATGAATGCAGGAATGACCTGGAAGCCGAAATCTTTGATGTATATTTACTTTGGTGCGCCGCCTGGCATCCCGCCGTCCCCTGAGCAGGATATCCGTGTGCTGGTGCCGTCTAGTGACGCCGCTCTTGGGACCCGAGAAGTGGTCCTACCGCGTGTTCAAGCGTTTGAGATCCTGGGAGCCACTCTGGAGGAGACCTGGAAGGACCACTCGGACTCAGAGGCCATGCTCCAGAAAGCCCAGAGGATGTTCTTTGGGGAAATCGCGTATTACCGCTGTTCTGGGATTGACTTGGCTGAAAGATTTACTCGCTATCAAGCTAAAGTGATTGCTGCATTATTATTCAACTGTGAGGGCAGAACGCCCGACTATTCTACCATTGCTGCTGTTCACTATTTTGAAGGCAGATGTCTAGCTATAATGTCAGGTATACGCAAGCGGAGAACTGAAGGCTGGTCTGAGTTTCAACGTAGGCGATACAAAGCGGGACGACAGAGTTTTGCTGGACTTGGATTCCGAAGTGCGGTGCAGATAT
This sequence comes from Prorocentrum cordatum, assembly GCA_963575745.1. Taxonomy (NCBI): domain Eukaryota; class Dinophyceae; order Prorocentrales; family Prorocentraceae; genus Prorocentrum; species Prorocentrum cordatum. The sequence goes on from CAUYUJ010000594.1 coordinate 61,284, forward strand.
GGATATTTCGTTGTTGGGATTGGGCTAAGGATGTCTCAGTTGCTGCAAGTATTCGTATGAGGAGATACACAACACACACAGAGGAGGAGGAGGGAGAGACGGTACCAAATCGGCGTCAGAGGAAAACTCGGGCGATGGCGGCGGCGGCGACTTCTCAAACATATCATGTATCTCAGATATCCCAGATGTCGAGTGGCTGTCGCCGGCGTACACCAGATGATCAGCCTGCCATACCTGAGGAGTCGGACATGTCACGTGAATGGATGATATCTAGGCTGGCCATGTTACATGGAAGGGGGAAGTGGACGGAACATCGTGACACATGTATTCTAGCAATGCCTGTAAAAGATAGGAAGCAGCTGACACGCATGAACATAGGCGGCCGCCCCCGTGGACATACTGCGTGGGACTGGTGCTTGTGCGATCTCTTTGGTTGTGAGTGGTACCTCTCATTCGACAGTTCCGCTGGGTCCCGTGAGAAATACTGCAAGCATTTGCTGACTGTGATTGGTATGCAACACTTGTTCGACTTGTTTGTTCTACCCAGGCCGCCTGGTGTGAGACATGTGAAGGCAGAGGAGGAGGAGGAGAGTGAGATGAATGAGAGGATGAGCAAACGTATTGCCGCAAATTTTGAGAATGAAACGGAGTGGAGGTGTGAGAATATTGAGCGTCTTGGGATGGAGATCTTGGGAGATAGTAAGACTGTTGTAAACTGGATGTGTGGTGAGTGGCAGATTCGCAACAAGCAGTATGTACGACTGGTGGGAACACTACAAAATACGGTATCGATGCTGTCTGGATGGGGACTGACCTCACCTGCATCGGGACAGAATCTGTATAAGCATTTCTTTCGTGAGGGTAATGAGCGTGCGGATAAATTGTCGTGGGAGGCCAGAGGTGGCCAAACTATTACTCGCTGGTTTGCATATGATAAGTTCCTCAGTACTCGTAAGACTGCTCTCCGTGGTGCATTCGATGGGGGTGTCAGTAATGAAGGATGTGGAGGTGGGTGGTGGCTTCAGATTGGCGTTGTAGGTAGGGGTTCCAGCGTGCAGGTTGATTTTCCCATCTCCTCCTCCTCCTCCTCCTCCTCCTCTTCCTCCTGCACCAGCTCGCACAGCTTCCATTGGCACGATGTGGCCGAGGAGGCGATGAGCTTGCCTCCTGGTAGCACGGTAACCTGCTGTGAACTAGCTGCCTGCGCTGCCCTGACGAGAGCTGCTGCTAAGGTGGCGTGCGCTCTGCTACGACCTACCTAAGATGGTGGGGGCTCAGTTGCACTGCTCCGCCGATTCGGATTCGGATTCTAGTGGCGGACCGCAAACCGCAAAAAAAAAAGAAAGGTTGACGGTTTACCGCCGGCGCCCAGTAATTCGGACGCACTGGCGGGCTAGTTGGCTCGAAAAATCTCGACGGAACTTTTGGTGACTTTTGCTCAGTTGAAAATTATGTTCTCAAAATTTGAACATTCGTTAGAGCTCTAGTAGTTTTTTCCCGTGATCTATGATCTTAGTGCGACTCGCCATCTTGATGTCAGCTCGATCGGGTGAATATTATTATCGAAAAGCACTGTGGCGGGATCGGGTGGCGAGTGCTATGTTGGTAGGTGCTGTCGGTTTTCTCAACTTAATTCGAGCTATAGGCAAGCTACAGAGATGGCAAGCACAGCTTTCGGATTCAGAATGATGATGCGCGGCTACATGTGGCGGGAGAATGTTCAGCGCTGGATATGTAAGAAGTTATGATCGAAACACCTCTTTGAATGAGTACTACACTTGATTGTGTGATTTGGTTTTCTCAACTTAACTCGAGCTGTAGGGCAGCTACAGAGCTCTTAGGCACAGCAGACGACTCAGAATCATCATGCGCGTCTGCTCATTGCGCCAGAGCTCTCGAAGTGAGCTAGAATTCGAAAATCGATTGAACAACTTATTCACTATGAGTCTGAAGGTTGGTAGGTGCTCTCGGTTTTTTTCAACTTAACTCGAGCTGTAGGCAAGCTACAGAGCTCTCAGGCACAGCAGGCGGCTCAGAATGATCATGCGCGTCTGCTCACTGCGCGCGAGCTTCCAATATGAGCTAGAATTCGAGAATCGATTGAAAAACTTATTCACTATGAGTCGGAATGTTGGTAGGTGCTCTCGTTTTTTTTTTGTTTTTTTTTTTTTTTTTTTTTTTTTTTTTTTTTTTTTTTTTTTTGTTTTTTTTTTTTTTTTGTTTTTGATTTTTTTGGTTGTTGTTGTTTCAACTTAACTCGAGCTGTAGGCAAGCTACAGAGCTCTCAGGCACAGCAGGCGGCTCAGGAAGCTCTACGAGTCCCCCGACGGTAACAAAGGTTGACGGTTTACCGCCGGCGCCCAGTAATTCGGACGCACTGGCGGGCTAGTTGGCTCGAAAAATCTCGACGGAACTTTTGGTGACTTTTGCTCAGTTGAAAATTATGTTCTCAAAATTTGAACATTCGTTAGAGCCTTAGTATTTTTTCCCGTGATCTATGATCTTAATGCGACTCGCCATCTTGATGTCAGCTCGATCGGGTGAATATTACTATCGGAAAGCACTGTGGCGGGATCGGCCGTTTCAAGTCATCTTGACACGCGATGATGGTTTTCTGAACATAACTGGAGCTTTAGGACAGCTACAGAGCTGGTAAGCACAGCTAATCGATCCAGAATGATCAGGCGCGTTCGCCTGTTGAATCCAGAGGTCTGAACTCGGTCTGCTATCCGAGCTAGGTCCGCAAACCTATTCGTACTATTCGAGTCATCTTGACAGACGCTCTCGGTTTTCTGTACTTAACTCGAGCTATAGGACAGCTACAGAGCTGAAACTTACAGGAACCGATTCAGAATCATCAGTTGCATTTGTCTGTTGAGTCCAGAGCTCTGAACTCGGTCCGCTGCCCGATCTAGAATCGCGAAACTATCGTATTGTTCGAGTCATCTTGAAAGTGCTCTCGGTTTTCTGCACTCAACTCGTGCTGGGGGGGGGGGGGGGGGGGGGGCTACAGTGCTGGTGGTCAAATGAATCGATTTGAAGACATCAGGCGCGTCCGCCTGTCGAATCCAGAGCTCGGAACTCGGTCTGCTGCCCGAACTAGGTCCGCGAAACTATTGTATTGTTCGAGTCATCCTGAGAGGTGCTCTCGGTTTTCTGAACTCAACTCGGGCTGTAGGGGGGCTGCAGGGCTGGTAATCACAGGGGTCGATTCGCAGGCATGAGACGCGTCCGCCTGTCGCATTCAGAGGTCTGAACTCGGCTTGATACTCGAGCTGGGTTGCCAAACTATTCGTTTTGTTAGAGTCATCTTGAGAGGTGCTGTCGATTTACGCACGTAACTCGGGCTGTAGGAGAGCTACAGAGCTCGCAAAGAAGACAATCCAGAAGCATCGGGGGCTTTCGGCTGTTGCATCGAGAGGTCTGAAAACATTATATATTGTCAGGAAGCTCTACGAGTCCCCCGGCGGTAAGGAAGGTTGACGGTTTACCGCCGGCGCCCAGTAACTCGTAGAGCTTCCCTTAGCATGTTATTGCTGGAAGCTTAAGAGTAATTCCGGGTTCCTGGAGAGCTAGTTGGCAAGAAAAATCTCGACGGACCTTTTGCTGACTTGTGGTCGATGGAAAATATTGTTATCGAAATTCAACCATTCGTTAGAGCTCTAGTATTGTTTCCCGTGATATTCGATCTTATTCCCGCTCGCCATCTTGATCTCAGCTCGATCGGGTAAGTTCTACTGCCATAATGCACACGGGCGGGATCGGCCGTTTCGAGTCATCTTCACACGCTCTCTTGGTATATTTGACTTACCTCGAGCTGTACGGCAGCTACAGAGCTGGTAAGCACACCTTATCGATTCAGAATGATCAGGCGCGTTCGTCTGTTGCATCTAGAGGTCTGAACTCGGTCTGCTAGCCGAGCTAGGTCCGCAAACCTATTCGTATTATTCGAGTCATCTTGACAGGCGATCTCGTTTTTCTGAACTAAACTCGAGCTAAAGGACAGCTTCAGAGCTGATACTTACAGAAACGGATTCAGAATCATCAGTCGCGTTTGTCTGTTGAATCCAGATCTCTGAACTCGGTCTGCTGCCCGATCTAGAATCGCGAAACTATTCATATTGTTCGAGTCATCTTGAGAGGTGCTGTCGGTTTTCTGCACTCAACTCGGGCGGTAGGGTGGCCACAGTGCAGATGATCACGGAAATCGATTTGAAGACATCAGGCGCGTTCGCCTGTCGAATCCAGAGCTCGGAACTCGGTCTGCTGCCCGAACTAGGTCAGCAAAACTATTCGTATTGTTCGAGTCATCCTGAGAGGTGCTCTTGGTTTTCTGCACTTAACTCGGGCTGCAGGTGGGCTGCAGGGCTGGTAATCACAGGAATCGACTCGGAGACATCAGACGCGTCCGCCTGTCGCATTCAGGGGTCTGAACTCGGTCTGATACTCGAGCTCGGTTTGTTAAACTGTTTGTTTTGTTCGAGTCATCTTGAGAGGTGCTATCGATTTACGCGCGTAACTCGGGCTGTAGGAGAGCTACAGGGCTCGTACAGAAGACAATCCAGAAGCATCGGGGGCGTTCGGCTGTTGCATCGAGAGGTGTGAAATCGCTTGGGCTGAAAAACTATTTGTTCTGTGCAGTTTTTTTTTTCGACATTGTATATTGTCAGGAAGCTCTACGAGTCTCCCGGCGGTAAGAAAGGTTGACGGTTTACCGCCGGCGCCCAGTAACTCGTAGAGCTTCCCTTAGCTAGTTGCTGGAAGCTTAAGAGTAATTCCGGCGCGGTCCTCGAGAGCTAGTTGGCAAGACAAATCTCGACGGACCTTTTCCTGACTTTTGGTCGGTTGAAAATTATCTTCTCGAAATTCAACCATTCGTTAGAGCTCTAGTATTTTTTCTGACCATCTTCGATCTTACTCCCGCTCGCCTTCCTAATCTCAGCTCGATCGGGTACATATTTCTGCAAAAAAGCGTTGCGGCGGGATCGGCTGTTTCGAGTCATCTTGATACGCGTTGTCGGTATTTTGTACTTAACTCGAGCTGTAGGGCAGCTACAGAGCTCATCCTCGCAGAAATCGATTGCGAATTATCAGGCGCGTTCGTCTGTTCCATCTAGAGGTCTGAACTCGGTCTGCTGCCCGAGCTAGGTGTCCGAAATTATTCGTATCGTTCGAGTTATCTTGAGAGTAACTCGTAGAGCTTCCCTTAGCAAGTCATTGCTGGAAGCTTAAGAGTAATTCCGGCGCGCTGGAGAGCTAATTGGCAAGAAAAATATCGACGGACCTTTTGGTGACTGTTGGTCGGTTGGAATTTTTGTTCTCGAAATGCCTCAATTCGTTTGAGTTCTAGTATTTTTTCCCGTGATATTCGATCTTATTCCCGCTCGCCATCTTGATCTCAGCTCGATCGGGTACCTTTTTCTGCCAAGAAGCACACTGGCGGGATCGGCCCTTTCGAGTCATCTTGATACGCGTTGTCGGTATTTTGTACTTAGCTCGAGATAGAGGACAGCTACAGAGCTGGCAAGCACACCTTATCGTTTCAGAATGATCAGGCGCGTTCGTCTGTTGCATCCAGAGGTCTGAACTGGGTCTGCTAGCTGAGCTAGGTCCGCAAACCTGTTCGTATTATTCGAGTCATCTTGACAGGCGCTCTCGGTTGTCTGTACTTAACTCGAGCTATATGACAGCTACAGAGCTGGTACTTTGAGAAACTGATTCAGAATCATCAGTCGCGTTTGTCTGTTGACTCCAGAGCTCTGAACTCGGTCTGCTGCCCGATCCAGAACCACGAAGCTATTCGTATTGTTCGAGTCATCTTAAGAGGTGCTGTCGGTTTTCTGTACTTAACTCGGGCTGTATGGGGGCTACAGTGCTTGTAGTCACAGGAATCGATTTGGATAATCAGGGGCGTCCGCCTGTCGAATCCAGAGCTCGGAACTCGGTCTGCTGCCCGAACTTGGTCCGCGAAACTATTCGTATTGTTCGAGTCATCCTAAGAGGTCCTGTCGGTTTTCTTCTTTTAACTGAGGCTTGTAGGGCTGGTAATGCTAGGAATATTCGGAGACATCAGACGCGTCCGCCTGTCGCATTCAGAGGTCTAAACTCGGTCTGATACTCGAGCTAGGTTCGCCCACTATTCCCATTGTTCGAGTCACCTTGAGAGGTGCTGTCGATTTTACGCACGTAACTCGGGCTGAAGGAGAGCTACAGAGCTCGTACAGAAGACAATTCAGAAATGTCGGGGGCGTTCGGCTGTTGCATCGAGAGGTATGAAATCGCTTGGGCTCAAAAACTATGCGTTCTCTGCATTTTTCGTTATTATATATTGTCAGGAAGCTCTACGAGTTCCCCGGCGGTAAGAAAGGTTGACGGTTTTCCGCCGGCGCCCAGTTTCTGTCAGTTTTCTGCACTTAACTCGGGCTGTAGGGGGGCTACAGAGCTCGTGCTCACAGGAATTGATTCGGAGACGTCAGTCGCGTCCGCCTATCGCATTCAGAGCTCTGAACTGGGTCTGCTGCCCGAGCTGGGTCCGCGAAACTATTCATATTATTCGAGTCATCTTCAGAGGTGGTGTCGGTTCTCTGCACTCAACTCGGGCTGTAAGGGGGCTGCAGGGCTGGTAATCACAGGAATCGATTCGGAGACATGAGGCGCGTTCGCCTGTTGCATTCAGAGGTCTGAACTCGATCTGATACTCGAGCTAGATTCGCGAAACTATTTGTATTGTTCGAGTGAGGTGCTGTCGATTTTCGCACGTAACTCGGGCTGTCGGAGAGCTACGGAGCTCGTGCGCACAGAAAACGATCCAGAAGCACGAGGGGCGTTCGGCTGTTGCATCGAGAGGTCTGAAATCGCTTAGGCTGAAAAACTATTCGTTCTTTGCAATTTTTTCGACATTATATATGGTCAGGAAGCTCTACGAGTTGCGCACGTGGGTTCGCACGTTCCTGTTCTTGCTCAGACGGCAGCTGATGTGAAGATGTCGGAGTTGGAGATGGATAACGAGGATAACATGCGGTGCTTACTACTTCAGACGATGCATAAGATGGATGACAATACTGAGAGGATCCAGGACGCCATAGTAGTTCAGGGTAGTAAAATCGATAATGTTCAGACCCAGGTACAGAAGCAGGGTAGTAAAATCGATAATGCTCAGACCCAGGTACAGAGATTTGAGGCCAGATACAATCAACTTGAGGCCTTCGTCCAGAGACTTCAGGGACTGGCGCGATCAGGTTCTGCGGCGAGTGCTGCGTCTACGAGGCCTGTGTTTACGAAACCTGCTAATACTATACATTATACCTGAGTATATGCTGCCTGCCGCCGCCTCTCTGTGTTGCTGGCTTGTATTGTGTCACGTGCTTGTTCAGTGAGACGAGTTTGAACTTTTGTGACTTGTAATTGCGTTGCTTTCTTCATGCTTGTGTGTTCATGCATGCACGCGTGTCGAATAAGAGCTTCGCTTGATGGCCACTTGTTGCATGCATTAATGATTGAGATCGCCTCGCGTGGTCTTTTTGTTTGTTATTGGGACTGCCTCGTGTGGTTATTCAGTGCATCTTTATTCAGTGCAGCCATGGCTGTAATGCTTGTATCTCATTTGTTCTTCTTTTCCTCACTTTATCTCTCATTGAGCTCTAACAATTCAGTGTGTGCATGTTCAGTCCCTGGCCAGGTCTCCTGGCTCTCTTGTCGCAGTCTTAGTCTTGCCTCTTCAGTGTTCTCACTGTTGTAGGGTTTAATTTTAGTTCCGCCTCATCAGTTTCATTTGACACGTTTGATCGCCTTGAGTGGTCTCCAATTGATTTGTTTTGCTGGGTGCTTCCTTCACTTTCTTGATCGTTCCGACGTGCCTGTTGATTGAGACGTACTGTGGCCTCAAAGAGGTTCGATAGTATTTGATCTCCTTAATTCATCACTTCACATTTGACGTTGAGCATAAGACTCTTGTCATACCGCGGGTTGTACAAGCGTATTTCGGAGAGCTTAGGCTGTCGTCTTCCTGATCGTCAGGATCGGTGAGGCTTCGCCTGCTCCCTATACGTCCGCGTCTTTACTTCCGACTAGGCTGGAAAGCCTGCACAGTCGACCGCAAAGTCCGCAAAAAAAAGGTTGACCGTTTACCGCCGGCGCCCAGTTGGCCGACCCGGCCAGAAGAGACAAAGTGATTCAGAGCTTCCCTTAGCAAGTTATTGCTGGAAGCTTAAGAGTAATTCCGGGGCGCTGGAGAGCTAGTTGATCTCGACGGACCTTTTGATGACTTTTGTTCGGTGGACATTTTGTTATCGAATTTTGTTCTGCTCTCTGAATTTTGTGCTCGAAAATTTTGTTCTCTAGTATTTTTTCCCGTGATATTCGATCTTATTCCCGCTCTCCATCTTGATCTCAGCTCGATCGGGTAAGTTCTACTGCCAAAAAGCGTCCAGGCGGGATCGGCCGTTTCGAGTCATCTTGATACCCGCTGTCGGTATATCTGACTTAACTCGAGATACAGGACATCTACAGAGCTGGTGAGCACAGCTTCTCGATTCAGAATGATCAGGCGCGTTCGTCTGTTGCATCCAGAGGTCTGAACTCGGTCTGCTAGCCGAGCTAGGTCCGCAAACCTGTTCGTATTTTTCGAGTCATCTTGACAGGCGCTCTCGGTTTTCTGTACTTAACTCGAGCTATATGACAGATACACAGAAACTGATTCAGAGTCATCAGTCGCGTTTGTCTGTTGAATCGAGAGCTCTGAACTCGGTCTCCTGCCCGCTCTAGAATCACGAAACGGTTCGTATTGTTCGAGTCATCTTAAGAGGTGCTGTTGTTTTTCTGTACTTAACTCGGGTTGTGGGAAGGCTATAGTGCTGGTAGTCACAGGAATCGATTTGAAGACATCAGGCGCGTCCGCCTGTCGATTCCAGAGCTCAGAACTCGGTCTGCTGCCCGAACTGGGTCCGCGAAACTATTCGTATTGTTCGAGTCATCCTGAGATGCTGTCGGTTTTCTGCACTTAACTCGGGCTGTGGGGGGCTGCAGGGCTGGCAGGAATCGATTCGGAGACATCAGACGCGTCCGCCTGTCGCATTCAGAGGCCTGAACTTGATCTGATACTCGAGCTAGGTTTGCCAAACTATTCGTATTGTTCGAGTCATCTTCAGGGTTGCTGTCGATTTACGCACGTAATTCGGGCTGTAGCTACAGAGCTCGTACAGAAGAAAATCCAGAAGCATGGGGGGCGTTCGGCTGTTGCATCGAGAGGTCTGAAATCGCTTGGGCTGAAAAACTATTCGTTCTCTGCATTTTTTTCGACATTATATGTTGTCAGGAAGCTCTACGAGTCCCCCGGCGGTAAGAAAGGTTGACGGTTCACCGCCGGCGCCCAGTTGGCCGACCCGGCCAGAAGGGACAAAGTGATAATTTTCGGGTGGTTTTGCGAAAAATTGAAAGATATGTGACAATTCATACCTCGTAGAGCTCTTCGTCATCGATGAGCTAGAGGAATTCCGGCGCGGGGTGGAGCTAGTTCGTCGAGCCGACCAGAAAGGACAACGTGATGACTTTTGGTTGGTTTAGCGAATATTTGAAAGATATTTGACAATTCTTTTTGAGAAAGCAGATTTTTCGCACCTGCATGCGCTTATGAGGGCCTCTTCATCTTAATATCAGCTCTGTAGGCGCACTTTTGCTATCAAAACACTTGGAGGAACCAACTGCTTATCGACATACAAAAAATAAATGTTGAATTTTTCGAGATTTGCTCCAGATGCTTTCTTTCGACTCTGAGCACTCTCACGCGTGAAAGGAGCTCTGCGAGGTTCCCGGCGGTGACCGGGTTGACGGTTCACCGCCGGCGCCAGTTTTGAGAAAGCAGATTTTTCGCACCTGTAGTGGGTTATGGCGCGTCCGCCAGTAAAATTTCCAGGGCCATAGGTGCAGTATTACTATCGAAACACTTGGGGGAACCGACTTTGGATGAAAACCGAAAAATCGTGATTTTTCGAATTTTTCGGCTCTCGCTGCAGAAGCTTCCTTCATGTGTTCCGAGGAGCGCTGTGCAAGGAAAGAGCTCTACGAGGTGCCTGGCGGTAATCTGGTTGACGGTTTACCGCTGGTTCCCAGTTTGAAAGATATTTGACCATTCATTTTGAGAAAGCAGATTTTTCGCACCTGTAGACGAATGTGAGGGCCTCTGCGTCTTAATATGAGCTCTCTAGCGCACATTCACTATCAAAACACTTGGAGCAACCAACTTCATGTCGACATGAAAAAAATAAATGTTGAATTTTTCGAGAAATGCCTCCTGAAGCTCTCTCTTTCGACTCTGAGCACTCTCATGCGTGGAAGGAGCTCTGCGAGGTTCCCGGCGGTGACCAGGTTGACGGTTCACCGCCGGTGCCAGTTTTACAAGTCGCTGCGGGGATTCTGGAGCGGCGAAGATGGGCTGCTGGCGGACGCCACCACCGTCCGGCTTCTGATCTAAAGCCCTCTAGCTCTCAGAGAGCTCTCCGGGAATATTGTCAGGAAGCTCTACGAGTCCCCCGGCGGTGAGAAAGGTTGACGGTTTACCGCCGGCGCCCAGTAAATTGTAGAGCTTTCCTGAGCAAGTTATTGCTGGAAGCTTAAGAGTAACTCGGAGCCGGTGGTAAACCGTCAACCAGGTTTCCACCGGGAGCCTCGTAGAGCTCTTACCTCGTAGAGCTCTTCGGCATCGATGAGCTAGAGGAATTCCGGCGCGGGGTGGAGCTAGTTCGCCGACCCGCCCAGAAAGGACAATGTGGTAACTTTTTGGTGATTTTGCGAATATTTCAAAGATATTTGATCATTTATTTTGAGAAAGCAGATTTTTCGCACCTGTGAACGACTATGAGGGCCTCTGCGTCTTCATATGAGCTCTCTAGGTGCACTTTTCCTATCGAAACACTTGGAGGAACCACCTTCATGTCGACATGAAAAAATATGATGTTCTTTTCCGAGAAATGCTTCCAGAAGCTTCTCTTTCCATACTGAGCACTCTTACGCGTGGAAGGAGCTCTACGAGGTTCCCGGCGGTGACCAGGTTGACGGTTCACCGCCGGCGCCATTTCTCGTGCGGGGCTGCCCGGTACACATTGAGGGAGTTTCTTCGAGATTTCTGTGCGAAAGAGCTCTCAAGCTCATCTGCAGCTCGAGTTAAGTGGAAAAAATCACCATCAGTTCGAAAACAAATCGGTCGCATACGAATAGTTTTGCGGACCTAGCTCGGGTAGCAGACTGTGTTCAGAGCTCTAGATGCACCAGCCGAACACCTCTGACCATTCAGGATCGGTGTCTGTGCGTACCGCAACTCAACTACAGCCTTAGTTGAGCACAGAAGACCGACAGCGCCTGCAAAGAGAACTTGAAGAATAGGAATAGTTTTGTGGAGCTGGCTTGGGTAGCAAACCGAGTTCAGACCGCTCGATGCAACAGGCAGACGCGCCTAATGATACAGAGTCTTCTCATGTGCGTATCAGCTCTGTAGCTATTCTGAATCGTGGGTTAAGTACAGAGAACCGACAGCACTCGTCAAAATGACTCGAAGAATACAAATAGGTTTGCAGGCCTAGCTCGAGCAGCAGACCGAGTTCAGAGCTCTAGATGGGGCAGACGAACGCGCCTGATGATTCTGAATCGGTTTCTATAAGTATCAGCTCTGTGGCTGTCCTAAATCTCGAGATAAGTACAGAAAACCGTCAACGCATGTCAAGATGACTCGAAACGGCCGTCGGTTCCAGCAAGTGTTTTGATAGTAATATTGCAGCTACAGACCTGAGAATTGAACTGGCAGACGCGGCATAACCCGCTACAGGTGGGAAAAATATCAGTTCTCAAAACGAATTTTGAAATTGTGCACACAGATAGAAAAACCGACACCAAGTTGTCACATTGTCTCTTAAGGTGGGGTCGGCAAACTAGCTCCACCCTGCGCCCGAATTCCTCTAAGCTCATCTTGCCGAAGAGCCCTACGAGGTATAACTCGTAGAGCTTCCCCTAGCAAGTTATTGCTGGAAGCTTAAGAGTAATACCTCGTAGAGCTCTTCGGCATCGATGAGCTAGAGGAATTCCGGCGCGGGGTGGAGCTAGTACCTCGTAGAGCTATTCGGCATCGATGAGCTAGAGGAATTCCGGCGCGGGGTGGAGCTAGTTGGCCCACCTGGCCGGGGCGGAGAATGTGATAACTTTTGGATGGTTTTGCGAATATTTGAAGGATATTTGACCATTTATTTTGAGAATGCAGATTTTTCGCACCTGTGGACGACTATGAGGGCCTCTGCGTCTTAATATGAGTTCTGTAGGTGCACTTTTACTATCAAAACACTTGGCGAAACCAACTTTATGTCGGTCTGAAAAAATCATGTTTTCTCTTTTTCGAGAAATGCTTCCAGAAGCCCTCTCTTTTGATGCTGAGCACTCTTACGCGTGCAAGGAGCTCTACGAGGTTCCCGGCGGTGACCAGGTTGACGGTTCACCGCCGGCGCCAGTTGGCCCACCCGGCTGGGGCGGACAAATTGGTGACTTTTGGTCGCCTTTGCGAGAATTTGAAAGATATTTAACCATTTATTTTGAGAGAGCAGATTTTTGCGCGTCGCATTGGCATATGAAATCCTCTCTGAGAGCAGCTCAGCTCTCCAAATGCATTTTGTTATGAGTTGACTTCCGGGAACTGAGCGAATATGAGTATCGAAAAAATCGAAAATCAAGATTTTCGAAAAATCTCTTCTACGTCGATTCTCAGCACTCTTACCAGTGCAAGGAGCTCTACGAGGTTCGTGGCGGTGACTAGGTTGACGGTTTACCGCCGGCGCCAGTTCCGGGGCGCTGGAGAGCTAGTTGGCAAGAACAATCTCGACGGACCTTTTGGTGACTTTTGGTCAGTTGAAAATTATGTTCTCGAAATTCAACCATTCGTTAGAGCTCTAGTATTTTTTCCCGTGATATTCGATCTTATTTCTGCTGGCCATCTTGATCTCAGCTCGATCGGGTACCTCTTACTCCCAAAAAGCGTCCAGGCGGGATCGGTCGTTTCGAGTCATCTTGATACGCGCTGTCGGTATAGTGGACTTAACTCGAGATACAGGACAGCTGCAGAGCTGGTAAGCACACCTTATCGATTCAGAATGATCAGGCGCGTTCGTCTGTTGCACCGAGAGGTCTGAACTCGGTCTGCTAGCCGAGCTAGGTCCGCAAACCTATTCGTGTTATTCGAGTCATCTTGACAGGCGCTCTCGGTTTTCTGTACTTAACTCGAGCTATAGGACAGCTAAAGAGCTGATACTTACAGAAACCAATTGAGAGTCATCAGTCGCGTTTGTCTGTTGAATCCAGAGCTCTGAACTCGGTCTGCTGCCCGCTCAAGAATCGCAAAACTGTTCGTATTGGTCGAGTCATCTTGAGAGGTGCTGTGGGTTTTCTGTACTTAACGGTTGTGGGGGGCGCTACAGTGCTGGTAGTCACAGGAATCGATTTGGAGACATCAGGCGCGTCCGCCTGTCGAATCCAGAGCTCGGCACCCGGCCTGCTGCCCGAACTAGGTCCGCGAAACTATTCGTATTGTTCGAGTCATCCTGAGATGCTGTCGGTTTTCTGCACTTAACTCGGACTGTAGGGGGGCTGCAGGGCTGGTAATCACAGCAATCGATTCGGAGACATCAGACGCGCCCGCCTGTCGCATTCAGAGGCCTGAACTTGGTCTGATACTCGAGCTAGGTTTGCTAAACTATTCGTATTGTTCGAGTCATCTTCAGGGTTGCTGTCGTTTTACGCACGTAGCTCGTGCTGTAGGAGAGCTACAGAGCTCGTGCAGAAGACAATCCAGAAGCATCGGGGGCGTTCGGCTGTTGCATCGAGAGGTCTGAAATCGCTTGGGCTGCAAACCTACTCGTTCTGCAATTTTTTCGACATTATATATTGTCAGGAAGCTCTACGAGTCCCCCGGCGGTAAGAAAGGTTGACGGTTTACCGCCGGCGCCCAGTTCCGGGGCGCTGGAGAGCTAGTTGGCAAGAAAAATCTCGACGGACCTTTTGGTGACCTTTGGTCGATTGAAATTTTGTTTTCGAAATTCAACCATTCGTTAGAGCTCTAGTATTTTTTCCCGTGATATTCGATCTTATTCCTGCTGGCCATCTTGATCTCAGCTCGATCGGGTACCTTTTACTGTCAAAAAGCGTCCAGGCGGGATCAGCCGTTTCGAGTCATCTTGATACGCGCTGTCGGTATATTGGACTTAACTCGAGATACAGGACAGCTACAGAGCTGGTAAGCACACCTTATCGATTCAGAATGATCAGGCGCGTTCGTCTGTTGCATCCAGAGGTCTGAACTCGGTCTGCTAGCCGAGCTAGGTCCGCAAACCTATTCGTATTATTCGAGTCATCTTGACAGGCGCTCTCAGTTTTCTGTAGTTAACTCGAGCTATATGACAGCTACAGAGCTGATATTTACATAAACCGATTCAGAGTCATCAGTCGCGTTTGTCTGTTGAATCCAGAGCTCTGAACTCGGTCCGCTGCCCGCTCTAGAATCGCGAAACTATTCGTATTGTTCGAGTCATCTTGAGAGGTGCTGTCGGTTTTCTGTACTTAATTCGGGCTGTAGGGGGGCTAAAGTGCTGGTAGTCACAGGAATCGATTCGGAGACATCAGGCGCGTCCGCCTGTCGAATCCAGAGCTCGGAACTCGGTCTGCTGCCCGAACTAGGTCTGCGAAACTATTCGTATTGTTCGAGTCATCCTGAGATTCTGTCGGTTTTCTGCACTTAACTCGGGCTGTAGGGGGGCTGCAGGGCTGGTAGTCACAGGAATCGATTCGGAGACATCAGACGCGTCCGCCTGTCGCATTCAGAGGCCTGAACTTGGTCTGATACTCGAGCTAGGTTTGCCAAACTATTCGTATTGTTCGAGTCATCTTCAGGGTTGCTGTCGATTTACGCACGTAACTCGGGCTGTGGGAGAGCTACAGAGCTCGTGCAGAAGACAATCCAGAAGCATCGGGGGCGTTCGGCTGTTGCATCGAGAGGTCTGAAATCGCTTGGGCTGAAAAACTATACGTTCTCTGCATTTTTTTCGACGTTATATATTGTCAGGAAGCTCTACGAGTCCCCCGGCGGTAAGAAAGGTTGACGGTTTACCGCCGGCGCCCAGTACCTCGTAGAGCTCTTCGGCATCGATGAGCTAGAGGAATTCCGGCGCGGGGTGGAGCTAGTTGGTTGACCCGACCAGAAAGCACAAAGTGGTGACTTTGGGTCGGGCGAATATTAATATTTGACAATTCAATTTAAGAAAACAGTTTTTTCGCACCTGTGAATGACTTTGAGGGCCTCTGCGTCTTAATATGAGCTCTGTAGGCGCACATTTACTATCAAAACACTTGGAGGAACCAACTTCATCTCGACATGAAGAAAATGAATGTTCAATTTTCTGAGAAATGCCTCCAGAAGCTCTCTCTTCCGTCTCTGAGCAATCTTACGCGTGGAAGGAGCTCTACGAGGTTCCCGGCGGTGACCAAGTTGACGGTTTACCGCCGGCGCCAGTTTCCAAAAAATAATATACGAATAGTTCCGCGGACCTAGCTCGAGTAGCAGACTGAATTCAGACATCTGGATACTTCAGACGAACGCGCCTGACGGTTCTAGATCGATTAGCTGTGCCTACCACCTCTGTGGCTCATCTACAGCTCGAGTTTGGTTGAGAAAACCGACAGCACCTGTCGCGATGACACAAAACAACCGATCCCGCCGGAGTGTTTTTTGGCAGTAATAGGTACCCGATCGAGCTGAGCTTAAGATGGCGAGCGGGAATAAGACGAATGCGAGGGAAAACATACTGGAGCTCCAACGAATTGTTGAATTTCGAGAAGTCGAATCTGAACATGTCAAAACAAGACAGAACATATGTCGATATTTTTTGCCAACAGGGAGCCGGCGGTAAACCGTCAACCTTGGTCACCGCGGGGAACTCGTAGAGCTTCCTCGTGCAATGCGGGAGCGGTAATCTCGCGTTGCGCGCGCGAGGGCGCGGTTTTATAGAGGAAGACGTGAAGAAGAAGAAGTGAGGAAAAACATCTCTGGAAAAAAACATACCCGACCGAGTTCAGGCGTCTGGGCACTGTAAACTAGCGCGCCTGTTATGTGCTCCCAATGGCTGTGCCGAAGAGCGTAAATAATCACCATCTCTAAACAGATTAGCAGAGTACGAATAGTTATTTGGTCCCAGCGCTGATAGCAGACCGAGTTCAGGCGTCTAGATATTGTAAACTAGCGCGCGCGATTATTTCCGTTCGATTACTGTGCCAAACAGCTCTGTAGCTCATTTACACCTCGAGTTAAGTCATGAAAACCAATGCCATATCCGAAGAAGTAGCAAAGTACAAAGAATTGTTTCGGCCCCAGCGCTTGATAGCAGACAGAGGGCAGGCGTCTAGATATTTTTAACTATCGCCCCTTCGTGCCGGGTCGGCCAATTAGCTGCACCCCGCGCTGGAATTCCTCTAGCTTATCGATGCCAAGAAACCCTGCGAGGTATTGCTCTTCGAGCCTCGCCGCTAGCTCTTATGGAAGCTCTACGAGTCAATTATGAGGTTTCTAGCTGCTGTACTACTCAGAAGAAATTGTGAATTGACTTTTCGTCAGAGCGAAAATACATATTTCTTCTAGTTTCCAGGTTGATATCGCATAGAGCTTACTACCCGCATTCGACGCATTGTTAATTGTGTACGGAACTCTACGAGGTCCCCGGCGGAGCTGCATGCGTATGCTGGGGAAAATGGTTTCGTGATCTGACTTTCTCGACATCGGAAAGGGCGAAGTAATCGTGGCATATACAGGAAACGAGAACCTCAAAAACTGAGAGCCAGCGGTGAACCGTCAACCTTGGTTACCGCCGGGAACTCGTAGAGCTTCCTCGCGCAATGCGGGCGCGGAAATCTCGCATTTCGCGCGCGAGGGCGCGGTCTCATGGAGGAGGACGTGAAGGAGACCTCCTGGCCAGGGCGCGGGGCGGAGCTAGTTGACCGACCTCTGGGGTCGGTTTTAAGGATTCTGAAAGATTTGACATCTCATTTCGAGAACTCGTATCTTGTAGCCTGTAGTAGGTGATGCCGCGTCCGCCAGTGAAATGACTCGTAGAGCTTCCCCAATATCGTTAGCGGCGGAGCTAGAAGAGTAATTCTGGCGCGCTTGGAGGCTAGTTGACAAAAAAACGACAGAAGTTTTGTCTTTGTTTGACCTGTTTGAATTCAATTTCTCGAAACATTCGTTAGAGCTCTAGTATTTTTCTCCTCATATTCGATATTATTCCCGCTCGCCATCTTAATCTCAGATCGATCGGGTACATATTTCTCCGGATAAGCACTCAGGCGGGATCTGCTTTTTCGAGTCATCTTGACAGGTGCTGTCGGTTTTCTTAACTTAACTCGAGCTGTAGGATAGCTACAGAGCTGCGAGGCACACGTAATCGATCTAGACTCGTCAGGTCGACTGAAGTATCCAGATGTCTGCTAGACTCGTCAGTATCCTCAGGTAGACTCGTCAGGTAGACTCGGTCTGCTACTCGAGCTAGGTCCGCAAAACTATTCGTACTCTGCTAATTTTGCAAGAGATGATGATGAGTTTCTTCACTTAACTAGAGCTCCGGATGAGCTACAGAGCTCTTCGGCACAGCAATCGGAAGGAAATCATCAGGCGTGATAGTCTGAAGTGTCTAGACGCCTGAACCTGGTTTCCTCTGAGCGCTGCAGCCGAACTATTATTCGTACTCGGTTTTTTTTGGAGATTGTGATGGTTTCCCCAGTCCCGGGGGCCGCATGCACGCCACATGCACCGGAATTGCCACGCGGAGGGCCAGTTCGAGGAGCAACCGCTACCAAAGCAGCGGCGCTCGGCTCAGCAACGGGACAGCCAACTGCAGGGCCGGTCCAGGAAGGGCCTTTGCAGCGCTTGAACTGCCACCCGAAGGGCCGGTTCCAGAAGCAACCAAGCAGAGATGCTCGGCTCTGCAAGCCTGCTGCCAACACCTGGACAGGTGCGCATGGGATTGAACTCTTTCTTGGACATGTTCTCCAGACCGTCCATCAGATCGTCCGTCCGCAATCTCATGTTGTCAGGAGTACTCCCCGGCAACCGAGCGAGAACAGCTTCGACGACTTGCGATCTAAAAGACGACCCAACGGCTTCCCGACACCTTTGCCAATAATCATACTCTGGACCAGATTCCTTGCGTCAGCAGAGAGCGCGGCAGCGGCATCACCGGACATGGCACGTACTGAAACATAATGAAACTCTGGTAATTGACCGCCCCGGCGACAGGCGAAGATAGACTGCCAGAAAGAACTTTTGATCTGATCGCTAGGGAATCGTGCCACAAAATAAATTCTGTCGCACCAAAAAATGAAATAAACAAACAAAGCAATAAACGTCTAAAAAACACGATGAATTTTGTAATTTTCCACGGTGATGGTAATGCCTAGAAACAATTACTGTCAACAACCAACGGAAATCTCTTTTAACTCGAGCTGCAGATGAACTACAGAGCATTGGCACAGCAATCGGAAGTCAAGCATCAGGCGCGCTAGTCCAAAGTATCTAGACGCCTGACATCGGTCTGCAAGCAGCGCTGGGGCTGAACAACTATTCGTACTTTGTTTTCTTTGAAACAAAGGTGATGGTTTTCTAGACTTAACTCGAGCTGCAGATGAGCTACAGAGCTGTTCGGCACAGCAATCGGAAGGAAATCACCAGACGTGCTAGTTAAAGTACCTAGACGCCTGAACTCGGTCTGCTATCAGCGCCGGAGCCGAAACACTATTCGTATTCTGCTATTTCTTGAGAGATGGTATCGGTTTCCTTGACTTAATTCGATCTGCGGATGAGCTACAGAGCTGTTCGGCGCAGCAATCGGAAGGATCTACTTAGGCGCGCTAGTTTAGAGTATCTAGACGCCTGAACTCGGTCTGCTATCAGCGCTGGGGCCGAACAACTATTCATACTCCTACTAACTCTTTGGAGATGGTGATGGTTTTCTTTACGCTGTTCGGCGCAGCAACCGGAAGGAAATCAACAGGCGCGCTAGCTCAAAGTGTCCAGACGCCTCAACTGGGTCTGCTATGTCTGTTATTCAATTCACAAATTAGAGCTTGCCTCTGTAGGGGCCCTAGCGGATTCACATGGTTAGGTTAGGTTTGTCGCCGAATTTCGCTGCGCGCCCGGGTGCCTGGGTGCCCGGGGGTGCCGGGGGCCCGGTTGCCCGGGGGGTGCCCGGGGGTGCCCAGGTGCCCGGGTGCCCGGGTGCCCAGGTGCCCGGGCGTGCCCGGGGGTGCCCGGGGGTGCCCGGGGGTGCCCTACAGCCCTATAGCCCGATGCCCTACAGCCCTACAGCCCAATAGCCCAATAGCCCTATAGCCCCCTAGCCCTATAGCCCAGATTGGAGTTTTTCTCCGGTATCATTCGTCTTTCAGTCGAAGGTTTTTTTCTATTCAACATTGGACCACGCTGCGTTTGCTGATGAAAGTCTCAGGGCTGTAGCTGCAATATTTCTATCGATTCACTTTCACGGACCGACCTCAAAAATGAAAGTTTTTCAAGAAATCGCAGATTGTCCAAACATTTTCAGGAACTTCCATTCGTGTGGGACTGAAGTTTCTCTGCAACTGCAGTAGTTCCTGTCTCGTTCGCTCGGAAATTATCAGGTCTGTAGCAGCCGTGGTATTCGAAAATATTTGTGCAACTGACTTTCCGTCTGAAGCAAAAAGCAATTTTCTCTTTAGTTTTCAAGCTGCTATCTCAGAGAGCTTACTATCCGCATTGAAAGCGCTGTTATGTGTGTGTGTGCGGAGCTCTACGAGGTCTCCGGCGGTAGCCTGGTTGACGGTTTACCGCCGGCACCCATATGCACGCATATTGTTGAGTACAGCAGCTCGAGACCTCATAATTTCCAGCGAACAAGACAGGAACTACCCCAGTTGCAGGGAAACTTGATTTCTAGACGAGTCGTCAAATTTCAGAGAATTTATTGAAGATCTTTAATTTCTTCAAGGAATTTCATGTTTCACGGGAAGTGAATCGAAGTAAATATTGCAGCTGCAGCCCTGGGACTCTCACTAGCAAACGCAGCGATATCCACTGTTATGTAGAAGCATCTTCAAAATAATTGTCGAACTTTTCAAAATCGCAAAAATCGCAGAACTCAATTTTCATACCAACTTGAAGTCGGTTCTCTCGCGTCTTTTGATAGTAATACTGCAGCTACGGACCCGATAATTTCACAGGCAGACGCGGCATTACCTAGAACATGTGAGAAAAAATATTGGTGTTCAAAACGAACTGTGAAGTCTCCCACAATGTTCGCCCAACCGACCCAAAGTTCACACATTGCCCGCCCTGGCCGGGTCGGTCAACTAGCTCCATCCCGCGCCGGAATTCTTCTATCTAATCGCACCGAAGATCTTTACGAGGTATTGGGAAACGCTTCGAACAAGCCTTCCGGGACACACCAAAAGTTCAAGCAGCCTGCGCCGGGGAGCCTGGACCGCCGTCGAAACGATCTCCGGGGCTACCATGCAGCCCCGGCAAATCTAACAACCCTCACTTGGCTCGAAGGAGCTATCCGGGAACATTTCGAGTTGTCTGGCGCTTGAGGCCCCCCAAAGGTTTCAAGCGGCTCCAAGAGGCCCCAATGAGGCTCCAAGACGTCCCCAAGAGGCCGCCAAGAGGCCCCGAACAGGTCCCCCACGTCCTGAGACACTCCTGCCGATCCTCAAAGCCGTCCCATCACCCGCCGTCCATGTCCTGCTCACCCGCCGTGCTACGCTTCTTTCGCGCGTCGTCGTCAGTAGGGCCACCTGGAGGGTTTGATGAGCGTCTGGCGGTGCTGTTTTAGCAATGCTGTGCCTTCTTGGGGCTGGGGGCCTCTTGGTCAGTGTGGCGCCCTGGAGGGGGCCGCTGAAGCCGTCTTGGGGCGAGCTCTCGCCCTTTGGGGCTGCTGTGGAGCGTGAGTAGGTCGAAATGGCTGAATCAACAGGAACAAAAAACCAACGGGGAACCAAACAGCCGTTCAGGACAGCACTCCAGGACTGATCACTAGAGGGCCGTGTGGGATTAGTACTGCTCGAGTAGTTGTGTGGCTATTGCTGCCTTGGGTAGCAGCATCTTTTACGCGTCAATGTCCAGCGACTTGCAGCCCAAGGTAGCAGGACATGCACAGCTCTGGCCGTTCGCGTTTCCATGCTGAGCGCGCATTTGGTGTCGCGGTTCACGGTTGGCGCGCATTTGGCGCGCCGATTGCTTCGCCGTTTGTACCTGACGTGCTTCTTTGTTCTCAGAAGCTGCGGCAAAATTGGGGCTATGTTGCGCCGTGTTGGCTGGTATCGCTTCAGCCCCTCACGAGGGGGTCCCATGAACCCCGGGAAACAGGGATGCTGAAGAAGAGATGGTTTTGGAAGAGGCGGCACCTGAAACTACCCCTGCCCAGAGGGCTGGTGGGATTTGTCGTCGTCGTGCTTATCTCATTGGTTGTATGCTCATGTATCCGGCTGTCAAATCTTCGTCAATTGCGCGCCCATTTTGCTTTTGCCCGACAGTGCAAGTTTGTCGCCTTGTTTCATCTCTACGCGAGGGTCGCGACCCAGCACAGCTAACCCACGTGTGTGGATTTTGAAACATTTGATATGGTAATATTCCATGGGAGACATCTACGGACGTGTTGAGGCAGATGCGTCAAGCCAGGCGCGAATCCTTCCAGGAGGATGCTTCACCTGTCTGGTCGAGAAGCGGGCCGCGGGCTGTAAAACAAGCCGCTTGCCCCATCTGGGGAGGGCCCAGCCCCTACCCCAAACGCGTTTCTTCCCTTTTCCACGCCCCTTTTCTGTCTTGAAGGAAGGTGAAGAGGAGGAGGGAGGAGGAGGGGAGGTATTCCTCCAACTTGGGCTCCTCAGTGTTCTTGAGGGATCCTTTGGATTCTTGAGGCCAGCCTGGGAAGGCTGACCTGGTGAAACTTCCTTGGCCTTGCCGCGCGTTCGTGCCCTGGGCGGGCTGACCTGTTGAGAATCCCACTGCCCTGCCACGCGTTCGTGATCTGGGCAGATTGAAAGTTTGAGAGTCCTATGGCCTTGCGGGTCGTTTGTGACCTGGGAAGGCTGCAATAGTGCGACTTCTATGCCCCTGCCGCACGCGGTGAGAATCGTATGTTCCTGCCACACTTAAGGCTGCTTCGGGGTTCGTCAGGATTCCGCAGGAGTCTTGTGGATGTCTCCGGATCCCTGAGGGTTCCTGAAGCTTTGGATTCGCGGGATGACCTGGGCAGGCTGAACTGTTGAAGATCAACTGGCACTGCTACAAGTTCGTGACCTGGGAGGGCTGAACTGGCGAGCATCCCATGTCCCTGGCACGTGCGTGTCCTGGGAAGGCTGCAAAGGTGGGTTTCCTATGGTCCTGCCATACGTTCGTGATTTCGGAAAGTTGAAATTGTGGGCATTCCATGGGCAGCAACGTGCTCCGTCTGGGAGAGTCCCGTGGCCCTTTCACACGTGTGGGACTCGGGAGGGCCGAACCTCCCAGTCTCCTATGGCCTTGCCACGCGTTCGTGACCAGGGACGGCTGGCATGTTGAGAACCATATGGCTCTGCCTCCCAGGCCGGCTGTCGAACCTGAGCGGAACTGGGCGTTCTCAGGTTTCCTGTCTCTCCTTTGAGGTACAGTGTGTGTGTTGTGTGTGTGTGTGTGTGTGTTGTGTTGTGTTGTGTGTGTGTGTGTGTGTGTGTTTGTGGATTTTTCCGCCCTCCATAGAACTTTTTTTGCCGAAGCGCTGTTGGGGAGCATTGCGTTATTGGATCGCCACCCCAAACAAAGAAGTTAAGGATTCGGTAGTGAGGGACGCACGTAGTTTCACCTTCGTGTATGATACTCCCACGCCCCATGGAGGAAAGATATGGTAGCGAGTCACAGCTAGGCCACATCAATAATGTAAGTTTACATTCTTACCGTGCCCCTCCGACGCTGTTCAGGGGAGACGTGGTAGTGGCCCGAAAGGCGGACACATCAATCATGCAAGTTTTCAGTCTTGCCTCGTCCCCCCCACACCCCGTGCAGGAGGGACAGGGCAGTGGGTCGAAGAACGAATAAGTCAAGCATACACTCTCACATTCTTCCCACGCCCCCCAGACTTCATGGAGGGGTGTGGTAGTGGGTCGAAGCACGAACAATTAATAATGCAGACTTGCATTCTTGGTTCACCCCCCCACCCCCGCTGGGGAGGGACAGGGTTGCGCTTCGAAGGGCGGACAAACCAATAATGCGCGTTTGCAGCGCGCAACTTACGCATGTAAGTTTACATTCTTGCTTCAGCCCGTCAAGCCCTGTGGGGGAGGGATGGCGTACTGGGTCGACGGACGAACAAGTTTAGAAATCAGGTTCGTTTTTTCCCCTTTCAGCTGTGCTGACTGGGTTGCTGTTGTGGTAGAAGCTAGCACCGGCCGGGGGAAGTTAAAGCAGGGAGGTCCTCCAAAACATTTGGTGGTCCGGCTCGTTTCGCCTGAGACATCCTCCAATTTCTTAGCTCCCAGATGCCGCGCGGGAGGTGTTCCAGCCAGTTTCGCCTGAGACATCCTCGAAACTCTGAGATCCGAGATGCCTCGCGAGAGGTGGTCAGGCCGGTTTCGCTCGAGACATCCTCGACACTCTGGGCTCCGAGATCTCGCGCGAGAGGTGGTCAGGCTGGCTTTGC
>CAUYUJ010000594.1:90000-111765 GCA_963575745.1 Prorocentrum cordatum
CCCGGGGCCGCCCTGCCCTCCATGGCGGCCGGCGGCGGCGTCGCGGCCCCCGTGCCCCGCGCGCGGGGGGCCGCGGCCTCGGGCGGGCTGTCGGTCTGTCTGTGAGGAGGAGGAGGAGGAGGAGGGAGGAGGAGGAGGAGGAGGGGGGAGGAGGAGGAGGAGGAGGAGGAGGAGGAGGAGGAGGAGGTCTGTGTTTGGGTGTCCGTCTGTATGTGTGCATGTTTGTTTGTCTGGATGTCTGTCTGTATGTGTCCGTCTGTCTGTGTGTCCTGTCCTGCTCTGTCCTGTCCTGTCCTGCTTGTCTGTATGTGTCTGTCTGTCTGTGTGTCCTGTCCTGTCCTGTTCTGTCCTGTCCTGTCCTGTCCTGTCCTGCCTGTCTGTCTGTCTTGTCTGTCTTTTTTGATGTCTGTCCGTATGTGTGCGTGCCTGCTTGTCATCACATGCAGCTCTTGATTCTCGCGTCCTCAGTAGTCACTGTGCTGTGGAGCCCCCCCCCTGCTCGGTGCACCTTTGTTTTTTCGATCAGTGTGTGCTCTTGGGCCTCGGACTGTGCCCTTGGTCCCCGGTTGACAGCAACAGCGGCTCCCGCTGGACTCGTCGTCACAACTGATTCAAAATCGTGCTCTCACGAGGACGTCCCCACAAGTGATCCTGGAATCGCGTGCTCGCGTGGGCATTCTCGCAACTTGTTGAACCGCCGCGCACCCGTCACTCAGGAACCACGCCCTCGCTCTGGATTTCCTCACGATTTGCTGGGGAATCGCGCCATCTCCTGGGAATTCATGCGGGACTGACGCTTCAGCGACCCGCCCGCTCGATCCCGCTGTCTGGGTCCGCCCGCCCGCCCGCCGCGGCCCACCCGCCCGTCTGGCTCTGTCAGTTGTTTCTCTGATCCTACACCGCCTACTGCTTACTATTTACAAGGCTTCGTGTCCTGAGCACCTGTCCTCCCTCCTCCTTTCTTTCGTCTGCCCTTTCGTGCGTACTTACTCGTTCGATGAGTTTCCCCTTCGTGTTGATGTTGTCGTACCCCATGGGTCCCACGAAACCGTTACTATCTTTATGTGGGGAACCGTTAGCATATTGTTTTTCTGATCCAGAAACCGCCTACTGCTGACCTCTGTCGTGCTCCATCCTTCTCTCTCCCCGTTGTCCCTTCCCTCCCTTCCTTCCCCTGTTTGGGGGCTGCGCCAATTCACTACACGTGGCACGCAAGGAAGACATGCTCCTAACGGGGGTACGATCGGAGACAACGATTGCGGGTATCGAATATTTGGGATGTACAGGTTGGATGACCTGCGTTCTGGTTTTTGGATAATGATGTTTGATCCCCCGCAGCTCGGTGCGCATGATGTTTTTCAATCAACTTGTGTTCTCCCCATGGCTCGCACTCTGTTTTTCCCTACCTAGGCTCTGCCTAGAAGGGTTATTACTCGCTTGGCTTAAAGGGGCCGGGCAGTGCAAACCGCCCCGGGCGGAGTCCTTTGGGAGCCAAGCAAAAGCAACAGCAAAGGTAAAGCAAACGCGCGGTTCCCCCAGTTGCGCTCCCTGGGTGCCAAGCAAAAGCAAAAGCAAAGGCAAAAGTGAAGGCAAAAGTGAAGTCAAAGCGAAAGCATAGCATAGCATAGCATAGCGCAGCATAGCATAGCGCAGCATCGCATAGCATAGCATAGCATAGCCTAGCCCAGCATAGCATTGCGCAGCAGAGCATAGCATAGCATATCATAGCATAGCATAGCATAGCAGAGCAGAGCAGAGCATAGCATAGCATAGCGCAGCACAGCATCCACTACGACGATGAGGAAAAGGAGGAGGACGGCGTTTACCGCTCCTACTAATGTTGCTTTCCTAGAGGCTCCAACTCCTAGGTAGGGTCGCACTGGGATAATCTTATCTGGGCAAGCCTTGGTCCGCGAACTGTGTTGTCGGCCCCCAGTTGACAACACCAGCGGCTCCCGCCTGATACTTCCTCGCAATTTATTTGCAATTCGCGCTCTCCCGCGGGAGTTTCGCATAATCTATGCAGGAGTCGCGCTCTCGCGTGGTGCTCCCTCACACGTCATTGCGGCGCCGTGCCCCCAGGAATCGTGCTCTCGATTGGAATTCCCGAACGCTTTTCTGGGGAATCGCGCCATCGGAATTTCGAGGGATAGCGGCTACCCCTCGAATTCCATGGCGACTCATGTTGGACTGGCGCTTCAGCGACCCGCCCGCTCGACCTGGCGTCCTGGGCTCGCCCGTCAGGGTCCGTCCGCCCGTCCCGCCCGTCTGGTTCTGCCGCTCGTGCGCTCGCTCCTGAGCCTCCTCTTGCAGATCTCTCGTTCTCCATCCTTCAGAAGAGGAGTCTGTACCTATACCTCCTCCTCCTCCTCCTCCTCCTCCTCCTCCTCCTCCTCCCCCTCCTCCTCCTCCTCCTCCTCCTCCTCCTCCTCCTTCGGCCGTTTTCCCCTTTTTGGGCCTCCTAGGAGGGCGCTCGTCGCCACCGCTGGACTCGCCTGGAAATTCTGGTCAGAACGCACCCTGGAAGAGGTCCGGGGAGTAGTGGTATCGGTACTGTTTGGTTTCCCCAATCTTTCTCCCTTCTCCTTGCCTCTTTCCTCCTTCCTTCCTTACCCTGTTTCAGCGGCTGCGCTCGCTACGCGCGGCAGGCAGGGAAGACATATCCCCAAGGGGGTGCGATCTCAAGACGAAGGGAGCGGGTATCGATGGTTTGGGATATGCGTGTTGAAAGGCACGCGAGCAGATAAGAGGGAACAGTCTTGTACTGATTGTTGTGTTTTTGCTGTTGCTTCTGCTGCTGCTGATTGTTGTTGTTGTTGTTGTCGTCGTCGTCGTCGTCGTTGTTGTTGTTGTTGTTGTTGTTGTTGTTGTTGTTGTTGTTGTTGTTGTTGTTGTTGTTGTTGTTGTTGTTGTTGTTGTTGTTGTTGCTGTTGCTGCTGTTGTTGCTGTTGTTGTTGTTGTTGTTGTTGTTGTTGTTGTTGTTGTTGTTGTTGTTGTTGTTGTTGTTGTTGAATTCTCACTTCTGAAGAATAATTATTGTTGATCCCCCCCACCGGTGTATACTGTTTTTCTCGATCAAAGTGTACCCTCGACGCTCGCACCTTATTTTTTGACAGGGAAAGTCTTCCTGCTCAAACTGGGCCCCTGGCCCCCGGGTTACAACAACAACGGCTCCCGCCTGAGACTTCTTTGCAATTTAGCCAGGACCCCCGCTCCCGCCCGGGACTTCCTCGCATTTTATTCAGGAATCGCGCTCTCGCTTGGGACTTCCTTACAATTTATTAAGGAATCGCTCTCCCGGCGCTCTGGAGTCGCGCTCTCGCTGGAGACTTGCTTGCAACTTACTGAAGAATGGCCTTGCGTTGGAATTTCCGGCAATTTGCCTAAGCGCCGCGCTCCCGACACCCAGGCACACAGGAGTCGCGGCCGTTGTGGCCCCATGCATGCCCTTCGTGGCCCCGCTGTCGCCATTTGTGTCCGCCTCACTGTCCTACGTGGCCCAGTTGCTACCCTCAGTGGCCCCATAGTTGCCTTCTGTGGCCCCGCATTATCTGCACTTCGTGGCCCCCGCTCGTTCGCGCTCTTCGTGGCCCCATACGCATTCCCTTCGTGTCCCCGCTGTCGCCCTTCGTGGCCTACTTCGTGCCCTTCGTGGCCCTGCTGTCGTTCTCTTTCGCTCTCTCTTTCGCTCGTCGTCGCCGTCGTCGTCGTCGTCGTCGCCGTCGTCTTCGACGTCGTCGTCGTCGTCGTCGTGGTCGGTCGCCTGTCCCCGCCGATCAGCGCTGCCGCTGGCCAGGCCGACGGTCCGCGGTCGCCCCGCCGCTTGCCGGGGCCCGGCCTGCAGGGAAGAAAGGTCTACCCCTCAAAAGGGGTTCGATCGAAGACGAAGAGGGCGGGTATCGAGGGTTTGGGAAATACGCGTTATTGGACAGTCAAGCATATAAGTGCGAACAATCTTAAACTTGCTGTTGTTGTTGTTGTTGTTGAATATTATTCCTTCTAAAGAATTATTATTGTTGGGACCCCTGGTGCGCGACCTCTGCGCCGCGCCTAGGCCGCAGCTACATTTTCATTATTTTTTCGCGAAAGCTTCAGAAAAGTGGATTGTGTCCGGATCCGGTTTTTTGTTGAGGTTCGTTTTCCCTTGCAAAAAACAATAGAACATGAAAATTCTTGTTCTTACTTGATCAAATTGCAAGAATCCCTTGCAAAAAATAAGGTAAAGTGGACATTCGTGCGCGCAAGACGAAATCCTTCCAAAACCTTAGGTTTCGTAGCGATTTTAACATAAAAACATCAAAAACCCAATGGTTTTTTAAGAAAAAATTGTCAAAATGTCCTTCCGCGCGCTCTTGCGGATTCCTAGGAAACCCACCACTTTTTAAACATTTCTGTTAAAAGGGTCTTTGCGAGGAACCTTTTCAGGTGCTTCGACCTTCTGCAACAACGGTTGCGAGCCTACGAGGGCCACCATCCCTTGCAAAAAATGACACGAAGTGCACATGCGCGCGGCCGCCGCGCGCGCGTGCCGAAATCCTGCCAAACATAATGTGATTTCAATAATTTCAAGATGCGATGTTCCGAAAACATATGAAACGCAAGACTTTCTCATCCGAAAAATATCAAAATCCACCCGCGGGCTCTTCATGAATCTTTAAACCCAAGATGGCCCCAAGATGGCCCCAAGATGGCCCCAAGAGGCGCCCATGAGGCCGCAAGAGGCGCCCAAGATGGTCCCAAGAGGCCCCAAGAGGACTCCAAGAGGCCCCCAAGAGGTTCCAAAGAGGCTCCAAGTTGGCTCCAAGAGGCCCCCAAGATGGCCCCAGGAGGCGTCCAAGCGGCTCCAAGAGTCCTCCGGGAGGATCCAATAAGCTCCCAAGAGGCCCCAACATGCTTTCAAGAAGCCCCCCAAAGCCTCTCAAGAGGACCCCATGCGGCGCCAGGAGGCTTCCCCCCTTCCCCAAGAGGACCCCCAGCGGCCCCAGGAGGCTTCCCCCCTTCCTCTCACGATCATATCCGTAGCCATCTCGGATCAAGGTATCGCCTGTGTTCTTGGATCATGACTTTGACGGCGAAAGACCTTCACGAGCAGTATGGCGCAGAGCTGTCCCGGCCTCCCTTGGCCGACTGCGAGAGTGCGTATTATTTGCATCAGGCGCTCGCGGCAAAGGGTATCAATGCCAGTCACCAGGCGTGCAAGACTTGGTGGGCCAAGTATCGGGTTGTGACTGGCAAGGTCAGTATTTCTAGCGCCAAGGAGCTGGAGGAGCAGCACGGGTCTGCCATCCGCCACCTGGGCA
Organism: Prorocentrum cordatum; assembly: GCA_963575745.1. Lineage (NCBI taxonomy): Eukaryota > Dinophyceae > Prorocentrales > Prorocentraceae > Prorocentrum > Prorocentrum cordatum. The sequence goes on from CAUYUJ010000594.1 coordinate 95,301, forward strand.
TCGAGTATAATACCGCTTACAAATTATGCCGGGCGCTCCGAGAGTTGGATCCACCACTGTATGTGTCAGATTGGGTCGCAACGGCGTGGCTACTGCAGTATTCATCGAAAGACACGCTTGTCCAAGTGCAGAACGCTGGCCATCTGGAGAGCTGGTATGGAGAACGTATTCGCAAAGACATGCCCGAGGGGACCACTGACGGGGCCGTCTTGAAGCAGTGGCTCCTTGGACATTTATCTGTATCTGCTAACGCCAGGGTATGCCAGAAGTGGCTCAGCACGGAGTGGGGCGCCAAGGGGGCACTCAACACTGCCCAAGCTGTGGAGGAATGTATGGGCGAGCGTCTTCGACTCAATCAGTATCGGGAGAGCTTCGCCGACGATGCCGCCGCGGAGGTCCTCTCGCAGCTTCTCTCGGAGAGCGATCCTCCCGTCGCTGTCAGCGGTATGGTTTTGAGGCAATGGTACGTGAAGTATCACCCTGACTCTGGACCTTTGCAGTACGACACGGCCGAAAAGCTCAACGCGGCACTTGGTGACCACATGCGCGATGTATATCCAGGGCTGAAGTACCACACGTTGCATGCCGTGTTGCGTATGCGACGGAAAGCTGTCTTGGTGTCCCGATCAGTGTTGAGAAAGTGGTGCGATGTGTATGCGTCGGTGGGCTCCTCCGTGCAGGCGGCGGCTTCATCCGCCCAGGCCGTCACCAAGCGTGTATTGAAGCGCCCGGCGGCACAGGTCGCAGGCGGTGTATTGAAACGGCCAGCCGCCGCCGGATCTGCCCGCGTGGCCAAACGGCCTGCCGCGGTCGACGCGGAGGAGCCCGTATCCAAGCAGCAGGCCACGGCAGCTTCTTCCTCCACAGATGTGGTTCGTATGACGCTGATGACGGTGGAGGCTCTAGAGGCGGCATGCGGCAAGCGGTATCGAGAGGAGGTCTCCGACCTGGGCCTTGGCCTCGACTACCGGAATATGCAGGTGCGTCTGAAGGCCTGGGGGTATGAGACGGGTCAGAATGTCTGTCGAGAGTGGCTTGGCAGGTATCGCCTCGGAGACGGTGCCAAACACGGCAATTCCGCCGTCTACGCGCTGTCGCGCAGGGACCTCCAGTACTGGTATCACGTAGAAGGCTTGAGGGGGCGAGCGCTGGTGGACAAGTATCGCGCGGAGACCGGGGTATTTTCCCATTGCCATCACCTTCAGACGTGGCTGAAGGCGCCCTCTCAGCAGCTGGCGCTACTGGAGAATGCTGAGGACATACATCGCCACGTATGCGGGGAGTTTGTCCTGGAGCAGCTGCAGAAGGGCGCCCCGGCCGAGGAGGTGAAAAAGCAGTTATTGGCGCAGTATCTCGTTGATTGCAGGACGACGACGACGACGACGATGACGACGACGACGACGAAGACGAAGACGACGACGACGATGACGAGAGCGACGGCGACGACGACGGCGACGACGACGACGACGACGACGACGACGACGATGACGACGACGATGACGACGAGAGCGACGGCGACGTCGACGACCACGCTGACGACGAGAGCGACGACGACGATGACGACATCGGATTGCAGGACCACGCAGCGGCTCCTAGCGTATCGTCGCTATCGGGAGCAGCGTGGCGAATACTGGACCAGCGACCACCTGGAGCAGCACGAGTGGGAGTTCTTGTATTCCTTGGTCTCTCTGGATAGCAAGCTCGGGCACACCTGGGGGGTTGCTCCCTCTCTGCGCGCCCGGGCCAGATCTGCTCTGGAGACTGTGCGTATATCCTTATGTGAGCGCTTGGGCGTGGCGGAAGAGTTGGTGCCTTTGCACAATCTTGCGGTATTTTTTGGAGAACACGAACGGCATGCCAGGTTGGCTCTCGAGTATCCAGATGCCTTCGTATACAAGGATGTGCTGCCAGGCCCTGTGTTGGAGGCCTACGAGAAGACCTTCCAGGGCCAGGTGCTGCCCAGGACTGCGCACGCGTGTATCTCCGACAAAGAGCACGGCTGGTATGCGAGAGCTTGCAGCGTGGCGACAGCTGACCGTTGCATAGTATTCCCGAAAATGGCGGCGGACGCTTGTCTTGTTGCTGCGTATGCCATGTTGAAGTGCCAGGAGGTATTTGAGCGACAGTCTTGGTCCATGTCATTACTCACCAGTATCCAGGCCACCTACCAGAAGCAGTATAATTTGACGGACTTTGCGTTCTGGGTGTGCTACGGGAGTTGGTCCGCTTGCGAGGCCTGCGGCTCGTTCTTCTTTAATGACGAGTATTTCTCGAATCGTGTATATCAGGACCGCAGCACGTCGGAGCAACCAGACATGCTGGCGGCGTATCGTCGGCAAGTACCGCACGACCCGGTGGTGCACGCCTGTGGCCAAGTTGGTATATCTTCGAGATGGTGGTATAAGCCAGGCATGTATACGCCTGTGGTTGCCACATGCCCTTGCTGTTCTGGCAAAGAGACCCCTCTCGAGAAGTTCAACCGGCGTATGCAGAACCACGGCAAGGCCCTCAAGGTAGCAAAGACGTCGGAGCTGTATAGGATCCCCTTGGCCACGAAGTCGGGCTACGAGGCAAAGGAGTGTATCAGCTGGCCTCGGTATTCCTTTGGGCAGTTTTCGCTGGACCACACCACTGGACCCTGTATGCACGAGATGACCGTGGACGAATGTCGTGCTCTGAGCATCGTCGTATTGAAGACCTCCGTACAGCAGGAGCGGTATGGCGCCGCGCACCAGTTCAACTGGAAGAAGGTGGGGCTCTCGCGCGCGTACTTCAAGAAGGACCTGGTCTGCGAAGCGAGTCTGCCTACGGACCGGTGCAAGGCTGCGTATCATTTCTTGAGGGAGCACAGCAAGTATTACCGCGCCTTCCTGACGGGCAGGGGCTCCCACCACGACGACGACGACGACGACGACGACGACGACGACGACGACGACGACGACGACGAAGACGACGACGACGACGACGACGACGACGACGACGACGAGAACGACGGCGACGACGACGGCGACGATGACGACGACGACGACGACGACGACGACGACGACGACGACGACGACGACGAACGATGACGACGAGATCGACGGCGACGTAGACGATCACGAGGTTGACCAACCAAAAAAAAAAGAAGAACAAAAAACAAAAAAAACTGACAAACAAAAAAACAACAACAATAAAATAGCTTTCTGACGTCCCAGAGGATCCGTATCGAGAACCGCAGCTCCTTGAACCTGTCCTCCTACGACCTCTTTGTGGTCATGAAAGGTATCGAGTGTGCCATGTATCCCGTCTTGTACCCGACCACGGACTTCACAGATACGGGTATAATGGAGCACTACTATGCCGAGACCCAGGACAGCACGAACCGTGTGGTATCCATCGGCCTGTCTTGGACTCGGAAGGTGCTGTCCAGTGCCCGCGTATATGGCGAGCAGCGGGACCTGCCGTTCTTCCTGTACGAGAAGCACTTGGCGAACAAGTATTTCAATGCACAAGTCCGTGCCAAGAGCCTCGGCGTCACTGGGGATGTCATGTCTCGGGACTCGCAGGCGTCTGCGGGGTATTGGGAGATTGTGCAAGACTCCCTCGCTGATCTTGTGCGTATCATGCTCGTGCGCTGCTACGACGAGAAGAATTATGAGGCCCTGTATCAACACTGCCGGAATCTTCGGGGACAGGTCTGGCTGTGCGCGTTTCCGAACTTGTTCATCACCATCGCGCCCGCGGAGTGGAAGTTCCCGAGGCCGTATTTCATGGAGCCGTACCTTCGCTGTATTTTTGCTGGTGCGTATATGATGTCACTTCATATGTACTACCTGGTTCGCTGTATCTGGCTGTTCCTGGCGAACCGCTGGGGCCACAAGTACTTCATCGTTTACGAGTGGTGTATGAAGACCGAGTACCAAGGCCGTGGCACCCCGCACTGGCACATCTGCGCGTGGGTTGTATGCTTTGGGCTGTTGCAGTATCTCCAGGGGCGCACCGGGACGGCTGTCGTGTCGGCATTCGTCAAGTTCCTCTCGCTTGTATTCTGCGCCGAGATAGATGTTCAGATAGGCAACGGCCGGCTCAACTACATTTCAGGGTATGTCGCGAAGGACCACGATGCCGTCGACGTCGGGCTCGGCGAGTATGTGCAGAAGAATGCGAACAGCTCCTGGCTGACCGCGTATCGCTTGCTCAGCAAGAGCAGCCCGTGCCTGCCGGAAGTGGCCATCCGTTTGGCGCAACTGTCGGAGTTTGAGCGGTCCTACTCTCATGTATTGCTGTATCCACCGCAGCCGGCAGCCATGGTGAATTACGACGGGCGGCAGGGTAACTTTCCCTCGAGGATGTATGGCTTTTACCTTCAGGAGAAGAGGGAGCAGCTGGTCGCAGGGGTTCCCGTATCGGACAGTTTCTTGGTATGGCACCGTGGCAGGGAGTATGATTCCTGCAACCACTGCGTGCATTTCCGTGGCGGCCGACATAATCAAAGGTATGAACCTACGCAAGTGGTCGCCTGCAGGTATTGGTACGAGCTGACGGACGGGTACTGGGGCCAGCATTCACTGACTATGCTGCCACATGTATACGCTTCACAATTACTCCCTCGGACGTTCAAACACCTGGACAGTATGAAGAATTTCGTGGGCATGATCGAGTATCTCATGTCCTGGAATTGGTCCGGCACTGTTGGTATCGTGGAGACGTCGTGTGATCTCAAATTCCACACTCAAGCGCTGCCGATGCGAGTGGGCGATGATGGCCAGATACTCACATTCGGCTCTGAGTATACTGCAGGAGAGCCTGTATTTGCTAATGACAGGGCAGCATTCGAGTATCTGCTCTCGCTGGCCCGACGCGATCTGCAATTTCGTGGTATGCGCGATGAGCGTGTCGGCTGCTTTGAGCAGAAGCAACACGCGAATTTTCTGCTGTATCAGCGTGTTGCTCGATGCAATAACGAGCCAGAGTATGAGTGCCTTCGGCAGGAGTGGGATACCTTGAACAGGCCGAAGTATCAGCAGCGCACGTGGAGCCCAGAGCAGGCTGATGCCATCGAGCGGGTCAAGAAGGCTGTATCGCTGGAGGACGAGGAGGAGAAGCAGAACAGCAAGCGTTTCTTGTATATCTCTGGACCGCCCGGCAGTGGGAAGACGGCAGTATTGTTGGAGCTGGCCATTTGGGCATGTGAGTCTCTTCAGGTTTTGATCGTGTGCCCCACCGGGTATCTCGTGCACCAGTGCAAGTCCAAGCTGCCCGACAGACCTGGTATCGAGAATATCCGAGTGGACACGATACAAGGAGTCTTGAAGTATAAGAGGGCCGGCAAGGACGGCAAGGTCCGCTGGGCCCCACCCTCGGCTTTGAGAAGTATTGATTTGATTCTTTGCGATGAAGGGAGCCAGTATGAAGACCAGGAATGGATGCGGTTTTTCGCCTCGGTGCGGGAGCAGCCGCACAAACCCTTCACTGGTATCGTGGCCGATTTTAAGCAGTTGCAGCCAGTATTGAGCGGGGGCCAGTGCGAGCACTTCTGCAACCAAATGGACAAGGTCGACTTGAAGACCGTGTATCGCACCGCTGACAAGCAGCACTTGGTTTTCCTGAATCGTATACGTGAGGCTCAGCCAGATCGAGCGGTTTTGACTGAGTATTTTGGGGACCGCCACTGGCATCATGAGTCCTTGGAGGCCTGTGTTGAGCGCGGTATGGCGTTGGCGGCGGAGAAAGGGCATCCGTTTTCTTGGCTCACGTGTACGAACGCGGGCTCGGCGGAGGTATGCAGAGCGGCGCTGGCATTACTCGGCATTCGTGAGGCCGATCTGAAAAAAGGGTGGGTATTGCGACCCGACCACGAAGTCCGACTTACGCATTCTGGCCAGACCTGGTATCGTCATTCGCCTGAGTCGGAACTTTGACAAACAGCGGGGCTTTGTGAATGGGGCGTTGGCCACGGTATGCGAGTCGCTTCGTGGAAACTCAGTGTTTACAGCCAGGCTGGTGGGTACGGGCAACATGGTATTGGTGCACCCCATCGAGGAGAACGGAGAGGTATTCCTGCCTTGCTGCTACGGGTATGCGACCACGGTGCGTCGAGCGCAGGGCGCGGATCTCTTTCACGGCTGTGTATATTTCGAGCAGAAGAAGAGAGTGGCTACGAGAGGGTATGGCTACGTTGCCTGCAGTCGCTTCAAGTCTCGCGAGGGCTGCCATGTATTCGGCAAGCTCCGCCGCAGTGACTTCCTGCCGGCTGGGCCCGAGCAGGAGGGCGAGATTTTGGAGCGCGGGTATGACTCTGTATCGTCATCTGACGACGAGGGGAAAGGCATGGAGTATGCCCTTGCAGATCAAGGTGAGTATGACGCGGACCCTGTTGTATCCATGGACATGGGCAACAACCTCGTGGACTTCCTCGTGAGCACAGAGGATCCGGCAGATGTATCCAAGACTGAGTGCACGCGTACCCTTGCAGACTTTGCTGCAGGTGCCAGTGCGGAGGCTGGCGATGCTCCAGTGTATGAGGAGATGGGCGTATGCAGTGAGCTTCCAGTGAGGGAAGAAGTGTGGGGCGAGAACGGCGAGCTGCTGGTATGCGGCGGCACGGCGACGCCGGAGTGATCTATGTCGTATGGAGCTGGACGTCGACCAAAAAAATCAGGGCCCGCATGTATCACCTGCATCGAGCATCGTGGCGGCAACAACTTGCCCCAAAAATGTGACCACACGGTGTCTCTGTATCATGTCTGCCATACGCGTCATGTGTAATACTGTATGAGTATCATGTGCAAAGAGTACTATTCGCAACAATTGCATGTGAGTCAGCATCTGCCCCAAAAATGTGACCCAGTGTTGTTCCCATGTCTAGGATATCATCTGAAACATGTATGATTGCAACCACTCCATAGCATGTGAGCTAAAATTTGCCCCAAAAATGTGACCAACTTTTGGTCTTGTGTCTGTCCACATCTGCAACATGCATATACGTAGCGACCTGCATGTGAGGCAAAATTTGCCCCAAAAATGTGACCTACCTCTGTGTTTCCTATTTACCACACGTAGCGTGTCCAGTAAGATATACGCAACCACGGCATGTGAGGGACAATTTGCTCCAAAAATGTGACGAACTCTTCTCTCTGCCTCATGTCTGTCTGAGTCCTCTGCAACATGTATTACACGTTGCCAAGTGCATGGGAGCCAGAATTTGCGCCAAAAATGTGACCAACTTCTCTGTCTAATGTTTACCATATGGTACTGTGCAATATGTTCATACGCAACCACGGCATGTGAGGCAACATTTGCCCCAAAAATGTGACCAACCTCGTTGTCTACTGGTTATCATACGTATCACGTGCACTACTTATATACGTAGCCCAATGCATGTGATTCAGAATTTGCCCCAAAAATGTGAGCAGCTTCTCTGTCGAGTGTTCACCATACGTGTCATGTTCAATGTATATACGCAACCATTGCATGTGAACCACAACTTGCCCCAAAAATGTGACCAACTTGTCTCTCTGCTTCATGTCTGCCTGAGTCCTCTGCAACATGTCTTACACGTAGCCAACTGCATGGGAGAAAAAATTTGCCCCAAAAATGTGACCAACCTCTCTGTTTAATGGTTACCATACGTATCACGTGCGCAACTTATATACGCAATCATTGCATGTGAGCCTGAGGTTTGTCGCTGCCTGATGTCTGCCATACCTTCAACATGTAGTACACGTAGCTAACTGCATGTGGGCCACAATTTGCCCCAAAAATGTGATACTTCTGTGTCTAATGGTTGCCACGCGTATCATGTGCCACATGTATATACGCAGCCACTGCATGTGAGCGAAAATTTGTCCCACAAATGTGACCCCCTTTTGCCTCTGCTTCATTTCTGTCATACTCCTCTGCAACATGTATTCCATGTACCCAACTGTGTGTGAGGCAGGAGTTGCCCCAAAAATGTGACCAATTTGTCTGCGTCATGTTTACCATACGTATCATGTGCAATATGTTTATTATTATCACTGCATGTGAAGCCTATTTGCCCCAAAAATGTGATCAACTTCTCTGTCTAACGGCTAACATACGTACCAGTTGCAATATGCACATACGCGCTCATTGCATGTGAGCCAAAATTTGCCCCAACAATGTGACCAACCGCTCTGGCTAATGGTCAACATACGTATCATGTGCAATATGCATACATGTAAGCATAGCATGTGAGCCAAAAGTTGCCCCAAAAATGTGACCAACACTTGGTTTGTCTCGTATACTCCTCTGCAACATGTATGAGACGGGTCTGCATATCATGTGCACTGTGTAAAAGATCTAACACTTCGAATTTGGATATCCATACAAGAACAAATAGGACATCAATGAGGTCTCGGGGGCAACAAAAACTGTTGTATCAGTATGCCTGGCTTTGTCGCATGTGCGGCGGCGGACTTCACTGTCTTGGGGCCACCACAGGCTTTCTTCGGGGTATCATAGGCTCTCTGGGGCCGTTCATTGGCCGGGCCCTCACACGCAGTCTGCGCTTCGCCGAGGGCTCTCCCCCAAAGTCCATACCACCATCATCATCATCACCACCAGTCTACCACACCGTGTGCACTATGTGTTATACGTATCGGTTGATAGCTGCAGCCATATACTCTCAAATTTGGCACGGCTGTTCCAGTCTGCCCACTCGGAAGTGTATTCCCTCCGGTTTCGTATGGCGCTCGACGGTTGCCCAGACTTCGCGCTGGCGTCCCAGTCTGGCCCCGCGGCCTCCGGGGAGAAGCCGACGGACCAGAAAAAGCGGGAGTGGCTGAGGGTATACGAGACGGCGCCCGCGCAGTTGCTCAACGTATACGGGCCTTCGAAGTTCGCGAAGCTGTCGGACAAGCAGGTATGGACACAGATGCAGGAGCCGCTGAAGAGTGGGGCCGTATGGATGTCGGAGATGTGCAGCAAGGGGCCGGAGCGGAGGGGTGTCGGTATCAACCGTTTCATTCACGCGATGAAGACCTTCTGCGAGTATCAAAACGATCCTGCGGTCAAGAAGAACAACGAGGCGGTATTGAAGCCGCAGATGTATGAGGAGTTGTACAAAGAGATTGACTATATCCTGCCGGCCTTGCAGTATTGCCTGGCTCCGAAAAAGCAGTATGAGAAGAAGGGTGCTGCTCTCCTGCGTTCGAGCGGCACGGAGGAGCAAGTGCAGGCGACCGGGAGGACGCCAGCGGAGCTGGACAAGTATGCGAAGCAGCTGTATGACTGGCTCGACAAGACTAAACTTTCGCGAGTGCGTATGATGGCCAATTGGCAAAGTTGCGGGGGGTTGTCCTTTGTGGCTCAATGCCATCATCGGGCTACCACCTGCTTCAGGTATCACGGCAACAGCTTTCACGGAGCTGGTCCATCGCAGCACGAGGTATCACTTGAAGAGTTCCAGGCCGGTGTGAAGCTTCGCCATTCGTTGGGCCACAACGGTATTGACGTGGAGGCGGTGAGCGAGGTCCGCGCCGTCAACGATTTCGGGGATGCTTGAGGGCACGGTATGCCAGGCTACTTTTCCACAGTAGTGTCTCGGTTTCTTCGTGTATGCTCCGACGTCCTGGGCGGCACGTATGCCAGAGTAGTGCCAGATGAAGAGCGGGGAGTGGCAAAAAAAAATGGCCGAAACATGTCACCTTCTGGTGTGTTGGTGTATGCTCCGACGTCCCGGGTGGCATAGCGGGCTGCCGCCGACGGCGACGGCGACGGCGACGGCGACGGCGACGGCGACGGCGACGGTGACGGAGACGGCGACGGAGACGGCGACGGCGAGGGTGACGGCGACGGCGGCGACGGCGACGGCGACGCCGACGGTGACGGAGCGTCGGCTTGCTTCAGCATCAGCTGCTTCAGCGTCGGCCTCAGCCTGCCTCAGCTTCAGCCTGCACCAGCCTCAGCCTCGGCCTCAGCCAGCCTGTTTCACCCTCTGCCTCAGCTTCGGCCTCAGCCTGCCTCAGCCTTAGCCTCGGCCTCAGCCTCGGCCTCAGCCTGCCCCAGCCTCAGCCTCAGCCTGCCGCAGCCTCAGCCCCACCCTGCCTCAGCCTCAGCCTCAGCCTTAGCCTCAGCCTGCCTCAGCCTCAGCCTGCCTCGTTCTGCCTCAGCCTCGGCAGTCCAAAATTTGCCCCAAAAATGTGACCAACTTTGGTCTCTGTCTCATGTCTATCATACGTCTCGTGTGCAATACGTATCATACATAACACGTGAATGTGTGGCAAAACTGGCCCCAAAAATGTGACCAACTCTTGTGTGTACGTGTTTCATGTCTACTTCTTGTGCAAGATGTATCATGTGTCCCAAAATCTGACCCAAAACTGTGACCAATTGTTGTGCGTCTTCCATGTCTGTCCTACGCCTCATGTGCCATACGTATCCTCTACTACAACCTCAGCCTGCCTCAGCCTCAGCCCCAGCCTGCCTCAGCCTCAGCCTCAGCCTGCTTCAGCCTCAGCCTGCCTCAGCCTCAGCCAGCTACAGCGTCAGCCTCAGCCTCAGCCCAAAATTTGCCCCACAAATGTGAACAACTTTGGTCTCTGTGTTATGTCTATCATACGTCTCGTGTGTAATAAGTATCATGCATAACACGTGCATGTGTGGCAAAACTTGCCCCAAAAATGTGACCAACTCTTGTGCGTACGTGTTTCATATCTACTTCATGTGCAAGATGTATCATATATAATAACATGTGTCCCAACATCTGCCCCAAAAATGTGACCAATTGTTGTGGTTGTATCGTCTTCTCACACTATCCTTCTCGCGGAGGTCGTGTGCGCATCACATTGGCTACAGTCATCTGCTGTATCCGAAGCAGCGTGACTATGCTGTTCGTTTCTGTTTGTACGTAGCGGTTTCTGCTCAAGCGGCTTTCTGTATATCGTGAGATCGTATTCACCTCCAGAGTTCCGGATATTCTGTATCCGATGTTGGCTTCTCCTTTTCTGTATGCCTGGGGCGCTGTGGAGGTTTTATATGCATGGGGCGCTGTATCGCCCGACGGTATCATTGTGTCCGACTCAGGAGCTTTTATTCGCGGCAACGAGCACTGGTCGGTGTACATGCAGGATGTGCTTCAAGCTGTGTATGAGAGGACTGGCCTGCGATGTATGTTGGTTGCACGCGGTGGCCTCGCATTCGTCAACCAATGGAAACCTTCCTGCACGTATGAGCAGGTTCTTCGGGCCATTAAGGCGCGCTGCGACGTGCCCGGCTTCGTGCTATGGGTATGCTTAGGGAACGATTTGTATCCGCCTGGACCCGACATGCGTTCGTATCAGCCTCGCCTTCTCGCCGCTTTGGGGTCATTTCTGACCGAGGCGTTTGCGTTTTGCCCTCAGAACTGCTTCGTGTGTGGGGGTTCCAGCGACTTGTGGCAGTATTATCCTGATCGCGGGGGCCCGGCGTGTCGCGAGTATGATCGCCTGGTCGGTATAGTCATCGAGCACATTCTTCAACACCGACGTACGTATCCGCAGCTGGATGCCCGGACTGGTGCAGACCTACTCCATGGAGTGCAGATCGCGGATCGTATCGGCCACTTTTCTGCGGCCAGCATGGGTATTATTCTTGAGTTCTTTATTTTAGCGGTTGAGTGGGCTTCTGTTGAGCGCGCGCGCTCGCGCCTCTGAGGGCGCGGTATAGCACTGGATACATTCGCCTATGAGGGCACGGTATAGCACTGGATAGCACTGGCGCAGACATGTATGAAGCGCGAGACATGCACTGATATATATATATATATATATATATATCCTCGTACTTACGCAAACACATACACTTGTACATAGAGACACACACGTACTAACACATACAGACACACATACATCCATGGATACACAAGTGTATCATCAAAGATGTGTTTCGTAAATGTGAGCAACTTTTGTCTTCTTTCTCTCATACGTATCATGCGGAATGTGTTTCCTACGTAAGAAGCAGTGTGGCTGTGAGGCAAAATTTGCCCCAAAAATTTGACCAACTTTTGTCTTCTGTCTCGCATACACACGTATCATGTGCAATTTGTATCCTACGTTAAAAGCAGTGTGACTGTGAGGCAACACTTGCCCCAAAAATGTGACCAACTTTTGTCTTCTGTCCCTCATACGTATCATGTGCAACGTGTATCCTGAGTAAGAAGCAGTGTGGCTGTGAGGCAAAATCCCCAAAATTGATCAACTTCTGTGCCTCATGTTTCCCATGCGTATCTTGGGCAATATGCATATACGCAACCACTGCATGTGAAGCACAATTTGCCCCAAAAATGTGACCAACTTCTCTGTCTCATGGTCAACATACATATCATTTGCAATATGCATGTGTGTAACCATAGTATGTGAGCCATTGCCCAAAAAATGTGAGCAACTTTTGTTGTTTGTCTGGTATACGCCTCTGCGACATGTGTTACACGGGTCTGCATACGTGTCATGGGCACTGTGTATGAGACCTACCATCTAGATTTTTGGTTTCCAGAGAAAAACAAATAGGATATCAATGAGGTCTCGGGGTAACAAAAACTGTGATATCAGTATGCCTGGCTTTGTCGCATGTGCGGCGGCGGACTTCACAGGCCGTTACTGGCCGTCTTCGGGCCCTCACAGGCAGTCTGCGCCTCGCCGAGGGCTCTCCCCGAAACCATCATCATTACCACCATCATCACCATCATCACCACCACCATCACCATCATCATCACCTCCCTCATAGGCACTTTGGCTCAAGAGGGGGGTATTCTTGGCCACGTATAGCCTTGGCATGGAGTCCGCGGGGTATCTCTTCTTGCTGTCTTTCGTATTACTGCGTTTTACCAGAGGGCAGGCAGGAGTACCTGTCGTATGCGACTACATTTTGGATCAGTGGAGCGTATTCGTGCACGACTTCGATGCTTTCTGTTTAGGACTCGTCCGTCACTGCGACGCAGTATGCAAAGAAAAAGGGTGCTCGTATTTAGCCCATCGAGAAGGCTTGCATACTCAGTATTCCGGCTTGCACTTTATCCGTACACTTCGCAGGGTTCGTATACGACGGCGTCTTGTCGCATTTGCGGAGAAGTGGGCGCACTTAGCATCGGGGCTTCAGCGTCCCCGTGGCGACGGTATCCCCAGCGCGGACATCATGGCCATGGGGGACAGTATCCCGGACTACGTGGCCGTGGCCGTGCAGAAGAACAAGGTGAAGATGGCCGGTAAGTATAACAGCATGGACTGTATGAGGTGTTTTATGCACATGGTTGAGTATTGCATGGGCTTCACGCCTACGGAGTATACCGAGGAGCTGCATCAGTGGTTTCTGAAGCGGCAGTGTCGGAAGTGGGCACGCTATGCTGCTGCGGAGCTCGCGTATTTTGGCGTGGTTTCCTGCGACACAATGACCACAGCATTGGGTCGTATGAGGAAGGCTCTCAACAGCACGTCTCAAGTGAGCGTCGCGACCATGTATGTATTGTTCTGCGAGACGCGGCAGGCTATCAACAGGTATTCGTTGCATGGTGTTTGGCATCTCATTGACGCGTATGACAAGAGCAAGTCTGTGCGGGCAAACGTTTCGCGTGTCCGGCCTGGGCTAGTATCGACGCGTTGTCACACAATTCAGCTTTTGGAGGCGATCCGCAGCTGTGTGGGAGTATCGCTTGCTGTGCTGCGGACCTTGGGAGGTGGCGTATCAGACGGCGGACCTTGCGAGGTGGCGTATCAGCTCGGTCGCCGCCGTCTGTGTCCCAAGGTAGAATCTGACGGTGTTCCAGAGCTCCGTGTGCTTGCGAGTTGTCTCAGCGTATTGACACAGAAGGTGCAGACGTATGCGAGGCAGCCTTCGCAGCAGTACCGCGGCTTGGTCAAGGCCGCCAAAGGTCTGGGTATCAAGTACGGGAAGTCGCATACGGTGAAGAAGCTCGCGCTGCTCGTGAAGCGAGGTATGCTGCAGCCTTCAGGCACCGGTGCGTGCAAACGGACGTACCAGGAGCTGGTATCCGCAGCGCACGCTCGCGGCGCCAGCGAGTATCAAAGAATTAAAGTGCAGGGAAGGTGGATCACCAGACGTGTATCCAAAGCCACGTTGGAAGCGCTGGTGGCTGAGCCCTAGGGGCGGTGCTCAGTTGTATAGTGCATTGTGGCAGACTTTGGTGTCAAGCAGAACTGTATGAAAGAAGAGCCACCAGTAATGACATACACACACATATACACACACATGTAAACATTCGAGCTCGGTGCGCATAGCCATGCCTTTACACGCAGACGTGCACATACACAGTCTCGTACACATATACGTGCGTCGAGACATGCACTGATATGTACATATCCTCGTACTTACGCAAACACATACACTTGTACATAGAGACACACACGTACTAACACATACAGACACACATACATCCATGGATACACAAGTGTATCATCAAAGATGTGTTTCGCAAATGTGACCTCCGACACGCAAAACGGTCTCGCAAGTATAAAATGCTGGTAGCTGTCCAAAGTGTCTTCTCCGTCTTGTGAAGGATCGCGCTTGGCGACGACACGTCAGGGAAGGTGGACCACCAGACGTGTATCCAAAGCCACGTTGGAAGCGCTGGTGGCTGAGCCCTAGGGGCGGTGCTCAGTTGTATAGTGCATTGTGGCAGACTTTGGTGTCAAGCAGAACTGTATGAAAGAAGAGCCACCAGTAATGACATACACACACACATATACACACACATGTAAACATTCGAGCTCGGTGCGCATAGCCATGCCTTTACACGCAGACGTGCACATACACAGTCTCGTACACATATACACGTACGTTCGTCGAGACATGCACTGATATGTACGTATCCTCGTATTTACGCAAACACACGCACACTTGTACATAGAGACACACACGTACTAACACATACAGACACACATACATCCATGGATACACAAGTGTATCATCAAATATGTGTTTTGCAAATGTGACCTCCGACACGCAAAACGGTCTCGCAAGTATAAAATGCTGGTAGCTGTCCAAAGTGTCTTCTCCGTCTTGTGAAGGATCGCGCTTGGCGACGACACGTTCTGCCTTACATCCTGCAAGTTGGCGTAGTATCATATCTACTGTGCGTTTCAGGGCCCGCACGCGTCACGTGCATCGAGAATCATGGGTATGGCAACGGCGACGGAGGCGGCGGCGGCGACGGCGAGGGTGACGGCGGCGACGGCGACGGCGACGGCGACGGCGACGGTGACGTATCGTCCTCAGCCTCAGTCTCCGCCTGCCTCAGCACCAGCCTGCCTCAGCGTCGGCCTCAGCCTGTCTCAGCCTCAGCCTGAATCAGCTCAGCGTGTCCCAGCCTCAGCCTGCTCCAGCTTCAGCTTCACCCTCAGCCTCGGCCTCAGCCTGCGTGAGCCTCTTTTGCTCTCATGTCTATCATACGTTTCATGTGCTATACGTATCATACATGACACGGGGATGTGCGTCAAAACATGCCCCAGAAATGTGACCAACTCTGGTGTGTATGTGTCCCATGGCTAGCAGACGTATCATGTGCAATATGTATCATGTGCAACACGGCTCACGTGTAATATGTGCTCCGAGGGCTTTCCCACGGAGTCGCCAGACCCATCTGGGGATCTTGGGAGGGCCTCCCAGGGCCCTGTGGTTATGTATTCTCTTTAGGCCTCCGGCCCCAGCCGCCAGACCTCTCTGGGTATCTGGGGGGTTCCCAGGGCCCGATTGTCTTAGTTTCTGTGACCCGATTCCCAGGGGAAGTTTATGAGGGCGTCTGGGGGGTTCCCAGGGGAAGTCTATGAGGCCTGTGGATTCAAATAAAAAGATGAAGTGAGTATGCCTGCTCTGGTCGCATGTGCGGCGGCGGACTTCGTCTTTCCGACGGCGCTCGCATGAGTGTTCTGCGTGTACGGTCGTATGGACTTTGGCATTTGGGCACATGTATGCGGTTCGCCTCTGTTTGTACGTAGCGGTTTCTGCTCAAGCCGCTTACTGTATATCGCGAGATCGTATTCACCTCCATATTGCCGGCCTTCCGTATGGCTTCCCAGATGGCCGGTCGGCTCGACCCCGTGACGGGCGAGTATTACCCAAGCGATGATGAAGTGCGCTACAGTATGGAGCGCTGGCACACGCCACCCAACCACGAGGCGTATGCGCGGCGCTGGCTCAAGCAGTGTGGCTCGGAGAGGTGGTTCGCGTGCGGTATCTTCTTCCCTATTCTATGGGAGGGTGTCAAGGGCGTATGCCTCGCCGTATCGAGCGTTATGTCCACGAGGCAGTCGAAGACGAACAACGACCCGGACTACCAGCACAGTATGGAGGGCATCCCCGAGCCGGAGTGGCTTTACTTCGACGCCTTCTTCTACGCGCACGCGGTATTCGGGAATTTCTCGGTATTCCAGGATGAGAGGCTTGGGAAGCCCATTGGCTACCTTCTGCACGTATTCGACACGCTATGCACCGCGCGAGGTATCGTCGCCTGGAAAGCCAACCTCTTCGTCCA
>CAUYUJ010000595.1:0-10000 GCA_963575745.1 Prorocentrum cordatum
TGTATGTATGTAATGTATGTATGTATGTATGTATGTATGTATGTATGTATGTATGTATGTATGTAATGTATGTATGTATGTATGTATGTATGTATGTATGTATGTATGTATGTATGTATGTATGTATGTATGTATGTATGTATGTATGTATGTATGTATGTATGTATGTATGTATGTATGTATGTATGTATTAATGTACAAAACGCATTGAGTTCCTAAAGCCTCTGGAGACCCACCCACCCGACCCCCACACCGCCCCCACGGCGGTCAGGGGCAAGGAAGGGAAAAGCTAGGGACGAGTAGGCAAAGCCTGTACAGGTAGGGCGTGCCAAGGCGAAGCCTGTGCAGAATAGGAAACAACAGCAAGCGTCACTCACGATTATCTCGATAATCAACTCCTTTTTTCAACAGACCACGAAATGACCAAAGCCATATCTCCTGTCGATCACAGTTCAGACGTGTCGCAACATGCTTCCAATTAAACTCCCTCGGCCGAGGGTCTCCTTTGTATTTGACCTCATCCGATTCATCAAGGGAAAATCCCCTGAACTCCAAAGGGCGGGATCGGGTGGGCCCGAAAAGCTATGGAAGCACGCTTGCTGTTGAAGAGCATGGCTGGACCAACACTATACATTAATACCCGCTCGAAGACTCTCACTTCATCATAATGTACAAAACGCATTGAGTTCCTAAAGCCTCTGGAGACCCACCCACCCAACCCCCACACCGCCCCCACGGCGGTCAGGGGCAAGGAAGGGAAAAGCTAGGGACGAGTAGGCCAAGCCTGTACAGGTAGGGCGTGCCAAGGCGAAGCCTGTGCAGAATAGGAAACAACAGCAAGCGTCACTCACGATTATCTCGATAATCAACTCCTTTTTTCAACAGACCACGAAATGACCAAAGCCATATCTCCTGTCGATCACAGTTCAGACGTGTCGCAGCATGCTTCCAATTAAACTCCCTCGGCCGAGGGTCTCCTTTGTATTTGACCTCATCCGATTCATCAAGGGAAATCTGAACTCCATAACGTATACAACATGTCCGCTCTGAGATAATGCCAAACTCCGGTATCCGATCATACCACTCATATGGCTTTGGAACCCACTGAACCTCAGAGCCAAACACCGCTTGCGTACCATAACCAATCGAACTGCGCGTGGGCCCACCGGCCGAGACGGAACCAAAAGGGAGGGCGAGCGGTGGGAAACTGGAGTACCTCCTGCGCGGTCAGCGGTGTCCGCAGCACGGAGGCGTCGACTGCCGACTCTATCGCATCCTTGACTCTCGTCGTGATGCGCTCCAGCTCTCTTCCGGGATCGGCCCCTGTGAGTGCCCACAACGGATTAGCCCACTGAAGTTCAAATCCCAATCTAGCGAAATAATATCGTACTGCCAGCACCTCATCGTCCACTAACAGTACCTCCCAATCCCAGATGAAGAAGCTCTCCGTGAAATTGAACTGGGAGGAGAGCCGCGCCGCCACTGGCGCCCTGACAGATACAGCGTTAATGGAACCCCACAACTCCACTGCCAGGTCATCTGGCACCACGGACAGCCCCCGCTCGAGCTCCTTCATCATACTGGGGCGAGAGCGTGCACCAATGTCAACGACGAAGCGGCCGCCTGTGACGTTCAAGCGGCAGCCCAGCAGATCTATCCCAGACCACGCTTCATCCACAAACGTAGCAGAGTTTCTTGCAACCGATAGCGCAACCCCACTCACGGCCAAAGTCAGGTTCCTGGCCGCGAGGGCCACAGCACCACCTGCGCCTGCCACATCCTCCACCAGGGACGCCGCAGCCTCGGCACCCCTGGACATGTTAGGAAAGAGGCTCGACGGGAAACTGACGACGAGCACCATGAGGATGATGGCAGGCACGAAACACGGGCCGCAGAGAATCTGGAACACCTTACTGTAGCCAACAACCGACTTGAGGTAGCTTCCCTTTTGCGCCCTGGTCTGCTGCGGCTTGCATGGTGCCTGTGCGTAGAACTGCAGCTTGCCTGTCATCGGCTGGCCCGCTGCCTCTGGAGGTGGGATTGCGAGCACAGTGGCGGGCGGCAGCGTACCCGGGCTCTTGGCCTTGGGCGGCGTGAGTACGAGCGAAACTGCCCCCGGCGATGCTGTCCGCGACGTGGCCCTTGACGGCGGAGCACTGACGCACTGCGCCCAACTGGACGGTGTCCCAGGCGGGCTCGGCAGTGGTGGCACGTTCTCCTCCGTCAAGTCCGGGCCCTTGATCCACCCCCCAGTGTTCTTGTCCTTGACGTAGCCCTTGGGCGCCATATCCTGGAGGAAGGTGTGCTCCCCAGACGAACGCAGGAAAGTACTGGCGCCACCCTCTCTTGAGCCAGTGCAGCTGCTGCGCAAAGCCCTTCGTGTTTAGCTGGGTGAGGATGTGGCTCGCACCGACGATGTCAAGATAGATACGCAAACTCCCATCCGAGATCCACCTCCCTCTCTCCCGAACTTCTTCAAACGAGAGCCCTTCGGCCCTCGAGTCACTTGCCCATCCTGCTCTAGGGCTGTGAGGCCCCCAACCCATAGATAGGCCCAACGAGCCCTCGGTGTCCTTGAGAGTCTTACGATACTGGGCTAGGCTGAAGGGGAAGAGCGGAGTCCCAGCTGGGGTGGCCCTCGTGATCTCCTCAAGCACCTCCATGATGTCCCTGTCCTCCTGGAATATGCGCGCCACCTGGGGCCTCTTGAGCTTTGTCCCCGTACGAGCCCCAAGAGCGATAGAGACCGAGGCGATGTTGATGTTCTCGCCCAAGTCTCGAGGGAAGATGAGGTCCTCCGGCAGTATTCCCAAGAGCTCCGAGGGGCGTAAGCCCGTATGGCATTGCACGATGAGAGCAAGGCCCAGACGCGGGTTCCCTCTGGCGGCCATGTGAACCCCGAGGAGCTTACCAGGCAACTTCCCGAGAGGCACCGTATGTTTGCGTCCAACATTTCTTTCCCAGCCTGCAATGACAGCCTTGCTCCACAACAGTCTCCCCCGCATGCGAGGGAAGAAGAACTCAACTGCTGCAACTGTATTCACGAATTTCGATGGAGTGAGGTTCTCAATCTGATCATTTTTGAACTCAACTAGAAGGTCGTCCCATTCGTCAGCACCGCTGGGACGCAGGCCGCGCTGGAGGGCCCAGGTCGAAAACCGAAGTCCAGCGCTGCGATATACTTCTAAAGTCTTCTCAGTCACCCGCGCGGCCTGGTCAGGGTCGACTCGACGAGGTCCGACCCGCCGAGCGCACCAAGCCACTCCGCTTCCTCCTTGACAACTCATCAGCTGTCTGGTGTGCGGTGTCCACCCAGGGTAGGTATAGTTTGATGCCTGTTGCCACTGAGAGTGCACTAATCTTCCTCAGCAGGTAGTTGAGATGCGGGGCCGATGAACGCCCCTTTGCTGCTGCTGAGGACAACGGCTCATTATCCTCCATGTTGCAGATAGCGTGGTCATGAGCTCCTGGAAGAAGAGAGAGCGCCTGACAAAGTCTGACCACGGCTCGGCCTTCTCCCAAGATGATGTGGTCAGGCGAGCGCCAGCGTCCCGCGTCCAGCTCGTGCCACATCTCCTGAGGGATCTGCAGCAGCTCTCGCGGGATGCGTGACACCGGGATGCGGCCACGCAGCTCTCGATCAGCACGGTTCAGATGGAGGACCGTGCCGTCCAGCCTGGAAACTGTATGCCCAGCTCTCGTACCCGCTCCGATGACTTGTTCTGACTCACTCTGGGTGATGGGCGTCACGACGATGCCGTGCCCGCCGTGGTCAACTCGGTTGGCGCCCTCCGCATCCGAAGCAAAGAGTACGGGCGCTGCCGGTAGATCCAAGACACACGACATCATCGGGATCATGTCTCTCATGACGCGCACCTCGCGGCGGGCGGAGGCCCACCACCACACGACTTGCCCCTGCCTCTTCTCGAGCAGGTCGAACACTGCGGCAGGGATGGCCATGAGTTCGCGCCTCAAGAGCGCCCCCCGCAGCCACACACCCACCAAAGCCCTGAGCAGCTCCACGTCCACCCAGGGCGTCTCCATGATCCACGTAAGTGCCGCCTCCAAACAGCTGGCTTTGCCGCTAGCCAGCTTCAGGCGAGGCGGAAAGTTCTGCAACTCGTAGCCCACGATCTTCGAGCCCTCCTCGATCCTCTCGCGCTCGTTGACGACGAAGCCGGCCTGCTCCCAGGCGTCGGCGACCTTCTGCATCATCTGCTCACTCACCACGTCAGCCGACCCGCCTCTTCGGCAAGCCGCTATGTTGAGCCCGTCGTCCACGTGCACGTAGATCGCCTGGAAGCCTGGGCGCAGCCTCACACTGCCACCCCGGCGGTACAGCTCGTTCAGCACGAAGAGGCCCTCCTTCTCGCTCTCGAAGCTCCACTGGGTGTGACGCGGCTTCTCCCGCCCCGTCCTGAGCCACCCTCCTGGTCCCCGGCCTGTGGTCAGCATCCGAAGCGCCGCCCTGACCACACTGAGGGCGATCATGCGGCACAAGCCAGGCGGGTAGGCCTGCAGCCGGCGCGACCTGAAGATGCCGCGCTCGTTCTTCCCGTAGGCCTTCTCGTGACGGTGTCTCCCATCACACAGCACCGCCTGCTCTTGAATGCCGTCCAAGTTCGAAGCCAGCGTAGTGGGCTTCTGGGCCGGTCCCCCGTACATACACTGGTCGATCCTGGTGGTACGCACGCCGTGTCGCCCCAGCATGCCCTTCACTGCCTCCAGGTCCCAGACGCTCGGGTACGGCTCCTCCTCTGGGTCCGCGGGGTGTTCGAACAGGTAGCCCCCCCCGTGCTGCTCCTCCGCGTCGCACAAGGCGAGCAGGTTGAAGAGAAGCACGTTCGCCTCCGTGACTCTCGCGCGCTCCTCCTTCGACAGGTCACTCCTGCCCAGCGGCTCCGACCGAAATCGGAGTGGACGAGGACCTCCTCCGTGAAAGCGCGCTCTACTCCACGTGGCGCAGGGGGGGGCGCCAAGGATAATGTCAATGAGGCCCTGTTCGATCATCTCCAGCAGCATGGCGATCAGCTTGGGGTCCGCCAGATCCCACCTATGATCAAAGGCAAGATCCACTCCAAAGAAAAAGATCGCAACCCCATATTCGACGGCAAACTCCTCCACGTAGTGCTGGATGTCCAGCTTCCTCCGGCCGCCCGCGAACGTGTGCAGCACGATGATCACTCGGTGACGCTCCTGCTTCAGCTCACGGACTTTAACCAGGAAGGCCTCAGGGGAGAGCCCAGCCTCTTGACGCCGCTCAGCACGTCCCAAGGCCTGCTTCTTGACCCACTCGACGTCCTCCACGACAGCTTCGTCCGGAAGATCGATCCACTGGCTCTCCTTGGGCTCTCCTAGGGCGGCCGACCTCACCAACGTCCTCCCCGCTGCCTCCAGGTTGATGCACATCAGGATGTGAACGGCATGAGACAACCCCATCGGCAGCCTGGTGTAGCAAGGGCACACTAGAGACCACTCCTGGAGACTGCTCCTCATGTCCACGGGTAACAAGGACCAGACTGCTGCAGCTGGGATGGCAGGAGTTGCCATCCACTTCCACATCCACTCAGGCAAGAGAACCGAAGAGAATGCATTGCTCTCATCACACCGCGCCATATGAATCTCCATGCCTGGCGCTCGCATCATAGCGAGCGCTCCTCCTCCGCCCAGTCCGTGTTCACCACGTCATCGCACATCACTCCCGAGGTAGTTCGTGGGCACTGCCATGATGAGCTCTCTCAACTTAAAGCCGTCCTTCTTCAAGACCGCTGATACTCCATTGATCGTCATCACCTCGCTCCTCGGTCTAAATACCCACAGCCCCGGCGGTAGGTCATCACGATGTAAATAAGATATCCACTGCTCCATCTGGCCCCCAAAGAACCCATACTGCCTCTCTAGTTCCTCCACGTGCTGCATGGACTTGCCTGCCATCTCGACGACGTTCTCCTCCTTCTCGTAGTACTCTGCCTCATCGGCCGGCAGCACCTCGAGTAGCGGGACAACCTTCAGCGTCGTCACCTCGTCCACTCTGTTGGCAATGAACTCCGTGTGGACGTCTCTCTTGTGCACTCTCCTGTAGCCTATCTGGTCCAACTTCAGTAGCTCACACGTCGCTTGTACGCCTGTCACTGGGAACAGCCGGCGAACATAGAGCTGGTCCTTTGCGTGCTGGATGGCCCGCGCCTGGACCCGCCCGACAGCAGAGTTCGTCATCATCTCATTGCTAAACTTCTGCTGCCATGGTGTGGTCTGCTGCTTCATATTGCCCAGGTAGGTCGAGTTGAGAGCACTGAGCACTCGATTGGCAACCTTCCTAACCATCTGCTTCCGATGTAGTCTCTGCCTACTCCGACCCGAACGCACCGACACACGACCTGGCTGTGCAAGAAGTGGAACTGGTAGGACCGCATCGCTAGCACCGAAAACAGAGGCCATTTCAGATATCGAAGGGAAACTCTGAGGGTAGCTGAACTTCGCATCTTCACTAGGCTTATCTGGTTTGGCAATCCATCTTTCCCCCCCCCGAGGCCGGTACCCTCTGGTCCTCTCGCTCGGCGGCGGATGAGACTGAGCAGTGCGTGACTGGGGGGCTCCCCCCAGCCCGGTACCCTCTGGTCTCCCTGACCCGCCATGAGCGAGGACTGAGCAGTGCGTGCCTGGGGGGGCTCGATCAACTTCCTCGAACTGAACTTGTCGTTGCCCTGCGCGGGCATCTCGCACCCCTTCACCCCGCGACTCATGATGAAGGGGCCCCGGTAGGCGTCAGCCTCCCGAGCTCTTGTCGCCACGACCACGGCCTTTGTCCTTGTCCTTCCCTTTGCCGCCGCTCCGTCGTCGTAGCTCCTCTGCCACTCGTTCAGCCCGTTGGTGCTCCATCTTGCTGTGTGTCGTTGCCTCCGTGATGAGCCAGCCCGGTGCGATGTCTATCCCGCTCCCTGGGGCGGTGACTGCCCTCAGTCTAGCCGCGCCAGCCTTGTCGTGTGTGCGTGACTCGTACACGTAGGCCGACAGGTGGCGCAGCCCAATCTCCACATTATCATTCGTGTTGAGGCAGATCATCAGCTCCTGATCATTCCCACATTTGCCTAGCTCGAAGTCCAATGTCGCCGCTGTGCTCCACAGCGACTGCCACTGCTCTCCTCCTCGATATCCTGAAAACTGAGACTGAAGCCAATGCCTGATACTCGTACTCCCAGCTGCGCGAATATTCCGATAGATCTTCATTCCCGCCCTCTTGAAGTCCGGCGGCAGCGAATGGGCCCAGGCGTCCACCTCGGCTCCTCCCGCGGCTGATGCGGGCGCTCCGAACGTGCCATCGAACGTGTTGGACGACTCCATGTTCTCGAATCCTGCCAGCACGGTCTTCAGCGACTCCACGTCAGGGGCCGACCAAGTCTCCGCTCCCACATAGCCTCGAGCCGCGAGGGCGGCCCGTACCCCTGGGTTCAGCTCCCCAGCCTGCTCCAGCTGGTGGACGAAATTCCAGAAGCGACGGCCCCACCATGGGTCAGTGCTCGCTCCAGCATACAGCATCACGAGAGCCTCCTTCACCTTCTTGGCACATGCCGCGGCCGCTGCGGCCGCCTGTAGCCCAGCTCCGCCTGGGCCTCCGCCGGGCACCGTCGGCAGGACCGCTGTCGTGGACGGGCCTGCGCCCGCCTCGGGCTGCGCTGGCGGACCCGACGGTGCTGCAGTCCACGACAGCGGCCCAGTGCAGCCCCCCCCCGCGGCGAAGGCGTGGAACGCGTCCATGGCGGGGTCCACGCTGTGGGGGGGAGCTGGCGGCACCCCTGGCTGCCCCAGACCTGGCGGGGGAGCGCTCGGCGCTGGCCACGCTGGCAGCTCGGGCGCGCCTGCGCCAGCCCTCGCCTCCGGGCCACTCGCCTGGCCTCCGTCCAGCGAGAGGCTCGCCAGCTGAGCGCGAAGGGCCTCCACCTCGGCCTGATGCCCGCTGGCCGCGCGCCACCAGCCACGCACCGTCTGGACGGCGACCCAGACGGCGGCCACGGCCATCAGCGCGGCTCCCAGGCCGAGGCGCACCAGGCTCCCGCGGCCCGTCTCGGCGCGCCACGCCAGCATCGCGGCGAGCAGGCCCAGGGCGCCGAGCGCCCGCGGCGCTAGCCACCAGCCGAGGCTCACGATGGGGCTCGGCTCTGGCGGCGACGCGCTCGCGGCGCTGCCTGGATCCGATGGCGGAGGAGGGACCATCAGCGCGCGTAGGGCATCTGTGACCTCCCTGGATGGCCACCGCGAACTTGGCCCCTCAGGCCGTCATCGTTGCGGTTGACCCGAAAAGCTATGGAAGCACGCTTGCTGTTGAAGAGCATGGCTGGACCAACACTATACATTAATACCCGCTCGAAGACTCTCACTTCATCAGTATGTATGTATGTATGTATGTATGTATGTATGTATGTATGTATGTATGTATGTATGTATGTATGTATGTATGTATGTATGTATGTATGTATGTATACGTATGTGTATGTATGTGTATATGTATGTATATGTATATGTATATGTATATGTATATGTATATGTATATGTATATGTATATGTATATGTATATGTATATGTATAGGTATAGGTATAGGTATAGGTATAGGTATATGTATATGTATATGTATATGTATATGTATATGTATATGTATATGTATATGTATATGTATATGTATATGTATATGTATATGCATATGTATATGTATATGTATATGTATATGTATATGTATATGCATATATATATATATATATATATATATGTGGACATATGTATATACTTATATAGATTCACCAGGCGTGGCCATGCTCGCACCCATGCAAATATACTCACTCGCGCGCAGACGCATTCACAATCGGATTCGCTCGCGCTCGGACTCACCCGCGTTCACTCTCTCGTAGTTAGACGTATCGTCTTCGTTCGTGTTATGTACCCCGCCACGCAATTCGGCGCACCCCTCATGCGGTTGGTGGCCCCATTGGGAGCGCCACCGAAGAAGATATTCACAATCGCGGTACTCACAACTGCATTTGGGTTGGTCTTTCGCCAGGCTAATTTTTGGTTTGTTGCAATTTTCTGCTTCTGGGGGCCCTCAGCGGGCCCTGGGACCGTCAAGAAAAAGACCCGTGATGAAAAACCTAACCGAGGGACGAGGAGGAGGATGAGAAGGGTGAGGTAGAGTCAAGCAAACCAGCTGGATAGACCCGTCCAGACCTCCAGGGGCCCACGGGTGTGACTGGATCGTGACCTCGGAGTTCTGTGAACGGTGGGCATTGCTCGCTACCACGCTCTTTCCCTCCCCTTCCTCCCATGGGTCGGCGGCGAGCCCCGGGGGGGAAACGAAAAATGGTGGGTCCTTTCAGTAGGCTCGCAAGCCCCCCGGCCTTCTGAGAAGTTTTCAAAGATCTCCCCGAAAACACAGCACTTCTCAGAAGGCCAGAGGGCTTCTGAGAAGCCCGCCGCCTTCTGAGAAGGCATCCTCCTTCTCACTCTCCCCCTCGCTCGCCGCCTGAGATCCAGTTCTGGCGCAACTTGATTGGGACTGGCTCGCGCGCCCACGCGCGGTCCCGCTCGAAACAGTATGGTGAGGGTGGGGGAACGCGCATGGACGGGAGATGTATTTCCAGAACGTCTTTGCGCGGCGCTGCGGCGAGAACACAGTTTAAAGGTCTTCCGCGCGGCCAGATTTCTGCTGAGAGTGGCGAAGACAAAACATGCCCTCGCCGACGAAGCTCTGCCAGTTTCGCGCGAAAGCTGCGCGACCCCTGGGCAATGACGACGCTCTGCCCGCTTGCGCACGGCCCCACGACTGTTTTCCAGCGCCTCGGCGAGCAACAGATATTCGTTCGGCGTCACCCCAGCATACTTACACTATGTGTGCGTCGCCTTCCCCCCAGGGGCGACGCGCGCACCGGAAAATCTTATAGTATATGCGGCGTGGCGGGCGCTTTCTGGCCACACCGCTCGGGAAACGATGTACATGACAAGATGGGTATACTG
>CAUYUJ010000595.1:17500-27500 GCA_963575745.1 Prorocentrum cordatum
CAGGCGGCACATGTGCCGCCCGCGTCAACCCAAGGGTCGACGACGTGCAGCCAGGATACTGCTGCAACAAGTGCCGTGGGCGCCATCGTGCAGAACTGCGGGGCTCGGGAGGCAAGGGGCACTTCCGGCGTTGCGAGCAGATCGCGCACGGTGCCACGGCGGGGCGCCCCGCGCCGGCGCACTCGAGATCGGAAGCGCGGAGGAGGCAGGGGCCGGGCGGCAACCTCCCTGCCGCGTGCGCCGCCTAGTCCCTTGAGCAGTGGATGTCAAGGGGTGCTTGCAGCCCACGTCATGTGGAGGCGGCGGGCTCTTTCGTCGAAAGCGAGAGGTGCCCGCCGCCAGACGATAAGTGCCCCGAGGAGTCCCAGAGCCCGCTGAGACGTAGAAGATCACCCCCCCATGAGATCGGAGCGCCTCCAGGAGGCGCGGCAGGAGGGCGTTGAGCTGAGGGCCAGGCTGGCGGAGGTGAAGACTTGAAGAAGGAACCGTCGCCGTCCCCAGTGCCAGAGACAAGGGCGAGCCGTTCGTCCATGACTGGTGTTCGGCTGCTGGAGGCGGCGCTGGTGAGACTCCCCGAGGAGGCGGCAGGGGCAGCAGGAGCCTGCAGTCGGGGCCGGCGGCGTAGCAGCAGCCGCTCGCCGTGGAGCGCTGTAGAGGCGTCCCAGAGGGACGCGACAAGGTCACGCGCGCCGTGCCGTCGAGTGCCCACCAGCGGGGTTGGACTCCCCCGCCGTGCCGAGATGTCCTCCCGCAACGGGGGCCTAGGAACCGTGATTCTGCTTCAGTTGGAGTGCAGAGGTTTTGCTGTGAATAGCTTGTGACGCGACGGTGCCGCGACCTACCGTTTTCGCTGTCGAATTTTGCTGAGGTTTGGCACGAATGTCGCGCGCGCGCATTTTGTCAGGCCGTGACCAACACTGTGGCGGTCACGTTGCTTCCCATGTAGGAGCAACTGGTTCGAGCTGACGCTTTCCGCTAAAACCAGTGCGCAAGAATTTGTGTGGGTAGTGCTGCACGTCTGAAAGTTGCATAGGAGGTTCGGCAAGCCACTAAACGGAGACGTGGAAAAAGGCTCCCGAGAAGGCTCCAGGGGGGTCAAACACGTTTTAAGTGTGTGTCCTTGTGTTTTGGGCCAGTCGCCTTTGGTGCGCCCTCTACCCCCTTGGTGGTGAGGCGGCTGGCGAGCGCGTGTCGCCGTGTAGTTGCCGCTGGCTCGCTGTGTGGGAGTTTCTCTAAGGGTGGGCTCTCCTGCGGGGGCTCTGGGGGTTGAAAATCTCGAGTAAGCATGATCGCGATCACGCAAATCTGTGGCGGTGCGACGCCTGAAAAAGGAGATGTCCCAGAAGTTCGGGGTGGATTTGGCGACGAGCCTCGAGGAGCAATGGGGGCGAGGCGGACGAGGCGGGTGAGGGGGAGGGGCAGAAGCAGGAGTGGCAGGAGGGATTGGACGCCAGTTTAGCTAGGTCGAACGAGCCAGCGTGCCCCGCTCGTTCCAAACCTGTGGAACTGTGGTACAGCTTGATGTTTGAATTGGAGCGCGCTCTCACCGATCGAACGGAAGGCGCACGCGCGCGATCCTGCTTCTGACGACGTGCCACAGGGAAGACTGCGCGGGCCGCGCAGGGGCGGAAGCGACGAGGCTTTCGATGGCCGCGGCGACGTCAAAGCATGCGCCACGCCGAAGCAGCACTGCTCATCATCTGGCTCATCCGCCGCTTAATCTTCCTCCAGTGTACACAGCTCCCCTTTCACTACTGAGTAGAACGTTTTTGGTTCAACGGTCTCGGGTCTGCTGCGACACCAGCCGACACATGCGCAACGCACAGCGCACAACGCACAACGCAAAATGCACGATGCACAACACACAACAACGCACAACCCACAACGCACAGCACACAACACATAACACACAAGGCACGACACACAACACACCACACACAACACACAACACACAGCACACAAGACAAGATAGCACAACACAACACGACACACAAACGCACACAACACAACACACACAACACACAACACACACAGCACGCAACACACACAGCTACACACCTACACAACCACGCACACCCAAAAACACACGCCCACACGCCCACGCGCACGTACGCACGCACGCACGCGCGCGCGCGCACGCACGCAAGCGCGCGCGCAAAAAGCACGCGCGGACGCGCACGCACACTCACACGCACACGCACCCGCCCATGCACACAACACACGCACGCGCACGCGCACATGCACACGTACACGCACACGCACACGCACACGCACACGCACGCGCGCACGCGCAGACATTGCGCACGCACGCGCGCGCGCGCAGCCGCACGCGCACACGCGCCCGCGCACGCGCACGCACGCGCACATGCACACGCACACGCACACGCACCCGCACGCGCGCACACGCGCGCACGCGCACACCCGCACGCGCACGCGCGCACGCACACATACACACGCACACACGCACACACACACACCCACGCACACACGCACACACGCACGCACGCACACACGCACACACGCACACACGCACGCACACGCGTACGCGCACAGGCACACGCACACGCACACGCTCACACACACACACACACACACACACGCAGCACGCACGCACGCGCGCGCACGCGCACGCGCACGCACGCGCACGCACGCGCACGCGCCCGCGCACGCGCACGCGCACGCGCACGCACACGCACACGCACGCGCACACGCACGCGCCCGCGCACACGCCGCACACGCACCCGCACACGCACAATCACACGCACACGCGCACACGCACACGCACACACGCATATACATGCACGCACGCATGCACGCGCGCGCGCGCACGCACTCACACACGCGCGCAGGCACGCGCGCACTCACACACGCGCGCACGCACGATCACACGCACACTCGCACGCACGCGCACACACAGACGCACACACACGCACACGCGCACACGCACATTCACACACGCGCATTCACACGCACGCACACACACACACGCGCACACATTTATACGCGCACACGCACATGCACACACACACACACACACACGCGCACACACACGCACGCACGCATGCTCTCACGCACACACACACACACGCACTCACGCACACACACACGCTCACGCACACAGACACGCATGCACACACACACACACACACGCACGATCGTACGCACGCCGCAACCACGCACGCGCGCACACACACACGCACGCACACACCCACACACACACCCACGAACACCCACACACACATACACACACGCATACACATACATACACACAACACATGCACACATACCCACATACCCACATACACACATACGCACATACGCACATACACACATACACACTTATACACTCATGCACACAAACACACCACACATACACATTCACGCGCACACACCTACACACATACACATACACACATACGCACATACACATTCACACACACACACACACTTACACATTTACGCACATACGCACATACACACACCACACATACCCACATACACGCATACTCACATACACACACGCACATACACATACACATACACATACACGCATACACATACGCACTTACACACTTACACACTTACACACTTTCACTTTACACACTTACACACGTACACATACACATACGCACATACGCACACACATATGTACACACACATACATACACACATGCACACATACGCACACACACACACACACGCACATACCCACATACACGGGGACACACGCATACACACATACACATACACACACCTACACACATGCGAACATACACACATACACATATATATACATGCACACATACACATACACATAAACACACATACACACAGTTGTATACATTCACTCATTTGTTTCTACACATATGAGTCAGCGCAATGTGAGGAGATGTGTGGGCGGGGCAAGGTGTCAGATATGGCGCGAGCACACCTGGCCGGTCGATCCCCCGTCGCTCCTCTGCTTTCCGCCGCCACGTTGCAAGCTCCGCCCCCTCTCGCCGGCCCCGCCCCCCGGGGGAGGTCGGAGGCTGAGTTCGCGAAGCGGGTCGCGGAGACGAAGTTCCTGAAAGGAGACCGCAAGGATCTCGTCGTCCTGGTCTTCCTCCTCCAGCTTTGGGGGGAGGGGGGAGGCGGGGGAGGAACTGACTAGTGGGATGCGATGTTGATGGTGGTGGTGTTGATGGATGGCGGTGATGGTTGTGGTGTGGATGATGTTGATGAATGGTGGTTGTAATGGTGGTGGTGATGATGATACATGTGAGGATGTCGATGGGAGTGGGGGAGGGGGGCGGGATGAGGATGGGGATGGGGATGATGATGGTGATGATGATGAGCAGGATGATCATGATGATGCTGATGACGATGCTGATGATGATGATGCTGATTGGGACGGTAGTGGTGATGACGATAATGTTGATGGTGATGATGCTGATATGATGGCGATGCTGATGATGATGATGATGATGATGAGGATGATGATGAGGATGATGATGAGGATGACGAGCTGATGCTGCTGCTGATGATGATGTTGCTGACGAGGATGGTGATGAAGATGATGATGGTGGTGGTGATGAAGAGGATTATGCTAGTGATGATGGTGATTGCGGTCCTTACGATGACAACGACGAGGAAGAGAAGGAGGACGAGAAGGAGTAGGAGGAGGAGGAGGAGGGGAAACATGAGGAGGCGGAGGTGGATGCCAGGAAGGGAAGGAGGAGAAATGCGGAAGTTGGATGAGAGTAGTGGAAGGCCAGAGATATACAGGAGGAGAAGGATGACGAAAATCGGAGGTTGGGGGGTGAGATCGAAGTGGAACGGAGAGCCCCCCTACCGGGAAATCGATTTCGGTTTCGTGTACGTGCGTGCCGTGCGGGCGAGGCGAAGTTGCGTGGGCGGACGAGAGAAAGTCTCCTGTGGCTGAGGCGCGGCCGGACCAAATGACTCCCTTCCGGGCGGCCGGGGCCCCGCGGTGTCCCGCCGGTGTCCCGCTGGTGTCCCGTGTGGCTGAGGCGCGGCCGGACCAAATGATTCCCTTCCGGGCGGCCGGGGCCCCGCGGTGTCCCGCCGGTGTCCCGCGTTGTCCCGCGGTGTCCCGCGGTGTCCCGCGGTGTCCCGCGGTGTCCCGCGGTGTCCCGCCGGTGTCCCGCCGTGTCCCGCGAGGATGATGACTATGAG
The DNA here is from genome assembly GCA_963575745.1 of Prorocentrum cordatum. Taxonomy (NCBI): domain Eukaryota; class Dinophyceae; order Prorocentrales; family Prorocentraceae; genus Prorocentrum; species Prorocentrum cordatum. Next base: position 22,676 of record CAUYUJ010000595.1, read on the forward strand.
ATGATGATGATGATGATGATGATGATGATGATGATGATGATGATGATGATGATGATCATGACGATGGTGATGATGACGGTTCCGATGATGTTGGTGATGATGATGTTGATGGAAATGGTGTCCCGGCGATAATGATGTTGATTATGATGTTGATGATGATTATGGTGTCCCGATGATGATGCTGATGATGATGATGGTGATGATGATGGTGATGGTGATGCTGATGGTGTCCCGATGATGATAATAATGATAATGACGATGTTGATGATGATGTTGCTCATGATGATGATGGTGCCCACATGATGATGTTGTTGTTGATGATGATGATGTCGATGATGATGATGCGATGATCATGATGATGATGGTGTCCCGAGGATGATGACGATGTTGATGATAATGTTGATGATGAGAACGATGGTGATCATGATGGTGTCCCGATTATGATGATGATGCTGATGATGCTGCTGATGATGATGACGATGACTGTGTCCCGATGATGATGATGTTGATGATGAGATGCTGATGGTGATGATGATGCCCCGATGATGATGCTGACGTTGATGATGATGTTTATGATGATGATGATGATGATGATGATGATGATGACGGTGCCCTCATGATGTTGACGATGTTGGTGATGATGTTGATGTTGATGTTGATGATGTTGATGATGATGATGATGATGATGACGTTGATTGTGAGAGCGATTGTTATATCGATAGTGAGATCGATATTGAGACCGAATGTGAGATCGATTGTGTGATCGATTGTGAGATCGATTGTGAGATCAATTGTGAGATCGATCGAATGAGATCGATCGAGTGAGATCGGTTGTGAGATCGATCGAGTGAGATCGATCGAGCGAGACCGATAGTGAGATCGATACTGAGATCGATAGTGAGACCGATCGAGTGAGACGTTGGTTCCCCCCCCCCGAACCTCCTTATCACCCGAAGGGTGGTCGTATAGGTAGGTCGATGAGTGAGTAGGCAGAGAGGGCGAGAAGTGATGAGGATGATGGCGATGGTGAGGAACAGTAGGTGAGGCGGACGGATAACTGGAGGAGGAGGATGGGTATGGACGCGAGGAGGCTAAGCAGCAGGAAGCGAACAAGATGAGAGGAGGGGGATGATAGCTGACGATATTCTTGAAGTTCACGTTGATATTGATGTTGTTCTTGTTGTTGTTGTTGGTGGTGGTTGTGGTGGTGGTTGTAGTGTTGTTGTCATTGTTGCTGCTGCTGCTGTTGTTGTGGTTGTGGTTGTGGTTGTGGTTGTTGTTGTTGTTGTTGTTGTTGTTGATGTTGTTGTTGTTGTGGTTGTGGTTGTGGTTGTGGTTGTGGTTGTTGTCGTCGCCGTTGTCGTTGTCGTTGATCTTTCATTTTTGGAAAATAACTATTGTTGATCCCCCCGCCCGGTGCACATTGTTTTTTTTCGATTGAAGTGCCTCTCCCGGGGCTCGCACCCTGTTTTTTTATCAGGGAAAGTCTTGAGGCTCAAACTGTGTCGTTGGCCCCCGGTTTACAACAACAACGGCTCAAGAATCGCGCTCTCGCTTGGGACTCCTGGCGATTTGCCACCGAATCGCGGCTCCAGCTTGACACTTCTTGGCAATTTATTGCAGAATCGCGTTCTCGTTTGGGACTTTCTCGCAACTTACCACCGAACCGCTTCGCTTGATATTTTTCTTCACAATTTACTCAGATGTCGGCCCTCGACACTCAGGAATCGCGCTCCTGCTACATATTGCCTGGCGGTTCAAGCAGGACTCACGCTTCAACGACCCGCCCGGTCGACCCGCCCGTCGAGACCTGCCCGCCCGACCAGCCCGTTAATGACTGCAGTCGCCGCTCGCTGCCCTTCGCCCGTCTTCGATGCCCCTCGCTGCCCGTACTGGTTCTGCGATCTCCTTCGCTCGCCGCCCTTCGTGGCCCCGTTGCTGCCCTCAGTGGCTCCGTCGCTGCCCTTTCTGGCCCCACATTATATGCCCTTCGTGGCCCCCGCTTGCACGCGCCCGTCGTGGCCCCATACGCATGCCCTTAGTAGCCCCGCTGTCGCCCTTCGTGGCCCCCTCGTTGCCCTTCGTGGCCCCTTTACTGCCCTTAGTGGCCCCTTGTACGAATGCCCTTCGTGGCCCCTGGTCGCTCGCGCCCGTCGTGGCCCCATATGCATGCCCTTCGTGGCCCCGCTTTTGCCCTTTGTGGCCCCCTCGCTGCCCTTCGTGGCCCCTTTACTGCCCTTAGCGGCCCCGTCGCTGCCCTCTGTGGCCTCGGATTTTATGCCCTTCGTGGCCCACGCTGGCTTTTCTCATGATTTACTTAAGAATCGCGCTATCGCTCGAGACTTCTCGCGATTCATGCAGGACCCACGCTTCAGCAACCCGCCTGCTCGACCTCGTCGCCTGGGCCCGCCTTCCCGACCTGCCCGCTATGGGTCTGGTCTGCCCACCCGATCTGCCCGTCTGGTTCTACCACTTGTTTTCTGCTCCTTGCCCCCGTCCTACTAATTTCTCTCGTGCTCCATTATTCTCCTTCCCCCTTCCATCCGTCCTCTCTTCCCTTGTTTTAGGGACTGCACTAAAAACACGTGGCAGGTCAGGAAGATATACCCCCAAGGGGGTACGATCGAAGACGACGATGGCGGGCACCGAGGGTTTGGGATATACGTATTGATTAGCACGTGAGCAGCTAGGAGCGAGCAGTCTTAAAATGATCGATGTTGTTGTCGTCGTCGTTGTTATTGTTGTTGTTGCTGCTGTTGGATCCAAAGTGCTGACCGGTGATTTTGTTGGACCCCCTACAGGCGCCTTGGCGCTCTCGCCTAGGCGCCGGCTGCATTTCCTCTGAAGTCGAGGCTCACGCTCAGGCGTCTCGAAAGTGCGCCGCAACCAGCCCCCCAACAACAATGCTCTACTCGGGACCGGGGCTCTTGCTCGCCGCCGAAAGCCGGTTTTCCCATAAAACTGGCAATTCCGCTTCATATTTCTCTGTCTTGTACTCAGGACCATCGCTCCCGCCCCTGCAAACAAGGACGCTCCCGCTCGATACTTCCTCCGCTTTTATTTCAGACTCCCAGAGGCTCTGAGGCTTTCCTAGTCCATGTTGAACCTTAAGGATGAGAGAATTACAGATGTGGGGCGCCCTACATCCGCACTAGCGCTCTCGCCTGGGCGCCGGCTGCATTTCCTGTGAAATTTAGTCTCACTCACGCGTTTCGGGGTTGCGCCGAACTCGACCCCCAACAACAACAACGCTCCCGATCGATACGTCCTCCTTTTCTACTCGGGACCCAGGCTCTTGCTCGCCGCCGCCGAAAGCCGGCTTTCCAACAAAACCGTCGCTCCCGTTCGATCTTTTTTGTTTTTCATGTGGTGTTGGGTCTTCGTTTTGACGAGACGGTGCCCCGCGTCCTCCTCCTGTCCTCTCCCTCCCGTCACCCCTCTCACTTTGGCACACCCCTCACACGTTTCGTGGCCCTATAACGAGCTCCAGCAAAGGCCCCAGCATGATTCGCATGCCGCCCCCTCTCCACTTTGGCACACCCCTCACACGTTTCATGGCCCTATAGGGAGCTCCACCACAGGCTCCAGTGGCATGATTCGCATGCCGCCCCCCCTCAACTTTGGCACACCCCTCACACGTTTCGTGGCCCCATAGGGAGCTCCACCGAATGCCTCGGTGTCATGATTCGCATGCCGCACCCCTCAACTTTGGCGCACACTCCACACGTTTCGTGGCCTTCTACGGAGCTTCACCGGAGGCCCCAGTGGCATGATTCGCATGCCGCCCCCCTCCGTTTTTGCACACCCCTCACACGTTTCGTGGCCCCATGGGGAGCTTCACCGAAGGCCCCAGTGGCGGTGTTCGCATGCGTGTCCCCCACCCAGTGCAGCGCTTCGTGACCCCATAGGGTGCTTCACTGGAGGCCCCAGTGGCGGTGTTCGCATGCGTTCCCCCCGCCCAGTACAGCGTTTCCTTGCTCCACAGGCAGCTCCACCGAAGGCCCCAGTCGCAGTGTTCGCATGCGTTTCCCCCACCCAGTACAGCGCTTGATGGCCCCATGGGGAGCTCCACCAAAGGCCTCATTGGCGGTGTTCGCATGCGCCTCCCCTACCCAGCAACCGCTTCGTGGCCCCACAGGGAGCTCCACCGAAGGCTTCGTCATGTTCGCGAGCTCCTCGGAGGGCCAGCGGAGCAGTGCCATGCGCGCATCATATGGAGACCTCGCTGTACCGGGGGATAGGGGGGTACTGGGGGGAGGGCGCTACGAATTTCGAACGCGTCGCCATTGATACAGTCCGTGCGTGAATGGGAGACATTGAGATTGGTCGGGCATTTTTGGCGACACGTTCGAGGGGGGCAATCGACATGGTTCTTTCCAGCTGAGCTGCTTCTAGCAGTCGTATCAGTGCCAGAGGCCTTCCGGATGCCTCTTGGGGCCTTTGGATGCCCCTCGGGGGCCTCTTGGAGTCCCTCTGAGGGGGCTCTCGGGGCCTCGTGGGGGCTTCTGGGGGGACCCTCTTCGAGGCCTTCGGGAATCCTCTTGGCGGCCTTCTGGGGCCTCTTGAGGGTTTCCGGGAGGGGGGCGGGATATCAGGGGCACGCTGGCGGTACCAGAGGTCGTCTTGAGGGGGGGAAGGCTTCCGAGGCCAGTTCGAGTTCCCTCTCGCGAGCTCCTCTCGGGGCCCTCTTGGTAGCCTCCTGGGCGGGGGCATCTCGGGCCGTCTTTGGACCCTCGTGGGCAGTCTTTGGGGGGCTCTGGGAGGCCGATTGGCCAGCCCATGCGGCGATTTTCAGGGCCTCCTGGGCCGTCCTGGGGGCCCCGAG
>CAUYUJ010000595.1:32500-65000 GCA_963575745.1 Prorocentrum cordatum
AACGGCAACACAAAGGAATGTTATATCTTCCATAGCACGCAACATTTTCGCCGCGAATGCCCTCGGGGCGTGTGTGTGTGTGTGTGTGTGGGGGGGGGGGGGGGGGCAAAGGTCAGTCGATGCATGTGGCTCAAACTGATTTGGACATGCGGCGTGTCGATTGGGGGGGGGGGGCGGGGCTTTAGCCGACCCTGCCGACAGCCCAGTTACAGTTGTTAGCTTCATGGCTGCCAGATATTTGAGTGCCAATATGTCCCTCGAGAATTGCGCCGACGAGCTGGTCGAGGAGATATTCGCTGGCCACGATGAGATTGACCTGGCAGACTGGCTGGGCATGCCCATCGCGGGGCAACCTGCCGATCTTGAGTGCGTTGAGAATTTCTAGACGCCCGCCGAAGCAGATCCAGAGATGGCAGGGGCACCCGCGGATCCAGAAGCCACAATTCCTGCGACAGAAGAGGACATGCAATCTATGTTTTATCTTCAGGTAATTGGTAATCCGACAAACATTAAAGTGCATGATGATGATCCTTCGTGGGGAAGCTCGCGAGATGCTGGCGACTTGTCAGAGCGCATCCAGTGCGAGCTCGGCCACGACGAAGGACTTCAATATACATGCATAGCCGCGGGGCGTTCCCCGGGCCGCCGGGGGCGATCGGCAAGCCGCCCAGCCTGGGGGCGCGTGGGCTGCTCGGGCGATGATGACGAAGAGTGGGAAGTTGACCCGCGCTTGCTACGTCGCGGTCGGGTCCGCAGTTATTCGCGCGGACACTCGCGCGCGCGCTCCAGCGGCGCTCGCTGTAGCGGCCTTCTGCACCTTCGCCTTCCTGATGCGAGGGCCCCAAAGACTCCACCAATGAGGGGTAATAGACCTGGCGCTCCACAGGAAGGGGCGCCCGCGGGGACATCCACCTCGCTGGCGCTCTCTCCGCAACGTTGAACGACATGACGAAGGCAAAGTCAGTCGCTCAAAAACAGGACAGGGGCTGTCCAATCGCAAGGCGCCCTTGTAAGGCGGGGCGCGAAGAGGGCCATCATCGAAGAACGGGAGCTTTACCGACATGTTGTTTGCACTTGCTTCGCGCGAGCCGACCGCAGACCCGGCTGCCCCATGGGGCGCCCCTCAAGGAGCCCCACTTCCGCAAGACGACATGGGTCTGGTCTCGCGGCGATGGTCGGGGTCGCTTCGCCGATCCGAACAAAACTCCGCGCAGAGAGCAGTTGGCGCGCCAGAATTACCAGGCAGCTGAAGATCAATAAATAGCCCATGTCAAGGCTACACGGGATAACCTTTCTCCTACTCACCACTTTTAGGCATTCAATCGTGAGCGGCGCGCGGGGGAACCTGCTTCGCCCAAACAAGAAGGAGACGACCAGCCAGAAGGCGTTGAAGCTGAAGACTTGGCCGAAGCAGTGGGCCCCGCAGCGGGGCCCCCTCCAGGATGTGTTTCGGATTGCTTCGAAGCCCTCCCCACTGTCGCGGACGTCACTCGCCTTGCGGACACCATCATTGATCCTGTTGACGTAGTCACGGAAGACATGGATATGTCCCTAGAAAGAACAGTCGTCTATCATGCTGGAACTGTAGGCTGGATAGAAGCCGCTATTGTAAGACGGATTGGCGCTGACAAGTATGACCTGACCGTTAGGGGCAAGCAGGGCTACTATCAGGAACATGGCGAGCTTGACCCTGACAGAGGGCCTGTAACTTATGGGCCATGCATACCCGCAGGGGCAACGCCAAAGGCGCCTCCTCCTAGGCCGAAGACAGATCAAAACATTGATAAATTTCCATCTTCGGATTCTTCGAGCCAGCCTAAGTCACGCGGACCTGGCCAGCTTGCGCCACCGCCTAAACAGAAGGAGAGAAACAGCCCAGGTGATCCCAATCGTGGTAGCAGCAAGCAGCTGCGATCTGCGGGGCAACCTGCTGACCGACGTCGACCCAGAGGACCAGCAGTGGCCGCCGCGGCAGCTGTATTTCAGGGCGCCAGCACTCCTACTCCAAAGGGGCCTGTGGCTCGTCGTGACCTTACGCCTGGCCGGGCGCATAGGACAGGCTGGATGCCAGCGCTGGAGGGATCATCGAGGGATGCTTCCCCATCAAAGCATGGTTCCAAGCAGAAGGCATTGGAAACTACATCGAAGGCATCAGGGGCAGCTCCCAAGGACAGGAACTTCGAGTTCTGCGACATCAGTGAGAAGAAACGCCAGGATTTCGACATTCGTGCCCCTCGAACTCCCAGGGGATCTGCAGGCGCTGGCTCATCATCTGCAGGCGCTCGCGCATCAGCAGCACCTGCAGCAGTCCAGTCAGCAAGAAGGTCTGATGAGCCGGATCCGAGTTCCGCGGGGCAACCTGCTCTTGCTTTCAAAGTGCCAGTGGATTGTAGGCAGTATTGGGGAGTATGTGCACCGCCAACCGCATGGCGCTCAACCCAGCGTATCATCCCCACATCGATGACGGCTCTGATCGATTCAGCGTGGTGAAGTGCAACATCAAGGATACTGCCGTCATTGCGGATGAGGAAGCTCACGCGCGTCAGGTTGTGCGAAATCTCCTACGTGGAAGCCCTGCTCTCAGTTTTCAGTCCGAGAAGAACTACTTGAGGGAGATCCTCAGGGAATTGATAACTGCTGGACCAAACCTGAACTTCAATGAGCAGCGCCGATGCTCAGAGTGGCTCACTACAGCTACTCGTCACAAGCCGTTTCATAATAACCATCTGTCTGATCGGTTTCTGGCAGCGGTACCGTCTGTCGACGAGTTCGATGGTTGGGTGGAGCTCGCGGAGCTGCTCAACAACTGGCTACCCGAGGGTAGCGAGCACTGCCGCAGCAAGCACCTGGAGATCGTCCGGCGTTGCCTCAGCAAACGCCATTGGGCATATCAAGCATTGGTTGTGCTGAGCTTGATTGACATGGTTGACAACACCGGTATGCAGAAGCATAGGCTCTAGGTCAAGAAATGAATGTTCGCTACCGAGACTCACGATACGTACTTTCTGCTCCCAAGTAATGGACATAGCAGCCCTGGGATAAAGTGCCCTGAATCCTTATATATGAGGATATCTGATTGACAACTCTAGGTGCACCTTGCTCTTTTTTCATGGCACTTAATGGACCAATATACCGAATGTGCTCCAAACGGGACTGTCATGCCGTGCTGATGACACTGCCAACAACAAGGGCAGACAGTTTTGTTCATGGTTGTCCAGAATTACCTGGCGATTACAGGATTCAGTCCAGCCTGCGCGTCGATTCCGAATTTCTGACTATGATAAGTTTGATAAACTTACTTCGCGATAGTATGGCTATTTGGCGCTCAGCAAATGATATGATTATGACCGTCAGGCAGGAACGGCATAATTCCGCCGACCCACACCGTCCAGCTCATAGGCATCCTGCCTAACGCGGATCTATGTAGCTACACCCGCGTGGGGCACGTGTGGATGCATCCTTTGTATATGTGGGATAACGAGCGGAGAAATCTGCGTGATGTTCAAGGATCATCATCGTTGAAGGATTGGTTTATTCGAAAGACCCCCTACACATTGAAGTTGCCCGAAGCGACGCCCATGCAGGAGGTCGAGTTCGCCGCGGTATTTATGCTACAAGAGGTGTGCCAAGCGGGGGCACCTGCAGGGGGATCAGATGGATCATGGATTCAGGCCCAGAGTGCGGACGTGTCTGGTATGACGTCCAATGGGATTACCCCCAAACGACCCGTGGCGTGCTCAGGCGCAACAGTTGCCAGTACATGCAGGGCAACTTGCGCCGTTTGCGCCTGGGAGCAGGGCTACGACTCCATTTGGGACTCCACAGAGTAGTGGTAGCACCAACGGCCTGCAGGTGAGGCTCCAGAGCATTCGGATGGACCCGCAGCTTTACCAGGCCTTGCAGGCGGCATCGCCCTTCGCATCGCCGCGTCCACTTGCGGGGCAACCTGCTTTCCCTGACCGCGACGCTGCCCAGAGGACTGAAAGTTTGGTGGGTCAGCAACAGTGGATGTACCGGCAGATGCGCGAGGCCGCGCAGAGTATGCGCAGGGATGGCATCGACCTCCCTAACGCCAGCTGGACACCACCTTGGGAGCTTGTTCCGGACCCAAATCCATCACTGGACAACCCCAACATATACGGATATGTCCCATCGTTTTTCAGTCACCCGACATGCGATCCGACAGCTGCCGAGCGCCCCGCAGCACCACCGATGGACGCCCCGTTGTTCCCTGACTACCATGCTCAGGTGACGGGCAACCCTCGCGTGGGAGCGCAGCCGGATAACCCGTGCGTTCGGGCGACAGGCGGCAATTTCTATCAGTGTCAGCTGACGCGCGGCTCTTGATACGCGCCAGGAGTACTGGGCCAGATTCCTCAATGCGGCTATCTGGCTACTCCTATGGATCGTGATGTGATGCAACTGGCCCCCGTCTTGGTAGTGCCATCATCCATGGGGGGGGGTGCGCATCCACGAGGGCGCAGCAGGCCAACCTTTCAATGCAGTTGGCCCGCCAGCGCCGCAAGCAGGAGCGGCAGGCAAACCTGCTGATGGGTCGTGCGGGGCAACCTGCTACTCCAATTTCCGCGGGGGTGCCTGCTTTCAATCTGGCAGCGCTCGCAGCCGTGCAGCCATCATCGGTTCCACCGATCCAGTACGAGGTTGGTGAATCCACTCTGGAGCGCCAGGCGCGTCTCAGGCCATCGGCGACGCCGCCGGTCATGAGCGACGGTGACTTCAACAAGTGTGCCATATGCCTGGGCCTCTGCATCAATCGCGACAAGGTCTGGAGGTTTCGGTGTGGCCACATATTCCATGCACAGTGCTGGGACCGAGTGTTGCACGCACATGTGGATAAGCAGCTGGCCGGTGCCCTAGAAGGTGCCGCAACTGAGGCTCCCTGCGCTATCTGCAGGGGCGTTGGTCTCATCACAGCTGAGTTCCATTATGCCCTAGCCGGAGATCAGAATGCAGCAACTCGCCATGAAGAGATACTCCGCGGGGCTAACGAGCTCAGGGACCTTCGCGAAGAGCTCAACCGCACCGCGGCCATGATGACGAACAACACGGCAGTTGCCGCAACGACACCTGCGGGGCAACCTGCTTCATCATCCAATGCGGTGCAGGCGACAGCAGCTACCGCGCCTGCTGCAGACGCGCCTATGCCATTGGTAGCTGAATCAGCCAACAACGCAGGGACACCTGCTACGACGACACCTGCAGCGTTGCCTGTCAATGATATGCGGCTGAGGCGTATGGAGCGGGCCACCGGGAGACGTGCACAGTGGCTCCGAGCTCTACAAACGCTCATGCCATACGGGCGAGACACCCGCCCGCGTGGCCAGCGCAGGACGGAAAGCCTGGTAAGCGTACGCAGCGGCAACAGTGCCATATCCGAGCGTGACGTGCTACACACGGTGCTGATGGTGAACACAGATGGACAAGTAGCCATGCGCGCCGATGAGGATACGCTCATGAATATGCCGCTCTCATCTGCACCACGCCCTCACGTGCGCGACGAGTACCCGACGGCCTGGATCATCGAGAAGAACCCCATCGCTGAGGAGGAGGCCCGCGGGTACATGAACGTCTTCACGCCCCTGGCGAGGAACGATTGGGTGTTAGAGCAGAGGCGTCGCAAGGGTCTGTATGGAACTGCGCTGTCCGAGGTGCCAGGTATATTCGGAGAACGCCACTAATTGGCCCTGGCCGCGAACAGTGGGGCCATGGTGGATGGGGCGCTGACGATTCTTCTGGGCATCGGCAGCAACGTCAACACCATCGGTCTGAAAACGGCGCAGACATTCGAGTGTGCATCCCGCTCTCACGGACACGATATCAAGCAGCTGAATTTGACGAAGAGAATCTACGTGTCGGGAGTGGGACATGGCGCCGCTGTCTGCGACGAGTCCTTGCACTGCAAAATTGCGTGCAAGGAGAAAGGAGATCGATCCAGCGGGGGCGCCTGCCGTGCCGAGACTGGACACCTACTCAGCTAACGCGGCTGAGGGTTCAGGCGCGAGAAGATGGCCATCCCTGGCTCTGAAATGTACAAGCTCCTCCTTGGAAAAGGCGCCAGAGTACTTGATTTGATGAAAACGCCTCCGGGGCACGTGGCGCTCAAGGTCCACGAGTGCGGGGCCACAACGGAGGATGAAGGGTCGATGTCGTTTACTATCGCGGCCTATCCTCACTGCGAAGATGCCCCGTTGCTTGCGAAGGAGGCAGCTGGCGCAGAGCCAGTCGCAGGGCAACCTGCATCGAGCAGTACGGGGACGCCCACTACTAGCGATGCCCATGCATATATGACGTTGCAGGATACCAAGGGCATCTGCTTCTCCATTAACGAGGAGGCGCTTGCTTTCACGATCCAGTCCTTGGTGGACAACACCTTGAAGACCTGGCATCGCAGGAACACATCCTTCGGGGATGTCACCGCACCGGCCGACCAGGACTTCGCTTCGCGGAACTTGCAGGTGAAGGCCATTCAGGCCGTCTACGAGGAGGGCGGCAAGTGGATGCCGCCCGACGAGAAGACAGGGGCACCTGCTGAAGGGGGTGATGCCGCCGGGCAGTTTGATATTTTCACTTCGGGCAGTGGCTCAGCAGCGCAGCATGGCGCGGGCATTTGGACGCCCCCATCGCTTGAGAATGAGTGACGGGGGCAGGCGCGTGCCACGGCCACTCGCGCATGCTCCGACAGGCCGAATGCTGGGGTTCTGTCGCGTTGCGCGGAGAGACCTGCATTCTTTTCGCAGGCGCCAGCTGTGCGTGCCAGGGGCACTGGCAAGCCGCCAAGGACAGCAGTGTACCTGGCTTTGGGGCCGTTGCAGCAAATGAACGCTCATCGCATCATTATTGTCTTCGTGCACTTGTCATTGAGGACATGCGGACGGCTTGCGCTGAACTCCGAGCTCGTGGGTACATGTGCGACCGTATCGCACATAGAGAGGTTATGACCTCTACTGGTACACAGTATTTGTGCGCTTTACTCTCGGGGGATTTTCAATTGCTATGGGCGGCAACGCCCGTTGACTGGCACGTTAGGTTGCCTGGGAAGCGGGCGGGGCCACATTGCCAGCGCATCCAAAATTTGATGACAGAGGCTCGGACTCTACTTATGTCTATGGTACTCGTGGGACCACCGGATTATTTCTGGAAACAAAGTCCCATACGAGATGCCATTGAAGATCTGGACTTGCAGGTCATGCGTTCGCGATGCTGCCACTTCGCTCTGCAATATGACCGTTCAAGTAAGTTGCCTAGCGGATCGTATCTGCAGGCGGCAACTACCTATGCACGCAGCCCAACTAACCTGTGGAGATGCACGTGCCTAACTACAGGGAACCCTGCACAACTTGTTGAGCATGAATTGGACTGCAAGGCGCTCAGAAGGCATACTGGCGTAACAAAACACTGGCTATCATGACTGCAAGGCTGACTGATCACATTGATTTGCATAAAACAAAGAGAAATCACACGATCGCTGTACATCTTAGCATCCACACACGAATGGATAAAAAAAAAAAGGAGCTCGAACTTACGTTCGGTCTCCTAAGAATGGCCCTGAATGGGACCATGTCGTGAGACGAGTTTCGATGAACCTGGATGATCATACTTTTATGCACGACATCAAGATCCAGGATCAGCCTACCGGGTACAATTACAATGCACCGTTACCGAATGGTGTGACAAACATTCGTATTCGGCTGTACTGGGAACCGCCGGAACCGGTTTTCATCGGACGAGGACCAGCGACCGCGCCCAGGGCGAGTTGCGTTCGTCGATGACGATCGTCTTCCACCCCCCCCTTCGATTGAGCGTGGCCGCGTGCCCCCCTCTATTCCCGAATTTCCGACGCTCAGTCCATCCGACACTGAACCGCAGACAGCACTACCGACGGATGCCCGAATCAAACAAACATGATCGCCCCACGAACATGGAAAGGAATAAAGACATGCAGCGCATGGCAACGCTTTCAAAGACACCTGATTGGGCGACGGGCAAAGGCAATGCTGAGTTTATCGATCTTGCTGTATCCTGCCAAGGGCTGTGCCGAGCTGCGCCGTGCTAAATTGCGATGTGTCATGCCGAGATTGTTCTCCATAGCGTCGTGGATCGAGTCCTCCTTTGCATCCGAATCGTGACCGAATTGACGCGCCGCGCGACGTGCCATGGGGGACTCGCCACGGGACGCGCCACGGAGCGTGCCAAGAAACATGCCAGGTTGCAATGATGAGTGTATCGATCTTGATGTGCCGTTCCGAGGGCTGTGCTGTGTTGTGCCTTGCTGCACTGCGATGTGCCATACCGCGATTGTGTTCTATAGCGATGTGGATCGAGTCCTCCTATGCATTCGAGTCGTGACCGAACGGATCGGATCCTAGGCTCGAGCTGCCTGAGCACAAAGTAGCTGACTCAGAGCTCATCGACAAGGGGACATGCCGGGGGGACGCGCCGCGGAACGTCCCAAGGGACGCGCCGAGCGACGTGCCGGGGGACGTGCCATGGGACGTACCGCTGGACGTGCCAAGGGGGCGCGCTACGGAACGTGCTTGGGGCAAGCGTTTCGCTCGAGACATCCTGCCAAAATCCTCATGCTAGACATCCGCCTGACATGAAAACAAGCGTTTCGCTCAACACATCCTCAACACATTCTCATGCTAGACATCCGCCTGGGCGAACTGGACACGTGAAAACAGGTGGTATGCTCGAGGCATCCTCAATGCATCTTCATGTGAGACGTCCGCCTGGGGGACCTGGGCACGTGAAGACAAGCGTTTCCCTCGAGGCGTGTTCAACACCTCTTCATTCTAGACATCTGCCTGGGCGATCTGTACACGCGAAAGCAAACGTCTCGCTCGATGCGTCCTCAACGCATCTTTATGTTAGACATCCGCCTGGGCGACCTGGACACGTGAAAGCAAGCGTATCTCTCGAGACATTCTCAACGCATCCTCATGCTGGGCATCCGCCTGGGCAACCTGGACACTACAAACAAGCATCTCGATCGAGACTTCCTCGACGCGCCCTCATGCTAGACATCCTCCGCCTGGGCGACGAGGACGCGTGAAACCGAGCGTCTCGCTCGAGACATCCTCGACAAATCCTGGCGCTGGGCCTCTGCCTGAGCCACCTGGAGGCGTGAAAACAAGCGTCTCGCTCGAGACATCCTCAAGACCGGGGCACGTGAAAACAAGCATTTCACTTGAGAGATCCACTGAATTCTGGTCCCCAGGAGAGGGCAATCTGTCAGCGGATGCGCATGCAGATGTGTTCTCCATAACCCTAACGTTATGTTATGGACGACGCAGCAAGGTTGATATGTTGGAATTGTGCGGAGGAAGTTCGGGAATATCGCAGTTAGCATTCAGCCAAGGTTTGTCGTCCGGAGGAAACTTAGACAAACGCTCATATGTTGACCTTGGAAACAAGGATGTCCAGGATGCAGCGATGCATTATTTAGACGTGTGTTTCGTCAACGTTGTCATGCTACAGCCTAACTGCATCACGATTGGGCTACCGTCCTATTCGAATTCCCAAGTCAGTTATGACACGTGGCATGAACGCCATAAAGAAGATCTTCCGCATATCAAGTTTTGTGGAACAGTTGCCATGCGTCGAAACGGCCTTCGACGGTTTCACTTACGAGAACAACCAGTGGGTACTTGGGTGGATCAGGTACCGCCATGGATAACATTGGCCAACTGCAAGGGCACTTGGAAAGTGAATATGGATCAGTGGACTACTTGCTTACGTGATTCCCAAGGGGTATTGGTACGGAAACCGACAAAGATTATGGCCAACCGTCGCTTCTTACCTACACCATCTGAACGAAAACGATGCAGTGACCATCATCAACGTGCTTCGGTATGGAACAAAGAACTGTCCATGGCTGCACGTTATACTTCAAATATGCCGTCCTTTTTTTTCCGTGTATGCAGTTCGGATCGCACACGATCTATTCCAAGTAAACCGTGATTCCTTTCATGATCACCCTTAAGTGTGCGCCGTCCCTGTCACCAACGTGAGGAGATTTGATTTGGGCGATCCGACTATCCCTCGACAGCCCGACGGGTCGATCACGAGACCACCCTCGGGAGGGCCAGGATGTCTTTTATGTGCAGATAATGTTATGGTGCGCTCTCCTTCACATGACAGAAACCCTAAACATTGCAGGTGGCATGATAATGGGGACTACCATTGGGAATGCCCGAGCTGCGAGAAGAACTACGGCCAGAACAAGCCTGGTCAGTGACGGGCACCTGGCAAATCCAAGTTTGCCAAACCTTGGAAACTGCCCGACAACTACGGACAGGCACCACAAGCTCCTGCCGAAGCGGCAGCACCACCACCCGAGGCGCAAGCCGCACGACCATTTGCGCGGCTACGAGCGCCAAGACCCTGCCAGCAGCCACGACATTACAGTAGGCAGACACGCTGCTGAACCCGCTGCGGGGCAACCTGCCTCGAGTGGAGCGGTTGTTCGGACGACCGCGTCCGACTGCCACAGGTCAGAGCCAGACGTGGTCGACAGCAGGGAGGAGTTCCGCCTCCGCCGCCACCTGCGGGTAACCCTGCTGCGCGCCCGCGACTTCCAGACTGATCAAGATTCGATGTACAAGTAAGCCTGCAAGGCTCACGAAGCCTTGACCCAAGCGTGGTAACGAGCGAGCTGCGGATGCTACACTTGCGCTTGTTCCATGCTAAAGAACTTCTGATGAGGCTCATCTGAACCAAGTCAGGTCTGGACAATGTCAGGCTCAACCTGATCAAAGGCGTCTGCGACGCATGTCGGGAGTGCAGGGCTTGAGACAATCCAGAGCGCACCGTTGTGCCATCCACTGGGCTACCTGGCAAGTTCAACGAAGAAGTCGACTGCCACATTGTGTTCTACAAACAAGAACACACGATCCTTGTATTCGCTATGCTACGGGCATGGAGATACCGGATAAGACAATGACCAGTATCCTAGATGCGTATCATCAGTGCCGGATGCAATTCGGACCCGCCAAGGTACTCCCTTCCGATGGGGATGGCGCCTTTAACAACGTCACTGCGAAGGCAGTCCTGAAGGAGAAGGGCACTGAGCTGAGGATGCGCGCGCGTGGACAACACGCCACGGCGATCGAAGCCAGAAGTGACATATTTGCCATCTACTTCACGCTATGGAAGCTGAGCTCAAAAAGGCTGGACATACCTCTTTTGTTCACGCGACTACTGCGTGAAGCCCTGTTTGCCGCCAACGCATTCACTTGTTTCAATGAGGTGTCTCCATGCAACGCTTTGTTTGGACGGCAACCGGTGGTGCTCCCTGACTTGCCTGTTCTGGATCGCGAACGGCCGACGGAAACGTTGGATCACTCTCGAGAACAGGTGGTACGTAATATATTCATTGAAGCTGTCACACAGGTCACTGCAGCAGGCAAGACAAATCGTGGATTACGCACTAAGACAAGTTTCATCGGTCAGATTTACTCAGATGAAGGAGATTTGGCTGACTGTCATCGCCCCGCGCTACGAAGGGCGACTGGGGAGGCTGGAGCGGCCCGTTCCCGGTCGTAAGAAATGATCCCGACAGGGGTCAAATCATCGTTCGAATGGGAAACCGCGGTGCTCAAGCACAGCATGGCGACGCGCGACATTCATTTTACATCGAAGCTGTGATGGGCGGGGAAATTGGCTCCGACAACACTGCGCCACGGACAGTGTTGACACTCGTGGCTAGTCTACTTGCGGGGAGACCTGCTATGAAGTTTGGCTATGTCCCGACCAGGAGGGGGGCGCTTCAGATGACGAGTGCAAGCCGACTATCGCCTAAGGTACACCGGGCGCTGCAATACCTCATCAGAAACTTCTTCCGCATTGAGAACGTAGTTTCTGTTAGGTTGGCCAATCGTATCCACGAGCTACCTCCGGTGGCTTCCGCTGACAGTTGCACGTTGGTCCATTATGACAACGATGTGAATCCAGGTTTCCATTGCTATAAAGCCGAACGCATTGCCCTCGATATTCATGATATAACTGAATCAGCACATTCGAGGATCATCCAGTGCTTAAAGTCCACTAGACCTCACGCGACATGACAATGTCTGAAGAACTGGCGGACATGCCGACGCAAGACGAAACCGCCAGAGAAGCCCCAGAAGCCGAACCACCGCAGGAGGATGGACGGCTTCCTACGATATGAGGAATCGGAAGCGGACCTTGAGGCACAGACTATGGAAGTGTGGCATGCAGAACTACATGATGAAAGGGAACTATTGGAGGTAACTCCAATAGACGACCTTTGCACTGTACCCATACATATGATCCGACAAAAGTGCGTTGGTCACTGTAGCTGAAGAACAGCGGGGGCAGCTGCCTAAGAAGGGGCGCCCACGCGACTCCGACATCGAGGAGACGTATCATGTTCCACGATGTGCCACGGTCGAAGACCGCAGTTACGGATTGGATTCAGACGAAGACGAAAACATTCAATAGGTGGAACTCTGCTTCGCGGCAGAAATGTCAAAGGGAATCCTATCCGAACAACAGGACAGGATATTGGATGCCGACCGTGTAACCACCGTGCGAGTATGTGTTACCGCCGCTGCAAAGCGAGCTGCGGTCGTCAAGGAAGACGACCTCCTCGCGAAGGCTGACGCCCGGGCGAACCCCGAGAAAGTATAGAAGGCCCTATACACCGAACTCAAGACATGGTTTGACAGCAAGTGTTCCATGCTGCAATTTATATCTGAAGCGTCAAACATCCTGATTTCGAGGTGCGTGTATAAATGGGAAAGAGCGCCAGTGGATCACCTGGAAGACACAAAAGGGGGGGTGTGCTCCAGGGAACCCCCCCCCCCCCCTCCCCCCTTAAGGGGGGGGGGGGGGTCCGAGAACCTCCCCCCCCCCCCTCCCCCTTTAAGGGGGGGGGGGGTTCGAACCCCTCCCCCCCCCCCTTTGAAAGGGGGGGGGGTTCGGAACCCCTCCCCCCCCCCCTTGAAGGGGGGGGGGGTTCGGAACCCCCCCCCCCCCTCCCCCCCTTTCCGCAGGGGTCCGGTGCGAGCGAGGCGAGCGTTTAGGGTTTAGGGTTAGGGGTTAGGGGTTAGGGTTTAGGGTTTAGGGTTTAGGGTTTAGGGTTTAGGGTTTAGGGTTTAGGGTTTAGGGTTTAGGGTTTAGGGTTTAGGGTTTAGGGTTTAGGGTTTAGGGTTTAGGGTTTAGGGTTTAGGGTTTAGGGTTTAGGGTTTAGGGTTTAGGGTTTAGGGTTTAGGGTTTAGGGTTTAGGGTTTAGGGTTTAGGGTTTAGGGTTTAGGGTTTAGGGTTTAGGGTTTAGGGTTTAGGGTTTAGGGTTTAGGGTTTAGGGTTTAGGGTTTAGGGTTTAGGGTTTAGGGTTTAGGGTTTAGGGTTTAGGGTTTAGGGTTTAGGGTTTAGGGTTTAGGGTTTAGGGTTTAGGGTTTAGGGTTTAGGGTTTAGGGTTTAGGGTTTAGGGTTTAGGGTTTAGGGTTTAGGGTTTAGGGTTTAGGGTTTAGGGTTTAGGGTTTAGGGTTTAGGGTTTAGGGTTTAGGGTTTAGGGTTTAGGGTTTAGGGTTTAGGGTTTAGGGTTTAGGGTTTAGGGTTTAGGGTTTAGGGTTTAGGGTTTAGGGTTTAGGGTTTAGGGTTTAGGGTTTAGGGCCTGCAGGGGCGCATGCGCGCGCTGGCTGCGATCCCCCCCACATCAAGCTTGTTGGGGGGGATCGCTGCCCAAGCCGCGCGCGCTATGAACTTGCACTCCCGCCCCAGACCACCCACAGTAAAGCCCTTTAGGGTTTAGGGTTTCTCCCCCCAACCCCCCTATCACGGGGGGCTTTCGTGTTGTGTGCGAATGCGAGCATTCCGCGGGGAGCACGACAACGCGGTTTTGGCATTGCGTTCTTGGTACGCGCGCAAAGCGCTTTGCGCAGGCGCAAGAGCCAGCGTCGTCGCATGGCCAACAATCTTTGCCGTGGGTTTAGCTGCATTCGGCTGGCTCCCAGTTGGCGCATGGCTTTGCCGAAGGACGGATTCTTCTCCTGCGGGTGTGCATTGCAATCAGAAGGCGCAGGAGAGGCCTCAAGGCCAGGCGTCGCCGCATGAGGTTTTGAGTTACGGCGTTGGCCTGTCGCAGACGCAGCATTGCCCCTGGTTCCAGTAGGCCCTTGGCTTTTGCCGTTGGCCTGGCTGCCCCTGCAGCCGCCGTCGTAGACGGCTGCTGCTGGCGCAGCAGATCCACAGGGGTCCGCATTTGCCTTCGGCGTTGGAAAGCAGCACTGCGAGGGCGCTGGCGCGGCAATCCCATGGGCCCCCGTGGGCCTCGAGCGAGTAGCCGCGCCGTCGGGCTCCTCGCTGAAGGCGACGCGCGCGGCAGTTGTATTCGCCCGCGGCTTTGGGTTTTGCTTTGAGGTCGCCCGCGCTGAAGCGATTGCAATCATCGACGCAGACGCTGTCGACGCGAGCTTCGGAAGGCGGGGGGAGGAGCGCGAGGGGGTGGGTCTGGCACCCCCTCGCTACGATGCGCGCGCATGGCTGCGGCAGCACGTCCATCGCAGACCCCCTGGAATGCCTTGGGGGAGCTCCCTGGGAGCGCTGGGGGAGCGCCTCGACCTTTCCCCAGGATGGAAGCACGTGGGAGCGTCTGGGGGCGCTGGAAGCACGTGGGAGCGTCTGGGAGCGCGAAAGGACACGCAGAGTGCACCGCGAGCGCGAGCCTTGGTACGCGCGCAAAGCGCTTTGCGCAGGCGCAGACGCCAGCGTCGTCGCATGGCCAATACTTTTTTGCCGTGGGTTTAGCTGCATTCGGCTGGCTCCCAGTTGGCGCATGGCTTTGCCGAAGGACGGATTCTTCTCCTGCGGGTGTTCATTGCCATCAGAAGGCACAGGAGAGGCCTCAAGGCCAGGCGTCGCCGCATTAGGTTTTGAGTTACGGCGTTGGCCTGTCGCAGACGCAGCATTGCCCCTGGTTCCAGTAGGGCCCCTGCATTGGCTTTTGCCGTTGGCCTGGCTGCCCTTGCAGCCGCCGTCGTGGACGGCTGCCGCTGGCGCAGCGCATCCACAGGGGTCCGCATTTGCCTTCGGCGTTGGAAAGCAGCACTGCGAGAGCGCTGGCGCGGCAACCCCATGGGCCCCCGTGGGCCTCGAGCGAGTAGCCGCGCCGTCGGGCCCCTCGCTGACGGCGACGCGCACGGCAGTTGCATTCGCCCGCGGCTTTGTGTTTTGCTTTGAGGTCGCCCCCGCTGAAGCGATTGCAATCATCGACGCAGACGCTGTCGACGCGAGCTTCGGAAGGCGGGGGGGGGAGCGCGAGGGGGTGGGTCTGGCACCCCCTCGCTACGATGCGCGCGCATGGCTGCGGCAGCACGTCCATGGCAGACCCCCTGGAATGCCTTGGGGGAGCTCCCTGGGAGCGCTGGGGGAGCGCCTCGACCTTTCCCCAGGATGGAAGCACGTGGGAGCGTCTGGGAGCGCGACAGGACACGCAGAGTGCACCGCGAGCGCGAGCCGTGAATTGCCCGTTGGGCTTGACCGTTGGCGTCGCCCCCGCTGAAGCGATTGCATTGTCGACGCAGCCGCCTTCGGCGCGAATTTCGCATGGCTGGAAGGGGGAGCGCGAGGGGGTGGGTCTGGCACCCCCTCGCTACGATGCGCGTGCATGGCTGCTGCAGCACCTCCATGGCAGACTTCTTGGAATGCCTTGGGAGAGCTCTCTGGGAGCGCTGAGAGAGCGCTTCGAGGTTTCCCCAGGATGGAAGCACGCGGGAGCGTCTGGGAGCGTGCGAACGCAGAGTGCACCGCGAGTGCGGGCCGTGGGCTGTCCATTGGGCAGGACCGTTGGCGTCGCCCCCGCTGAAGCGATTGCATTGTCGACGCAGCCACCTTCGGCGCGAATGTCGCATGGCTGGAGAGGGAGCGCGAGGGGGTGGGTCTGGCACCCCCTCGCTACGATGCGCGCGCATGGCTGCGGCAGCACCTGCATTGCGGGGGAGCGCCGGGAAGCGCCGCCAGGGAGCGCTGCCGAGTGCTTGCGAATGCATGAAATCGCTTGGGGGCGCCATGGGACCGCTTGGACTGCTGAAACGCGCTTGGGAACGCTGGGGAGCGCTTGGGACCACCTGTGGGAGCTGGGAGCGTGCCGGGAGCGCCTGGCAGCGCGCCGGAGCGCCTGGGAGTGCTTCGGAGCGCCCCGGAGCTCTCGGAGGCGCCAGGGAGCGCTTCGGAGCGAGCAGGGAGCGCCTGAGCAGGCTGGGAGCGACTGGGAGCGTGCAGGGAGCGCTTGGGAGTACCTGGGAGCGCTTGGGAGCGCCAGGGAGCGCCTGGGAGCGCCGGGGAGCGTGCCGGGAGCGCCTGAGAGCGCCTGAAGGCGCCATGCGCGTGGGAGCGCTTGGGAGCGTGCCGAAAGCGCCGGGGAGCGCTTGGGAGCGCTTGGGAACGCTTGGGAGCGCTGGGGAGCGCTTGGGAACGCTTGGGAGCGCCGGGGAGCGCCTGGGAGCGCCTGGGAACGCTTGGGAGCGCTGGGGAGCGCCTGGGAACGCTTGGGAGCGCCTGGGAGCGCCTGGGAGCGCCTGGGAACGCTTGGAAGCGCTTGGAAGCGCTTGGGAGCGCCTGGGAGCGCCTGAGAGCGCCTGGGAGCGCTTGGGAGCGCCTGGGACGTGCGCCAGCCGAAAGGACGCCGCATACTGTATTTTCATATGGTTTGCGGCCCCACGGACGGCCGAAAGGGCGCCGCATGCTGTATTTTCATAGGTTTCGAGCCCCAGGGGATGGGACCAATCGTAGCGAAGCCTTTGGCTGGGCCTAGGGTTAAGGGTTCTATTCATCTCTCAGAACTCACGAGGCATCCCCGCGGGGGAGCGCATCCTCCTCAGCGCTACGCGCTTCGTCGGTGCGGCGTGCGCGCATGGGCGGACTCGCTGATCGCTCGGCCAGGCGCCACGGGCTTCTGACGATGCACCGCCCGTGGCTTGCAGTTTAGGGTTTAGGGTTTAGGGTTTAGGGTTTAGGGTTTAGGGTTTAGGGTTTAGGGTGTCCTCTGTCAGCGCTTGCTGATCATCATTCGTGTAAGACCACCCCCACCCATAAAATGGAGTGGGGGTGGGGTAGTCGTGTTGTGGTGACATCATGTTGAGCGGAATCATGTTTCGGCTACGGGGCCAGCTCCCTTTTCACATTCCCACCCCGCGCCCGTTAGGGCGGCGAACCACCCACGGCTTTCTCTATTAGGGTTTAGGGTTCATTCGGTAATCGGGGCTCTCTTTCTCTTAGGGCTCCACGATTCCAATCGGTTTGGCGATCTTGTTCATGGGTTCGACATACAGTGCTTTGTGTATCACACGTACACAGATACCCTCCTAGGTTTTAAGATATGCGCAATCCTGGGTTTAGGGTTCACGCTTTACGTCGGGGGAAAGGGTTTGGGGTGAAACGCCGCGCGGGCGTTTGATTGTGCGCTTGCGGCGCCGGCTCCGCTCGCTTCGCTCGCTCTGCCGATACCGCTCCTCTGGAACTACGAAATCCAGCAGGCGCGCACAGGAGCGCCCTGGGCCCTGGGCGGCAGCTGATTCACCGTGAAGGGCGCCTGGGGTGCCTTGGAGAACTTGGGGAGGGCCCTGGAAGGCCCTCAGGGGGGCTTCTGAAAGGCTCCTGGGGGGCTCCTGGAGGGCTCCTGGGTGGTTCCTGGGCGATCGGCAATTCACAATGAGGTTGGTCTGGGGTGCCCTGGGAGCCCCCCAGGGAGGCCCGAGTCGCCAGGAAACGTCTTTGGGCCACCAGGGGGGCGCAGGGCCCTTGGGCGGGAGCTAATTCACCGTGGCGGGAGTTCGGGGAGCCCACCAGACGCTTCCCGCGGGGTCCCGAGTCGCCAGGAAACGTCTTTGGGCCACCAGGGGGGCGCAGGGCCCTTGGGCGGGAGCTAATTCACCGTGGCGGGGGTCTGGAGAGCCCGGCAGAGGCTTCCCGAGGGGGCCCGAGTCGCCAGAAGACGTCTTTGGGCCCTCAGGGGGGCCCAGGGCTCCTGGGCGGGAGCTAATTCACCGTGGCGGGGGTCTGGGGGGCCCGGCAGAGGCTTCCCGCGGGGTCCCGAGTCGCCAGGAGACGTCCTTGGGCTCTCAGGGGGGCCCGAGGCCCCTGGGCGGGAGCTAATTCACCGTGGCGGGGGTCTGGGTGGGCCCAGCAGAAGCTTCCCGCGAGGGCCCGAGTCGCCAGGAAACGTGTTTGGGCCCTCAGGAGGCTTCAGGGCCCTTGGGCGGGAGCGAATTCACCGTGGCGGGGGTCTGGGGGGCACGGCAGAAGCTTCCTGCGGGGTCCCGAGTCGCCAGAAGACGTCTTTGGGCACTCAGGCGGGCCCAGGGCCCTCGGGCGGGAGCTAATTCATCGCGGCGGGGGTCGGGGGGGCCCAGACGAGGCTTCCCGCGGGGTCCGAGTCGCCAGGAGACGTCTTTGGGCTCTCAGGGGGCCCAGGACCCTTGGGCGGGAGCTAATTCACCGTGGCGGAGGTCTGGGGGGCCCGGCAGAGGCTTCCCGCGGGGGCCCGAGTCGCCAGGAAACGTCTTTGGGCCTTCAAGGGGGCCCAGGGCCCTTGGGCGGGAGCTAATTCACCGTGGCGGGGGTCTGGGGGGCCCGCGGGAGTTAATTCACCGTGGCGCTGGTTTGGGGGGGGTGCAGGGACCACCCCGCAGGGGCCCTAGTCGCCAGGAGACGTCTGCGGGCCCTCAGGTGACCTCAGGGCTCTTGGGGGGGAGCTAATTCACCGTGGCGCTGGTTTGGGGGGTGCCCAGGGACCACCCCGCAGGTGCCCAATCCACCGTGACGCTGGTCTGGGTGCTCCTGGGGGCCCCTAGGGGGCTCCTGGGGTGCTCCTGGGGAGCTCCCAGGGCGCTCCTGGCGGGTTCCGGAGGGGGCTCCTGGGCGCAGCCCAATTCACCGTGACGCTGGTCTGGGGGGCTCCTGGGGGGCTCCTAGGGGGCTCCTGGGGGGCTCCTGGGGCTGGTCTGGGGGGCTCCTGGGGGGCTCCTAGGGTGCTCCCCAGGGCCCCTGGGCGTGAGCTAATTCACCGTGACGCTGGTTTGGGGTGCCCTGGGAGCCTCCCAGGGAGGCCCGAGTCGCCAGGAGACGTCTTTGGGCCACCAGGGGGGCGCAGGGCCCTTGGGCGGGAGCTGATTCACCGTGGCGGGGGTTCGGGGAGCCCCCAACGCTTCCCGCGGGGCCTCGAGTCGCCAGGAAACGTCTTTGGGCCACCAAGGGGGCGCAGGGCCCTTGGGCGGGACCTAATTCACCGTGGCGGGGGTTTGGAGAGCCCGGCAGAGGCTTCCCGCGAGGGCCCGAGTCGCCAGTAGACGTCTTTGGGCCCTCAGGGGGGCCCAGTGCCCTTGGGCGGGAGCTAATTCACCGTGGCGGGGGTCTGGGGGGCCCGGCAGAGGCTTCCCGCGGGGGCCCGAGTCGCCAGGAAACGTCTTTGGGCTCTCAGGGGGCCCCGAGGCCCCTGGGCAGGAGCTAATTCACCGTGGCGGGGGTCTGGGTGGGCCCAGCAGAAGCTTCCCGCGAGGGCCCGAGTCGCCAGGAAACGTGTTTGGGCCCTCAGGGGGCTTCAGGGCCCTTGGGCGGGAGCGAATTCACCGTGGCGGGGGCCTGAGGAGCCCAGCCGAAGCTCCCCGCGGGGGCCCGAGTCGCCAGGAAACGTCTCTTGGAAGCCAGCCGATCGGTGGGGTCCACTCTGGAAAACTTTAAGATTCGAGGTAGAAAAAAAAATTGCCAGTGGCAATCCGTGTCTTTTAGCGATTTTATGTGGGCGCAGCAGGAGGAGCCAGGGCCCCCGCCACGGTGAATAGGCTTGTAGTTTTGGGGTTATAAGTCTCTTTGACGATCGCCCAGGCGGGCACAGGAGAATCGCTTGCGCGTAAGCCGCATCATTGATAATGAGATAAGGCCCTCGCGGGCCCTGCCTGACGGCAACCGAGACGCTGCTGGGTTGACCTGTGATTTCACGTCGGCCGTGAGGGTTTAGGGTTTAGGGTTTAGGGTTTAGGGTTTAAGGGTTTTGGGTTTAGGGTTTAGGGTTTAGGGTTTAGGGTTTAGGGTTTAGGGTTTAGGGTTTAGGGTTTAGGGTTTAGGGTTTAGGGTTTAGGGTTTAGGGTTTAGGGTTTTAGGGTTAAGGGTTTAGGGTTTAGGGTTTAGGGTTTAGGGTTTAGGGTTTAGGGTTTAGGGTTTAGGGTTTAGGGTTTAGGGTTTAGGGTTTAGGGTTTAGGGTTTAGGGTTTTAGGGTTTTAGGGTTTAGGGTTTAGGGTTTAGGGTTTAGGGTTTAGGGTTTAGGGTTTAGGGTTTAGGGTTTAGGGTTTAGGGTTTAGGGTTTAAGGTTTAGGGTTTAGGGTTTAGGGTTTAGGGTTTAGGGTTTAGGGTTTAGGGTTTAGGGTTTAGGGTTTAGGGTTTGGGGTTTGGGGTTTGGGGTTTGGGGTTTGGGGTTTGGGGTTTAGGGTTTAGGGTTTAGGGTTTAGGGTTTAGGGTTTAGGGTTTAGGGTTTAGGGTTTAGGGTTTAGGGTTTAGGGTTTAGGGTTTAGGGTTTAGGGTTTAGGGTTTAGGGTTTAGGGTTTAGGGTTTAGGGTTTAGGGTTTAGGGTTTCCGAGCAGAACCATCCTATCCCCCCCTCACCAGGGTGTAGGGGGGGATGGATGGGTGCGTTGAGTCCCGCCCCATCCGCCCAGAGTCATTGCTTTTAGGGTTTAGGGTGGTCTACCCCCCTCGCTCCCCCCTAGCAAGGGGGGAAGTGTGCAGGCGTCGGCAAGAGTGAGTGGCTTTACGAGTCTTCTGAGTCTTATGAGCCTTTTGCGTCTTCTGAATTGAGTCTTCTTATCCGGCTCGAGCGCCGGCCCAGGTGCCAAATCGGCCCAGAAGGGTTCCTGGGCGCCGGGACGGAAAATCAATATTTTCAAAAGAGAAATGTTTCTTGGAGTGGCCTTTTTTCGGCACCGCCTCGGAATTCAATTTCCGGCGCCGGAACCGGCCCGGGCGCCAGCTCGGGCGCCGGCCCGGGCGTCCGGCTCGAGCGCCGGCCCGGGTGCCGGAATCGGCTCGGAAGGGCCCCGCGCGCCGGGAGCAGAAAATCAATATTTTCGAAAGCAAAATGTGTATTGGAGATGCCTTTTTTCGGCACCGCCTCGGAATTCAATTTCCGGCGCCTGCCCAGGTGCCGGAATCGGCCCGGAAGGGTTCCTGGGCGCCGGGAGCAGAAAATCAATATTTTCGAAAGAAAAATGTGTCTTGGAATGGCTTTTTTTCGGCACCGCCCTGGAATTCAATTTCCGGCGCCGGAACCGGCCCGGGCGCCAGCTCGAGCACCGGCCCGGGCGTCCGGCTCGAGCGCCGGCCCGGGTGCCAGAATCGGCCTGGAAGGGTTCCCGAGCGCCGGGAGCAGAAAATCAATATTTTCGAAAGCAAAATGTGTATTGGAGTGGCCTTTTTTCGGCACCGCCTCGGAATTCCGGCCCGGGCGCCGGCCCGGGCATCCGGCTCGAGCGCCGGCCCAGGTGCAGAATCGGCCCCGAACGCTTCCTGGGCGCCAGAAACAGAAAATCAATATTTTCGAAAGAAAAAATGTCTCTTGGAGTGCGCTTTTTCGGCACCGCCTCGGAATTCAATTTCAAGCGCCGGAAAGCCTGGGCGCCAGCTCGGGCGCCGCTCCGGGCGTCCGGCTCGAGCGCTGGCCCGGGAGACCTCGATCCGCGCGGGTGACTAGTTGCGCGCATTAGCTTTTCTAGCTCGTTGCGGGAGCCCGCAAGGAGCCCGGAGGGAGCTCGTTGTGGGAGACCAGAAGCGCAAGGAGGCTGCTTGTGGGGCTCGTCGGCGCTTAGATAGCCGAAATTGTAAAATTAGCGCTTGGGTTTGCCTGCCGCCGCGCTGGTATCCCTTGTCGCGTTCGCATGCGGCTTCTCTGACACCGATGCACTTGTATCGGCACTTAAAAACTTACGGATTTGGCCAAAACTCCAGAACGCTTTGGTTCTCTGGAACAGCGCGCTGAGGCAAATTTTATTTTCGAAAGCGTAAATCCAATGGTCCAAAGGTTGTGCGCGTCCGCCGGCCAAAGTCCGCTGGATGCTCGCGCCTGGGCCGGATCTGGCGCCGGCGCCGGCGCCAAAGGCGCCGGAAATTGAATTCCGAGGCGGTGCCGAAAAAAAGGCTACTCCAATGCACATTTTGCTTTCGAAAATATTGATTTTCTGCTCCCGGCGCCCGGGAACCCTTCCGAGCCGATTCCGGCACCTGGGCCGGCGCTCGAGCCGGACGCCCGGGCGCACTAGCTGGCGCCTGGGCCGGTTCCGGCGCCGGAAATTGAATTCCGAGGCGGTGCCGAAAAAAGGCCACTCCAAGACACATTTTGCTTTCGAAAATATTGATTTTCTACTCCCGGCGCCAGAACCCTTCCGGGCTGATTCCGGCACCTGGGCCGGCGCTCGAGCTGGATGCCCGGGCCGGCGCCCGGGCCGGATCCGGCGCCAGCGCCGGCGCCAGCCGGCGCCGGAAATTGAATTCCGAGGCGCTGCCAAAAAAGGCCACTCCAATACACATTTTGCTTTCGAAGATATTGATTTTTTGCTCCCGGCGCTCGGGAACCCTTCCGGGCCGATTCCGGCACCCGGGCCGGCGCTCGAGCCGGACGCCCGGGAAGATCCTTGCCCAGAAGGAGCTCCAGGGAGCTCGCTGTGGGAGCCCACAAGGAGTCTGGGTGAGCTTGTTTGCGGGAGCCCAGAAGGAGTCCTGGGGAGCTTGTTGTGGGAGCCCACAAGGATCCCGGGAGAGCTCGTTGTGAGCGCCCACAAGGAGCTCCGGGAAGCTCGTTGTGGGAGCCCACAAGGAGCCTGGGAGAGCTTGTTTGCGGGAGCCCAGAAGGACTCCTGGAGAGCTTGTTGTGGGGGCCCACAAGGAGCTCGGGTGAGCTCGTTGTGGGTGCCCACAAGGAGCTCCGGGAAGCTCGTTGTGGGAACTCCAGTGGGAGCCCAGAAGGAGGTCTGGGAAGCTTGTTGTGGGCGCCAAGCCGGGAGAGCTCGTTGTGGGCGCCCACAAGGAGCTCTCTCGGGCTCCTTGTGGGAGCCCACAAGGAGCCCGAGAGAGCTCGTGGTGGGGGCCCACAAGGAGCCGGGGGGAGCTCGTTGTGGGGGTTCGCAAGGAGCCGGGGTGAGCTTGTTGTAGAGGCCCACAAGGAGGCCGGGGGAGCTCGTTTTGGGAGCCCATAAGGAGCCGTGGGGAGCTCGTTGTGGAAGCCCACCGGGAGCCCGGGGACGCTCGTTGTGAAGGCCTACAAGGAGCCGGGGGAAGCTCGTTGTGGGAGCCCACAAGGAGCCCGGGGGCTCTCGTTGTGGGAGCCCACAAGGAGCCTGGGGGAGCTCGTTATGGGAGCTCACAAGGAGCCAAGGAGCCCGGGGGAGCTCGTTGTGGGTACCCCCCAGAATCCTCCGTGATGCCGCATCAGGGAGGATTTTGGCCGGCGGACGCACACAACCTTTGGACCATTGGATTTACGCTTTCGGCAATAAAACCTGCCCCAGCGCGCTCTTCCAGAGAAACCAAGCGTTCTGGGGTCAGTTTTAAGCAAATCCGGAGGTTTTTAAGCGCCGATACAAGTGCTTGGATGTCAGAGAGGCTACATGCGGGCGCGACAAGGGGGACCAGCGCGGCGGCGGGCAAACCCAAGCGCTAATTTTACGATTTCGGCTATCTAAGCGCCGCAGCGCGCTTCCGTAGCGAAGCCAGGCGTTCTGGGGCAGTTTCTAAGGAAATCCAATGGTTTTTAAGGGAAAGCCTAAACCCGCGGCCCAATACCCTAAACTCACCAGGGCCGGCCGCGAGTGGGGAGCATCCGGCCCCGGGTTAGGGGTTATGTGTTTCTGAGCGAGACACAGCCTCAGGCCGGCAGGCCGATTGTGGCGGTGAGCTCGACTGGCAGCTCGCTCTCACTAGCAGATCCTTACAGGCGTGGCGATGCGCGCCCCCAGGGCCGCGCCTGCAGTTTAGGGTTTAGGGTTTAGGGTTTAGGGTTTGGGGTTAGGGTTAGGGGTTATGGTTAGGGTTAGGGTTAGGGTTTAGGGTTAGGGTTAGGGTTAGGGTTTAGGGTTTAGGGTTAGGGTTAGGGTTTAGTGTTAGGGGTATGGTTTGTGTTGAGGGTTAAGGTTTAGGGTTAGGGTGAGGGTTTAGGGTTAGGGTTCGGGTTCGGGTTTAGGGTTAAGGTTTAGGGTTCAGGGTCTAGGGTTAGGGTTAAGGTTTAGGGTTAGGTCATAGGGTTTAGGGTTACGGTTAAGGTTTAGGGTTAGGGTTAGGGCTAGAGTTTAGGGTTAGGGTTAGGGTTAAGGATTAGGGTGTAGGGGTTAGGGTGAGGGTTAGGGTTTAGGGTCAGGGTTTAGGGTGTAGGGTTTTGGGGGTTAGGGTTTAGGGTTAGGGTTAGGGTTTAGGGTTAGGGTTTAGAGTTTAGGGCTAGGGTTTAGGGTTTAGGGTCAGGGTTGGGGTTGAGGTTAGGGTTTAGGGTTAGGGTTAGGGTTTAGGGTTTAGGGTGAGGGGTAGGGTTGGGGTTAGGGTGTAGGGATAGGGTTGAGGGTTAGGGTTAAGGGTTCAGGTTTAGAGCTTAGGTTAGGGCTAGGCTTAGTGTTAGGGTTTGGGGTCAGGGTTAGGTCTACGGTTAGGGTTTAGGCTTCGGGTTAGGGATTGAGGATTAGGGTTCAGGGTTTGGGTTAGAGGTTAGGGGTTCGGGGGGGTCGGGGCGGGAGTGGTAGGGATGGGGTTCCGGAGCCGGGGCGCGAGCCGGGGAAAGGGGGGGGGGGGGGTTCGCCGACGACGGTTCGGGAAAGGGGGGGGGGGGGGGGGGGGGTTCGCCGACGACGGCTCGGGCAAGGGGGGGGGGGGGGGGGGGGGGGGGTTCGCCGACGACGGCTCGGGCAAGGGGGGGAGGGGGGGGGGGGGTTCGCCGACCACGGCGCGGGCAAGGGGGGGGGGGGGGGGGGGGGTTCCGAACCCCCCCCCCTTTGGGTGATGGGTCCCGCGCGCGAATATAATGATGGCGGCGCGCCCTCTATAAATGGAAGTTCGTGAAGAACGAGAAGGGCGAGATGGAACGCACTATCAGATTGCGCCTGGTGTTTCGAGGTTTCATGGGCCTTGGAGATTTCGAAGTGGAAACCTACTCGGGGACAGCGCGGCGGCCAAGCCAGAGGTTACTCGCAAGCGCGGCAGCGTGAAATAAGCAATGGACCATTGCTTCCCTCGACATCAACATGGCCTTCCTGAGGGGTTGACCCTGCAGGGACTTGCCGAGGCAACTGGTGAGAATGAACGTGTGGCGTGCTTTACTTTGCCGCCTGGATCGGCTACGGTGCTTCGGCCCCTTCCAGGATTCGAGCGCTGCGACGAGTCGAAGCGCTGCCTGCGGCGCCTTGAGCCAGGCGCTGGCACCAAGGATGCACTCAGAACTTTCTCAGTAAAGCTCAGGAGGACCACGAGAGGCTCCGGTCTCAAACCCACGTCCTAGGACGAGGAGTTCGAGACGAGCAGTAACCTGCTCACAGCCAAACATGTTGATGATATCAATATGGCCCGCACAGAGGACACCATTGACAAGCGCGTCAAGTGCGTAGAGGACATTATTGGCAAGTGTAAACTCAACAAGCATACATATGCCAATTGTGCTGCGTGGCATGCCAAGGATGAGGGAGGCAATGCCACGCTGGACCAATATGAAAACATCAAACAGCTCCGTCCTTTGTAACACCCTGAACTCACCGGCGCCGACGCTGACGCCAAGGCATCCAGGATGGTTGCAGACATGTTCGTCAGCCTCAGAGGCGCTTTGGTTTGCGCGTTAGTCACCCAAGTGTTGTTGATGGTACACGTGGTCTCTCTACAGCGTGTCCAAGGACCGACCAATACACAAGTGCGACGACTGAACTCGATTGCCAGGAACTTGTAAGCCTGCCCTCAGAAGATCGTCTACCAAGCGATGACTCCAACAGGCGAAGTTGACCTGCACAACGACTCAGGTTACCGACGCCTGAGTGGATGCCGATGACGATGTCAAAGGCCATGGTATTCGTGGGGCAAACCTGCTACGGCGCGGAAGACGCCATCCGGCAAGCCTGTCGTCGATTTGATCGATGCGTACTGCAAGTCTCACCGCTTGCAGGTCCGCTCAAGCTATTCAGCAGAGACGCTATCAGCAGCCCGCAACTTGGAGGACTGCTATCCCACGATCGTGACTCTGCACGAGCTCCATGCAGGGCTGTTGACTCCCACCCAGTTGAAAGACACACTTGAGTTGCGTGGCCTGAGCGTCGAGGTCACCTTGACCAGAGATGCTGAGTCTGTTTTTAAGTTCTTGTCAAGCAAAGACTTGAAGAAGCCGACTGAGTGTACCCTTTTAGGACACATCAGTTGGATACGACAGATGATGGAGCGAGGAACCGTGCATAGTATTCAGTGGTGTGGCACTCGCGACATGACCGCGGATGGTCACCCAAAGGGGAGCATCGACAGAGGTATGTTCCTACAGGTCATGGGAGGTACGCAATCTTTCAAGCATGACTTAAAGCGTCATACTCCTTGTCGGGCTGGCCAGATATCCTGGTCTGCGGCCGCTGGAGGAGTAATTGTATGCACAGTAACGTGCAGGCAAGGCACCTTGCGTGCGGGTCCGCCTTCCTTACGGCCCCGCATTTTTTTGTTGCCTATTGTACATGCTAGCTGCTGTACCTGCTGTATAGAAGCGGCGGACTCACGCTTCGTCTCCCCCCCCGACTCTAAAGTGAGCTGGGATACAGGCGAGAGGTAACGAGCGTGCGTCCGCGGCCGCTTGTGCTCAAGCGGAGGCCGACCAGATCTGACCACACCTCAGTGCGAGTGTACCATGTGCCATCGAGACCAAAGCATCCTTTGCTTGAGATGGCTCGTCGCTCCCGCGACGATCTCCTACTCCTGGGACTATCGCTACTACGGTACAACAGAGCTGGAGCTGTGTTACGCCTAAGGCGTAGCTTCTGGTCGGGCCTGCCCTTCCCCTTCAAACTATCTTGGGGTCCTCTTGGGCCGTTTGGGGTCCTTGTGGGATGCCATTTGGGCAGTCTTGGGGCGATCTTGGAAGCTTTTGGGACTGTTTTGGATATTATAGCGAAGACCGAAAAGGCGAGTGCGTGAAAACTGTGCAAGAAGAAAATAAGACCAACGATGTTTGCCCCTTGGTGCTAGTATGGGAGGTATTGAGGCCATCGGGCGCCTTTCTGAACCCATCATGGGCCGTCCCCGAGCATTCATTCAAGTGGGCCGTCATGCAGCTGTCTTGGATACTGTCTCCCCCCACTATGAGGTCGGCACTGTTCGGGGAGGGGCAAGTATCGGGCGGGTGGTAATATAGGAGGTGGCCCAAATTGGGTGTGAAGGAAAAGGCCGTAAACGGGCCACTTCAGGGCCACTTCTGGGCACCAGCTGGCCCCAAAAGGGGCCCTAGAGGCCTTCTTTAGGGGCTCTTTTCTTAACCCTCCACTTGGGTCACCTCCCACTCCCTGAGATCCGACGCTCCCGCAAAATTGGAGCAGCGGGATTTTGGCAGCTTTCGGCCTCAGGGGGGCCCTCGCCGCGGGGCCTCGGGAGCGCCAACAAAACGACCCAGGACGAGAAACCGGCCCCGGGGAAGTGCTTCGGACCTCCGGGGCCCACGCACCAACAATCGGGGGCGGCAAAGAGGGGGGTGATGATTAGGGGGGTGGGGATATCATGGCGGGGGCCATGACATTTCTTCAGATTCCATGGCGCCTCGTCTTATTTGATTGCGTTCCTGCCCCCCCCCCTGGGCCGCGCACGTGCCACGGGCCATGATTTGCGCCCCCCCCTCTTGGACGCCCCCCTCTTGGCCGCCACCGAAACAAAAGTTGGAGCAGCCGGATGTCTGGGTTACCGCCCGCCCGAAAGTACGCCTCACGCTGAGGAACCCTGGAGAGCCGGCGGCTCTCCCGCGCAGGTGACCCCCCTTGCGCTCCGGCTCTCCGTGGCGCTCTCCCGTGCCCGCCGCCCCCTGGCGCCCCCCGTTCTTCCCCTTGGTCTGCTGCTGTGGCCCCGCCCCCGCCCGAGCGGTGTTCTCGATGCCTGCGGCCTCGTGGCTGCTTCCGCAGCCTCAGAGCTTTCGGCCCCGCGACCTCGTGGTCCGAGATGCCTCGTCCACGGTCGAAGCTCCTCAGCCCCAACTGCGCAGCACCGCGCTTGAGCTTCCCTCCTTCCTGTGGCGGTGGTGGCCACGATTCCTGCCTTCGGGGGCTGCGGGAGAAGATCGGGGGTGGACAGAACCCCCGCTCTGACACGTCGATGAACTAGTGAATTGTCCGCCGTTGTCGGTTCTCGAGAGGGCGCTGCGGCCGTCACTTTCCAGGCCTGCGCCCGCCGGGCGTGCGCCAGAGGTCGTTTTCACTGAGCCGCGTTTTGCTAAAGGGGTCTCTCTGTCCATCCCCGATTCTTCTCTTTTTCTGCTGCTGTGGCCCCACCCGCTCGAGCGGTGTGCGGGGCAGTCTTGGTTGGCCACGCGAGGCGCGAGCCGGAGTGCCACCTGCACCACGCCGTGTGATCGGCGGCGAGCGAGGCGGGGGAAGTGAGAAGGGGCAAGGCTCGGAAGTCCCACAGCCTTCGGAGAAGGTTTCTTAGCCTTCCCCCAAGGCGCACGAAAACCTTTCGGAAGGCGCGAGGGCTTCTGAGCAGCCCCGCCGCCTTCTGAGAGGCCTTCTCCTTCTCGCTTCCCCCCTCGCCCGCCACCGACGTGAGGCGATCGTGCGATCATTCTGCCCGCTCGCCTTGGCTCTGCGTGTCGCCGCGCTGCGCGGGCGCTGGGCGGCCTGCGTGCGCGCGCCTCTCCGCTGGCGCGCGCGTGCTGGCGGCCGTGGCCTCTTCGCGCGGCGTTTGGGGCGGGGCCGCCTGCAAGGACGCCTCGGGGCACAGCGCGCCTGCGAGGCCACATCGTGGCCAGGTCCAGACCGTACTGTGGGCAGGGGCGCGCCAGGGACGACGTGGACGGCGATGGGGACGACGTGTCTCGTGGCCGCGACGGGGCCGCACCCGCAGCGTGCCCGTGGAGAGCGCACCCTTCGGCAGCGCCGCCCTCCCACGCCGAGGTCCCTGCTGTTTGCCGCCACGCTCTTTGGCCAAACCCAGCGCGTGGTGGTCGAGTTGGCTTGTTGCCTGGTCGTGGCGGCGGGGTCGGCGGTTTCCGTTTGCACCTTGCTTGGGCGGTGCCTCTCGTCGCCCCGCGTTCTGAGGCGCGTGCTGGCCAGATAAGGCATAAGGCGTCGCCACTTGCCCAAACGTGTTTGCAAGGAGGGGCGATGGTGGGATGCTGGTATCACATCGGATGGCGGAGCTGCTGGGCAATGTGTCCCTGTTCTTTCTATGACTGTTGGCGCAGGGCCCGGACCTGGGGCAAGAAGGCGCCTGGTTCAGTCCAGCAAATCCGCCACCCGATGTGAGACAAGCATCCTACGATCGTCCTTTCGTTCAGGTGCTCGGGGGCGGTGGCGACGCGTGGTCCGCGCCGCGCACCATCGCAAAATCTCTGCGACATCTTTCTTCGTCGGTTCAGCTGAGGTCGCGAATTTGGAGCACAGAGTGGGGGGGCGGAAAGAAGGCCCTCCCTGGCTAGGGCAGCAAGATGTTGGTTGAGGGGGACCCTCGTTCATCAGCTGTAGGTTCTGCGTTGGTGCGCGCGTTGCTGCAATGCTGCAGGCCGTGTCGCTGCTGAGCAAAATTCTTTACGCTTCGCGTATCCCCACCAGCCCATCTCACAACAGCAAGTCTTGCGAAGCGTGCCGACAGTCGTGTTTTTCAGGCGTGTGTCCGCTTGGCCCCGCATATCTCCCCTGTTCCTCCTTCCTCCCGCCTCCTTGTACATCCTCCTTGTGGGGGGAGCGGGAGAAGGACGAGGCGGAGGAGGAGGGAGAGAAAGCGCTCCTCGTGGTTTGAGTCGTTTGGGGTTTCTCGTCCTGGTGTGAGTCGTTCGGGCCCTTCTTCCTGGTGTGAGTCGTTCGGGCTCTTCGTGGTGTGAGTCGTTCGGGCTCTTCGTCCTGGTGTGAGTCGTTCGGGCTTCTCGTGGTGTGAGTTGTTCGGGCCCCTCGTCCTGGTGTGAGTCGTTCGGGCCCCTCCTCCTGGTGTGACTCGTTCGGGCTCCTCGTGGTGTGAGTCGTTCGGGGCCCTCGTCGTGGTGTGAGTCGTTCGGGCTCCTCGTGGTGTGAGTCGTTCGGGCGCCTCGTCCTGGTGTGAGTCGTTCGGGCCCCTCCTTCTGGTGTGAGTCGTTCGGGCTCTTCGTGGTGTGAGTCGTTCGGGCCCCTCGTCCTGGTGTGAGTCGTTCGGGCTCCTCGTGGCGTGAGGCGTTCGGGCACCTCGTCCCCTTTTGGGGCGTCTTGGGGGCCTCTTGGCGGCCCCAGGGGCTTCTAGGAGCGTCTTGGGTGCCTTGGGGGAGCCTCTTCGGGCCTCTTGGGAGCCTCTTGGAGGCCGTTTGGGGCGTCTTGGGGGCCTCTTGGCGGCCCCGGGGGCTTCCAGGAGCGTCTTGGGTGCCTCGGGGGGGCCTCTTGGGGCCTCTTGGGGGGCTCTTGGAGGCATCTTGGGGGCCTCTTGGAGGCCTCTTGGAGGCCTCCTGGGGGCCTCTGGGGGCCATCTTGGGGCCTCTTGGTACCTCCTGGGCGCTTCTTGGGGCCATCGTGGAGGGGATGGATCAAAGAAGAGGGGAGCTTTAATGAGCGCGGCCCCCTCAGAAGGGTAAAATGAGGCCAAAACCTTCGTAAAATCAATGATTTTGCCCTGAAGGAAGAGGGGAGCTTTAATGAGCGCTGCCCCCTCAGAAGGCCAAAATGGGGCCAAAACCGTAGTAAAATCAATGATTTTGGCTTCAAAGATGAGGAGAGGTTTTTTTCTGTCTCCCCCCGTCGGGGCCAGAATCCTCGTGAGGGGTGTCGTTTTTTAGCCCTCCCAGGAGTCGAAAATGACCCCCCTGACGACCCGCCGGACTCCCTCTCCAGGCCCAGGGGGAGGGGGTAGGGGGAGGGGTAATCCCCTCCCCGAAGGGGATTGCTGCAATGCTGCAGGCCGTGTCGCTGCTGAGCAAAATTTGCCTGTTGAGCATGTTGCCCTCGCTGACTGAGTGCATTGTATTTGAAAACGGTGGTTGGGTCTTGTCGCTGTTCAGGGCGACGCGGGTTTTCGAAGGTGCTGCCGGCGGTCCTCTGGCCACAGTGCCCGACCAGCCGCATGCATATAATTGACGAATTGTGGTAGCAGATACCGTGCAGCAAATTGCGGCGTTCGGAGGTGCGGCCCGCAGCGAGTTCGACCCCTGTGCGTGCGAGATGGAGCGTGGGCAGCTGATATCGTAGCGGTGAAAGCGCTTCGCCTGGAGCTGGGGTCTCTGACCAAACAGGAGAAGGGATCAGACGGCTCCATTGCGACGTTTTCTCATTTAGCTCCGGTTTGGGGGCAGTTCAGGGCTGCGGCTGGCCGCGCTACCCCGGCAGAGTTCGCCGAAACCGTATGAGGGAGCTTCTAGGCGCAAGCAGCTTTGAGGCCAAGCTGCCTCGACAGAACCGCATCACGCTGAGCGGCGCTAGACCCTGCTGCCCTTGCTCGCAAATGTCGCACGCGCTGGCCCAGCGCATGAAGCTGATGACGTTAGATTCCAATTTCTCCCCGACATCGCCCTTGCCGCAGGCGCTGAGCCCTTCGTTGTAGCGACAGACGCTGGACTCCAACTTTGCCTCCAACTTTGCTGTCTACCCCACCCAAAAAAAGACGGCGATTGTGATGGTCGCTGCCGCGATCGTGACCGTGCGCCGCCAACATCACTCTTGACAAGCTGTGGCGCCGTCCACCTCGAGGGGTAGAGTACCCTTTGGGACAGCGCACTCCCAACTACAGTGCACATGGCACTAGCCCTCCCCAAGTGCGGAAACGCGTTGAAGCGCACATGGATGGCGGCGGACGGCGGCGGACGTCCTGCCTCACGGAGGTTCTGCGCGTCTTGGGGGCCCAGGCTAGCTTTCCACCGGCTGGCAACTGGACAACCGTATCGTTTCCACAGAGGCACGACTGAGGAGGTCCTTCCGTGCGAAGCCTTGCGAACGTGGATGGTGGACGGGAGCCAATGACGGAGCTAAGGCGTGAAGCAAGTGGGTCCAGGTGGCCGACACGTCCAGCTTAACGCCCTACCTCCACGCGTGGCCAGGCACGTGGGCGGCGGCAGAGCGCCTTTCCCCGCCACCCCCCTCACTGTGAGCCACCAGACACAGTCACAAAGCGGTGACGCATCCACATGTCGTTACATTTTTTCATCTCGCGCTCCTGCAGCGCCCGCGGGCCCACGCCAGCGCGATCCACGCCGGCGCCCGGCCCCCGGCCGCTGCGGCTCGGCGCTGCTGCCCGTCGCACCGGCGCGCCGCGCTGAGCTTTCCTGCCGACGAAGTGGAGGGACAGTCTTTCACGGTCTTTGACGCCCCATCTTTTTGGTTGTTGC
>CAUYUJ010000595.1:70000-95000 GCA_963575745.1 Prorocentrum cordatum
GCGTGCGGGTGTTCCTCCTCGTCGCTGCTCAGTACACCCACGTGGTCCCGAGAGGCTCTGTGCGAGCACCCCAGGAAAGGGGCCCGCCTCCTCGCAGCAGGCGCGCTGTCAGCGTCGCGAGGCGCGCCGCAGAGCACGTGCCGTCGCCGCGTCGCGCCACTTGTGGTTGCAGAGTGGGCACATCGCTTTCTCCACCTGGCTGGAGTCGCCCGTGTGCCACAGGAGCGAGGCCCCGGCGCAGTGGACGGTACTGTGCGAGGCCGGCTGCGTGGAAGCAGTGTGGGGCGCGGCCGCAGTCGGGTCGCTGCGCTTGTGAATCGTCTTGCGGCCCCCGGCACATCGCGCACGCTGCGGCGGCGACCGCGCAGTCCCTGGCGCTCGCCTGGGCGCGGCGCAGAAGGGCTCGGACCGGCGACCCGGGCGAGGGAGCGGCGCGGGGACAGGAAGAACTCGCAGGACGGCGTTTCTTGCCTTCCTGCGGGCACCTGGCGCGGATTGCGTCCCTCCTGGGATCTCCCAGGCGGGCGCTCCCATAGAGATGTTGGCGAGGCGAAACGGGGCGCAGGGTGTTCTTTGCAAAACCCCTGCAACAAAAATGTTGTGATGGTGGTGGTGGTGGTGGTGGTGGTGGTGGTGGTGGTGGTGGTGGTGGTGGTGGTGGTGGTGGTGGTGGTGGTGGTGGTGGTGGTGGTACTGGTCGCCGTGCTGGTGGTGGTGGCCCTGCTGGTCGTAGTGGTCTTTGTGGTGGTGGTGGTGGTGGTGGTGGTGATGGTGGTGGTGGTGGTGGTGGTGGTGCTCACGAGCAACAGGCAGGCACACAAGTGCTTTGAGACGTGTTCGGGCCCTTTAGCTGTCACTGGAAGTAGGCGAGGGGGGCGAGGAAGAGCAGGGAGAAGAAGAACGGCGCGGAGCAGCCCGCACAATGGATCGGCCCACGAAGGAGACGCGCTTCACGCGCTCACAGGCGTCACCGCCCTCGCAGAACAAAATTTGCATGAAAAGGTCACTGCCTACAGGAAAGATCTCTTGCCGCTGCACCGCAAGCGCTGGGCACACCGCCAATACATGACGCAAGGGCGCGTTACGAAGCCCACATGCCCTGCATCTCTCAAGGGTGCATGGGTAGTCATCGCTCCCCAACACAGAGAGCGGCCAAGCGCCAGTCACACGCGCCACAGCCCACAATGGAGGCCGGGTGGTTTTCAAAATGTGGTGGCTTCTCGCCTTGGCCTCACGCAGATTCGTTGTACAATTTTGCACGACCTTCGCCTTTGTGCTACGCGCATTTTTGAAGATGCGAGAGTTTCAGGGATTCAGGGCGATCCGTTTTTTTTTTTTTTTTTTTTTTTTTTTTCTTTCCCCTCCCCCCCTCCCCCCTCCCCCCCCTCCCCTCCCCCCTCCCCTCCGCCCAGGGCTGCCGCGTCCCCCCGGCGGCCAGTCCGAGCGCCCCCCGCGCGCCCGCGGTGAGTGCGGGGCGGGGGCACGCCCCAAAGGATCGGGAGGTTTTCGGCCGGAGCCAGGAGAACCTCGAACCTGCCGCGAGCGGGCCTTGGCGCAGAGAGCGCCCGCGCTGCCGCAGCGCCGCGAGCAGGCTCGCTCAGCCGCCGCCTGCAGGCCGCAGCCGCCGCGCTGCCCCAGCTTCCGCAGCCGCCGTCGCGGCCGTCGGCCAGGCGGCCGCCAGCGTGGCTGCCTCCGCCTCCGCCGCTGCCGCCAGCGGCCGCCGCTGCCCGCCGCTCGCGGCGCGGTCTGCCTGTCGCGGCCTGGCCCGCGAGCCGCGCCTGGGCCTGCGCCAGCTGCCGTGGGGTTCTGAGCAGCGCACCAGGCGCAAGGCGGCCTAGCGCCAGCTGCCTCGCCCTCCTGGCGCGCGCTGCCTCCTTCTCTGCTTCCTCGGCCGCGCCCTCTCCTTCTCCGCCTCGGCGCAGCTGCGGCGGGGGTCTGGGCGTGGGCCCGTCGGCGGGTGCGCTGTAGCCCCGTCCCACGCCCGGGAGGTGGGGCCCGCAGGCGGGTGCGCGGTAGCCCCGTCCCACCTCCCACCCCCGTTCCGCTTCTGGGGCCGGCTCGTCGCCAGCAGGCCCCTGTTCCTCTGCGTTCTTGGAGCAGGGGCCCAGGCGTCGGGCCCGCAGGCGGGTGCGCGGCAGCCCCGTCCCACGCTTGGGAGGTGGGGCCCGCAGGCGGGTGCGCGGCAGCCCCGTCCCACCTCCGGCCCCCGCTCCATTCTGGGCCCCTTCCTGGCCGTCTTCGTCGCGCTGCTGCTCGTCGCGGCCGTGGTGGTGGTGGTGGTGGTGGTGGTGGTGGTGGTGGTGGTGGTGGTGGTGGTGGTGGCGGTGCTGGTGGTGGTGCTGGTGGTGTCGGTGCTGGTGGCAGTCTTGCTGCTGGTGGCGGTGGTGGGTCGTGGTGGTGGGCCGTGCTGCTGGTGCCGGTGGCAGTTCTGCTGGCGTGGTCGTGGTGGGGTGGTGGTGGTGGTGGTGCTGGTGGCGTCGGTGCTGGTGCTGGTGGCAGTTCCGCTGCGGGTCGTTGTCGTGGTAGTCGCCGTCGTTGTGCTCGTGGTTGTGGTCGCGGTGGCAGTAGCTGCTGCGTCGCTGCTCTGTGTCGTGGTGGTGCTGGCGCGGGCTCGGGCGTTGGTGCTGCGGGCTGTCGTCGTCGCGCTGGCTGTGGTGGTGCTGCTGCTGGTCGCCGTCTTCGCGCTGCTGGTCGCCGTGGTAGTGGTTGTGCTGGTGGCGTCGTTGCTGGTTGCTGTCGTGGTGGTTCTGCTGCTGCTGCTGTTGCTGCTGCTGCTGGTCGTCGCTGCGCTGCCGTCGGTGGAGGTCGCAGTCGTCGTCGTGCTGCTGGTGGCGCTTTTGCTGGTAGCCGTCGCTAAGTTGGCGTTGTTGTCGCTGCTGGTGGTTGTCGCCGTCGTAGTCGTAGTGGTGGTGGTGGTGCTGGTCGTTGTCGTGGTGGTTCTGCTGCTGCTGCTGGTCGTCGCGTCGCCGTTGGCAGGGGTCGCAGTCGTCGTCGTGCTGCTGGTAGCGCTTGTGCTGGTAGCCGTCGTAGTGGTCGTGGTGCTGGTGCTGCTGGTAGTCGGCCCCCGCTGCCCCTCGCGCGGGGGCCCGCGTCCTCAGGGGAGCGCCGACAAGAGGTCCCCTCGCCAGGGTGCTTCTCCGTCCGTGGCTAGCGTCTCGCTGGGCACGTCCTCTAGCAGGCTGGCCGCAAGGGCGTCGTGAATGGCGCAGGGCAGCATGCCAGCCCACCTGCGCAGCAGCGCCGTTGTCAGCGACCCTCGGAGCGCAGCTGGCGCGCCCCTGGCCAGGGCCCGCGCCAAGACCGCGAGGAACTTACACGCTTCCTCGTCCCATCGTCCGCCCGTTTCTGCTCCAGCAACCAAGAGGTAGCTGCGCCGGGAGCCCACGAGCTCGGGGTAGGTGGTCGTGTTGCTGCTGCTGGTGGTCCTGCTTGTTGTTGTCGCTGTCGTTGTAGTGGCCGTCGTGGTGCTGCTGGTCGCCGTGCTGCCCCTGGTCGGCGTCGTGGTGGTGGTGATGCTGGTCGCCGTGCTGGTGGTGGGGGCGTTGCTTGTCGTAGTCGTAGTGGTTGTGGTGGTGGTGGTTGTGGTGGTGCTGCTGCTGCTGCTGCTGTTTGTTGTTGTCGCTGTAGTTGTATTGGTTGTCGTGGTGCTGCTGGTCGCCGTGTTGCTCCTGGTCACCGTGGTGGTGGTGGTGGTGGTGGTGTTGGTGGTGGTGGTGGTGGTGGTGGTGGTGGTGGTGGTGATGGTGGTGCTGGTCGCCGTGCTGGCGGGTGTGGCGCTGCTGGTCGTAGTCGTGGTAGTTGTGGTGGTGGTTCTGCTGCTGCCGCTGCTGCTGCTGCTGCTGCGTGTTGTCGCAGTTGTGGTAGTAGTTGTCGTGGTTCTGCTGGTCGCCGTGCTGCCCCTTGTCGCCGTCGTGGTGGTGGTGGTGGTGCCGCTGCTGCTGTTGCTTGTTGTCGCAGTTGTGGTAGTAGTTGTCGTGTTTCTGTTGGTCGCCGTGCTGCCCCTGGTCGCCGTCGTGGTGGTGGTGCTGGTCGCCGTGCAAGTTGTGGTGGCGCTGCTGGTGGTAGTCGTAGTGGTTGTGGTGGTGGTGGTGGTGGTGCTGCTGCTGCTGCTGCTTCTGCTGCTGCTGCTGCTGCTGCTTGTTGTCGCTGTAGTGGTAGTTGTTGTCGTGGTGCTGCTGGTCGCCGTGCTGCCCCTGGTCGCCGTCGTGGTGGTGGTGGTGCTGGTCGCCTTGCTGGTGGTGGTGGCGCTGCTGGTCGTAGGCGTGGTGGTGGCGGTTATGCTGCTGCTGCTGCCGCTGCTTGTTGTCGCAGTTGTGGTAGTGGTTGTCGTGGTTCTGCTGGTCCTCCTGCTGCGCCGGCGGGCGGGCCCCCGGGGTGGGGCCGCGCCCGT
This sequence comes from Prorocentrum cordatum, assembly GCA_963575745.1. NCBI lineage: Eukaryota > Dinophyceae > Prorocentrales > Prorocentraceae > Prorocentrum > Prorocentrum cordatum. The sequence continues at coordinate 74,391 of CAUYUJ010000595.1, forward strand.
TCCACCGCATCAGAAACACGGCGGCAGTCGGCTAGGGGCCGGCGTCTCCGTGTAGCGGGCGTCCGCCAGGAGGTCGGCAAGGTGCGGCTCGTCCCCGTCGACGGCCAGGGTGTGCGGCGGCAACTCCAGCAGCGTGGCCACGAACGCCTTCTGGGCCGCGACCGCGGCCAAGCCTGTCCAGCGGTGTAGGTACGCCGCCCACGCCGACGCTCGGAGTCGCTGCGACGCGCTGCGGGCTCTGGTCCTGGCGAGCAGCCGGGCGAAGGTCAGGGCCTCCTCGGACCACCTGCCGCCGACTTCCAAGCCCAGCACGACCAATCGGCATCTCCTTGACCCGATGCGCTCGGGGTAGGTCGCTTCCTTCCAGCCCCGCGCGACCGCGAGCTGGACTCCTTCCTTATCCGCGGCTCTGGGCTGCGCGGTGCCGTCGGCGCGGACTGGCGACACCAGGGTCGCGTCAATCGCCAGCTGCGCTCCTCCCCAGAGCGGCAGGCCGTTCGCGATGACCTCGATCTTGCGCCCGTCGCGGGGGTCGACGCCGTCCACGTTGAGGTCTCGCAGGAGCTGGTTCTCTGCGACTCGGCCCCTGGCCTCGCGGCAGATACGTGCAGCCGCTTTCTCCAATGGGATGGATCTCTTCTTGAGCACCCCTGCCCTTGGGCACGCCGCTCTGTGGTCACCTCTGGCGTCCAGTCTGCCTCTGCATCTGCAAGCGCTCGCTGCGAAGGGTAGATCAAATCGCAAGCGCCTGAGGAGCAGGACTCTGAATTCTGCCGGCGGGATGTGGAAGTCCCCCGTCGTGGGCAGCGCGGTGAAGGCTCGTCCCGCGCACGGCCCGCTCTGTGACCGGAGGAGGGCGCGGTCCGGTGGCGTGGAGGCGTTGAGGAGCTGCTGTCGGGCTGTGTTCTCCAAGACTCTGGCGGCCCAGAACTGCCAGCCGTGCGCCCATTCGCCGTGCTCCCGTTCGTGCGTCGGCGGTGGCCGGGCGCCCTGCGCAAGGTCGTGCCAGTTGGGCGCGGCGAAGCCGTGCGCCGAGAGGTGCTCCTTTGCCCTGCTGGCTTGTTGTAAGCACCCGGGAGCGGCCGGCAGCGGGCCCCGGTCCAGCTCGCTCAGTGCAGCGCAGATCTGGTTTGTGAGCTCGGGGCAGCGTTCGCGGAGCATCTGCGCGCAGTCTGCCCAGGAAGCCCACCAGGCCGCCGGCGCCGTCCTGGACGCGCTTCGCAGGCCGAGCCCTCCCATGCAAAGCGGCAGTTGGCAGCGTTGGCGCGCTGACGTGCCTTCTGCGACAGCTTCTTGCGGGAGTTCCAGCAAGTCGGCGAGCGCGTTGGCCAGGTTGTCGTCGTGCGCTGCGGCGAAGGCGGCCGTGTCCTCGGGAGCCAGCGCCCTCAGGAAGAAGTTGGCCCGGGGGTTGGCGCACGTGCTGAGCAGGAGCCACGAGGATTGCAGGTCCCCGACGTGTGGTATCCTCGCGAGCAAGCGGCGGTGTTCTTCCAGGATGGCCTCCAGGTGTTGGGCGACGAAAGCTCCGTGGCCTATCGGGGCCCCCAGAACGACCAAGCCCTGGGCTTCCGGCGGGGTGTCTGCTCCTCCTACCCACGCCCGGTCTGCTGCTGAGCCCAGCTCTCGGATGCCAAGTGGCTCCTGCCCTCCCCTGTTCCAGACTCGCGTCTTCCCCATGTTCACGCTGATGCCGCAGTGCGCTTGGAGGGCGCCCCGCACGGCGTTGAAGAGGAACCTCGCTCTGTCTGGCGTGGTGACCAAGTACACGTCGTCAAGGAAGGCGAAGATGCGCTCCCCGGGCCGGAGTATGCCTTGGACCTGTTGCAGGGCGGGGTGTTGTCCCAAGGCAAACAGGGCTGGCATGAGCGGGTCTCCTTGCTCTCCTCCTTCCGCCTGGTCGATCGCGCGCCCTTGTCCCGCGTCGTCGTGCCACCAGTGCTGCGACCTTTCCCCGTAGAAGAGGCGGCAGAAGGGAAGCAGTGCGCTACCCCTGGCCAGGTTTGCTAATCCTTCGAGCATTGAGTTTCTGGACATGAGGTCGAATGCCCCGATTCCGACTATGGAAACCACCGTGGCAGCCGGGTCGCCCTGGGTGAGAGTCTGCACGAGGTGCGCCACGCATTCCGTGCCTGCTCGGGTCGAGAGTGCGAACTGGAAGGGGGCAGTCGCCTGCTCGACCTCTTCGCCCACTTGCTGCGCCAGCGTGCGGGCTACCAGCCGCCTGAAGACGTCGCCAGTCACGATGCCTCGCACCCTCCCGTTGCTCTTGCGCAGCGCCGTGAGGCGGCCGAGCCGGAGGGCCTCTGCCACGGGGCCAGGGATTTCCGCCCTCGCAAGGAGCGTGGCAGCGTGGTGCAGGAGGTCGCAGCAGTGCTCGTCGTCCAGCAGCGTCTGCAAGTGTTCTCCCGTCATCCCTGAGGGGCCCGGCGCAGCGCCCCGGCGGTGCGTACATTCGTTGTAAACACGTACAACGGTGTCACCGGTTTTCAGCGCCGCGCACATTCGTTTATACAAGTTGTGGATACGCATGGTCCAAGTACCAGATACGATGTTTGGACGGATTCCGGATTTTGCGGGTGCAACAGTTACGTGGGCTCGCGGTGGTGGCGTTGGAATCTCGAGAACAATGTTTCGGCATGCTTTAGGGTCTTCACGCGGTTGCCTGCCAACGAGGCAGTTCCCTCAATTGAAATGAACCGTTGTAGGGCCTTGCGAAGAGGGCCTATGAAGGGGGAGCTTGGAGGGAGGGTTTATTCCAACATCGTTGCTGGCTCTTGGGTTACACTGGTCTTCTTCCTCCTCCTCCTCCTCCTCCTCCTCCGCCCCCTCCCCCTAATCCATCCGTTTTCATCAAACAACTCTCCATGCCGCGCCTCCGGACGCGTCGGCAAGGTGGACAGCGCGTTTCGCCTGATGTTTTCTCACCGTTTCTGATCCCGAAGCTGGATAGTCGCAGCAGTTTCACGGGTGGAAGAAGGTTGTTTTCAACGTGTTGTTCTCCCCCAGACTCCGCGCGCAGCCACTGCTAAGAATTTGCAATCGTTTATCGCGTAGAAGGCGGTTCCTCTTCAGCCTGTGGCCCTCGCTTCAGCGCTGCGCACATTCTTTGAAATTGTTTGCAGCAGCTTCACGGCTGGAGGGCGTTAGTTTTCAAATTGCTGCTCTCCCCCAGACGCCGCGCGCATTCATCGGCGGTTCTTTTTCAACATGTGGCCCTCGCCTTCGCGCCGCGCATAGTCGTTGAACAAGCTCGCAGCAGTTTCAAGGGTCTGCGCGGTTCATGGGATTCAGGGCGCAATCGTGAGGTCCCAGGAACCGCGTTCTGGCACGATTTAGGTTCGTTAGGGCGCAACCGTCACGTTGATTCGCGGCGGTTAAATCGCAGGAGCACCGTTTTGGCACGATGGAGGTCCGAGAGGTTTGTATTTCAACGGGGCACTTCCGCAAGTGAGATCACTCTTCGAGGGGCCAATCAAAATGGACCAGGAAGGGGGGACTATTGCAGCATAGTTGACGCGTCTTGGGTTTGCGCTGGTCCTCCTCCTCTCCCTCCCCCTCCTCATCCTCCTGCTCCTCCTCCTCTCCCTCTTTCGCCCTCCTGCTTTTTCGCGTGCCGCGCGACTCGGGGGCCGAGTAGCTATCGGAGCAGCGTTCGGCGAATTGGTTGGCGTGAGCTGTCGTGGAAGGCGCGCGCCAGTGAGCTAAATTTCAGCGGAGCAGCGCGCGGCACGTCCGCTGAAAGACACGCTGCGCCTATGAGAGCCAGGCGCGTTAAATGCCGCGCAGAAGTTGAGACATTGGCGCGCAGAGGTCTAGCGACGCCCTCGGGGAAGGCGCATTCCAGACATCCGATAGGGGGCGGCCAAATGCGAAGGCCGCGCAAAGAAAAACCGACCCGACCCGGCCATCATTCGGATTGGTTGTCACCGTTGGGGGTCTGGCGCGGCGGGCGCGGCGGCTCCCTGCGATGGCTGGTTGCCGTCAGCCGTCAGGACTGAACCGCGGGCTGCGCCTCGAAGGCGATTGCAGCGCGTTCGTTGCATGTCCGAATTGGCGGCTGCGGCGAGCAGGGCATCGGTAAGGGCGGTGCCTGCTTCAATTGTTTCGCCCGTGAGTGATGGGTCTTCTGCGGCGGCAGGCGTTTGAGAGCTTGCCTAGCAGCCATCCGACCGCGTAGATTCGAGGCGAAGAAGTCAGTTTCTTGTGACTGATGCGGCGCTTCCACGTCGATTTCTCCGGTCTGGTCGATTTCGGATACCTTTGCCGCTGCCCGATCGCACTTGGTAGCAGGCCGCCATTTTCAATTATGCGCAGCACCCCGCAGTTGCAGATGAGTGAGGGGGCGGCGGGGGCGTCGGCAGTCTGCGAGGCTGTTGGCGCGTAACTTTTATATAAAAAGTGCAGCGGGCCCGCCGCTGGGGCCGATCCTGTCGTTAAAGGTATGTGGGCGGGTCGCGGGGTGGGTCGCGGGTGGGTCGCGGGTGGGTCGCGGGTGGATCGGGCCGGGTCGCGGGCGGGTCGCGGGTGGGTCGCGGGTGGGTCGCGGGTGGGTCGCGGGTGGGTCGCGGGCCGGGTCGCGGGGGGGATGGCGTCAACAGCATAGATAATCCGCATTGTAGAACCTCGCATCAGCCTCGCGCCCAGGGACAGTGAATGACCGGACCCCTCACCCTGATTTTTGTTTCTGCGGGGCGCAGACATGTTCGCTGCGCCGCTGGGCACGTGGCGGCCCGAGCGCGCCCTCGACCAGAGTGCCTCATAAAGTCTTGCCCCGGCCGCCAGGGATCCCAGTGCCGCGCGTCGCGCGCGGGGCGATCGACATAGCGGCGAAGCGCCGAGGGTAAATCGATCGCTTATCCAGCGCAGACGTGGATTGAAAGCCTCGCCAGTGGGCGGGTGCGCGGTGCTCGCTCTGAGCGCCGCCACTCCGCTGGACCCAGGCATCCGCTGTTTTGAGATCATGTCTATCAAGCGTTTGCAGATATCGACGGCCACCTTGAAGGGATGCTTCGCGTCTGGGCGAGATGGGGTCGATCTGATCGATGAGTGCCCGCGGTCGGCTTGCCCGATTTGGTGGCCATTTCTTCTGCCGGGAGAAGGCTTGCCTTCTTTCGTCTGAGGGAGGAGCCCCGAGGACAATCGTTTCAAATGATATTTTTCCTCCCTGCGTCTCGCTCTCTGTTGATTCACGCGCGGCCTCGCGCCCCCCATCCTGAGCGGCGTTGCGCGAGCATTATGTCCAGTGGCGCGCGGGCGCGACGCTGCTCAGTCTGCTTCAACTGAACGCCTTGATCCGGGCAGTTGGCCGCGGGGCCTCCTGGCTGGATGATAACCCTTCTTCTCTCCTTTTTCGTTTCCGCTGCCATCCGCTGTGCCGCGCGCGTTGCGCGACCGGGGCAGAGACGGGGGCTGCGCATCGCAGGGGCCAGTCCTCGTCACCCCATCCGCCCCCCTCGCGCCGCAGAGGCGACTGCGACTCCAACCCCTGGGGGGGGGAGAAGTGCCGTTGCCCAGCAGGTGGCGAGGTGATGGGCGTCTTCTGCGACCGCGCCATGGGCCATGGTCTGCGCCTGTCGCGGCGACAGGGCCGAACGTCGCGGCGCCCTGCGCGATCGGACCCCTCTCGGCGCCCTCGCCGCGCTGACCGCGCCCGGGCGGAGCTGGGGCGCTCGGGGCTGCTGCTCTCTCGCCCCGCCCGGGAGGGCGCCCCCAGAGGCGAGCGGGGCAGGCCTCGGGGGGGCGACGAAGACCGCCGCCCCAGCGACGCCCTCCTGCCCTGGTGGCGCGACGGCGCGGCGGTCGCCTGGAAGTCCGCCGCCGCGCCTGGGGGCGCGCGCCGAGCGCGCCGACGGAGCGGCGCGAGATTGTCAACGAGCAGCGCCAGGGCACCGTGCGCCAATGCGCCAGGCAGCGCTTTGCCCTTCACCCTGTCGCCTTTCTTCCCATGGTGGTGGGGGCCCGCGGCGGCGGGCGGGGCCGCGAGGCGCGCGGGGCTTTCGGGGCCCTGACCGGGCGGGCGGAGGAGGCCACGGCGCCGCAGTGGCAGCGGGCCGTCGCGCCCGGCGATCCTCAATGGCGGGGCGGGGCGCGGCCCGCCTCTGCCCGGCGCCCCCTGCCTGTGCCCGCTTCCAATCTTGGCTGAGCAGCATCCGCGCTCCTCGCCGACGCGGGGTTTGGGGCCGCGCCCCGGTGGGGGGCGCGTCCGAGAGGGCCGCCGCCGACCAGCCGCAACGCGGCAGGCCCCTCTTCCGCGGGCCAGCGGCGGGCGGGCCCTGGCTGGGCGGGGGGCGCGCCTGCAAGGGTCCATGCCGACCAAGCCGCAACGCGGCGGCTCGTCTCGGCGCGCCCAAGGCCCCCCGCCGCGACGACCCCCCCTGACGAAACCGACGACCACCACCCACTCCAGCACTCACTCCGCATGCGCCGCCTGTTCGGCGTTCAGCGTGGACCCCCCTGGAGGTGTTGACCCAATACCAATGTGTTTTTTCGGCGGCCCCAGGGTCTGGTGAGGGCTCTCAGGAGGCTAGATCTTGTCCATCGGGGTTTTTGGTGCGATGCGCGGGGATGTCTGGGTCCGGGGGTGAAATGTTGCCCCCTGGACCGGTCCCGGAGTCCCTGCAGACCAGGATCTCGAGGCGGATCCGTTCGTGGCCACGGGGATGCCCAGGGAATATAGACAGATTACCGTGGCGACGTACCCAACCCCTGCTCAATGCGGGGCAGGAGAAGCTTGGGAGATTTGACGAGAAGGCGGCGACGTGACATGGTCGCATATATTTTTGCGAGCGGTATTCAAATTCGGAAGTTTCGCAGGCCCCCCTTCAAGGGACAACGATGAGTAACTAATTGGCCCCCTGAGTCACTAAGGGAGACGCAAGGTCCAAAAGGAGATTGTGGGCAACGGGCGCGAACCGTCGGCGGGGCAGCAACAACATGACATGGCCGCTCAGGGACGGCGAGGTCCCGCTCAGGTCCGCGCAGTGCCTCACTCCGCTGGACCCACCAGCAGCCTTCGAAAGTGGCGAGCCCACCAGCAACCCGCGAACGTGGCGACAGTTTCGCAGATCGCACCCCCCCAGGGACGGCGAGGTCTCGCTCAGGTCTGCGCGGTGCCTCACTCCGCTGGACCCACCAGCAGCCCTCGAAAGTGGCGACAGTTTCGCAGATCGCAGCCCCCCAGGGACGGCGAGGTCTCGCTCAGGTCTGCGCGGTGCCTCACTCCGCTGGACCCACCAGCAGCCTTCGGAAGTGGCGAGGGCAGGAGGAGGGAGGAGGCGGGAGGAAGGACGCGCGAGCAGTGCTCTATTCAAAACGAATACCAAAACAAGGAGGGTTGGAAACAAACAGTAATTTGGCGGTTTGCGTGGGCGGGATTCTTCTGGCAGCGCCAGCTGGCGGAAGTCCTGGACCCGATACGTCGGTTCATGAGGCGAGGGGGCCGGGCGAGGCCGCGAAAGGAGCGACACCGAGCCGTTGGTGGACATCTTCAAAGGCTCTGGGCTGAAGCAGCTGGTGTACATGTCTTCGGCAGGCCCGATTCTTCCGAGCAGGGGCAGGGAGGAGCAGGAGGAGGAGGAGGAGGAGGAGGAGGAGGAGGAGGAGGAGGAGGAGGAGGAGGAGGAGGAGGAGGAGGACGAGGACGAGGACGAGGACGAGCAGGAGGACGACGAGGGGGCGGAGGAGGAGGAAGGTGAAGGAGAGTGGAGGAAGAGGAGGAGAGTGGAGGAGGAGGAGGACGAGGAGGACGAGGAACGAGGAGGAGGAGGAGGAGGAGGAGGAGGAGGAGGAGGAGGAGGAGGCGGAGGAGGAGGAGGGAGGAGGAGGAGGAGGAGGAGGAGGAGGAGGAGGAAGAGGTGGAGGCGAATGGGGGAGGAGAAGAAGGAGGAGGAAGAGGAGGAGGACGAGGAGGAGGTGCAGAAGGAGGAGGAAAAGGAGGATAAGGGGAGGAGGAGGAGGAGGAGGAGGAGGAGGAGGAGGAGGAGGAAGGAGGAGGTGGAGGGGGTGCCGATGCAGGAGGAAGAGGAGGAAGAGGATGAAGAACAAGAGGAGGACGATGATGATGATGATGATGATGATGATGATGATGATGATGATGATGATGATGATGATGATGATGATGCTGATGCTGATGCTGATGCTGATGCTGATGCTGATGCTGATGCTGATGCTACTGATGATGATGCTGCTGATGATAATGATGGTGCTGATACTGCGGCTGCTGATGATGATGGTGATGAGGATGATGATGGTGATGCTGATTCTGATGATGATGGTGATGATGATGAAGATGACGATGAAGATGAAGATGGTCATGATGATGACGATGATGCTGATGATGAGGATGATGATGCTGCTGATGAGGATGATGATGCTGATGCTGATGATACCCATGATGATGGTGACGACGACGATGTCCATGACGATGATTCTGATTATGATGATGATGATGATGATGATGATGATGATGATGACGCTGATGCTGATGATGATTATGATGATGCTGCTGATGATGCTGACGGTGATTATGATGGTGATGATGATGACGATGATGATGATGACGATTCCGATGCTGCTGATGATGATGATGCTGATGACGATGCTGATGATGGTGATGCTGATGCTGATGATGAGGTCGATGATGATGATGATGGTGATGATGATGATGATGATGATGATGATGATGATGATGCTGATGCTGATGCTGAGGATGATGCTGATGATTGGCGATGCTGAGGATCAGCATGACCATTGATGCCGATAAAAATGATGATCACGGTGGTGATGATGATGTTGCTTCTGAAAATTATGCTGATGATGATGCTGATACTGATCCTGATGCTGATGATGGGGATGATGATGGTGGTGATGATGCTGATGATGGTGCTGCTGACGATGCTGATCTTGATGCCGATATTATCGATGCTGCTGGTGATGATGATGAGGATGAGGATGAGGATGAGGATGATGATACTGATGATGAAGATTATCCCAGTGCGACCCTACCTAGGAGTTGGAGCCCCTAGGAAAGCAGCATTAGTAGTATCAGTAAAGCTGAGGCTAAGCTAAAGCTAAGCTACAGCTAAGCTAAAGCTAAGCTAAAGCTAAGCTAAAGCTAGGCTAAAGCTAAGCTAAAGCTAAGCTAAAGCTAAGCTAACGCTAAGCTAAAGCTAAGCTGAAGCTAAGCTGAAGCTAAGCTGAAGCTAAGCTGAAGCTAAGCTGAAGCTAAGCTGAAGCTAAGCTGAAGCTAAGCTAAAGCTAAGCTAAAGCTAAGCTAAATCTACGCTGAAGGTAAGCTAAAGCTAAGCTAAAGCTCAGCTGAAGCTCAGCTAAAGCTGAGCTGAAGCTAAGCTAAAGCTAAGCTAAAGCTAAGCTAAAGCTAAGCTAAAGCTAAGCTAAAGCTAAGCTAAAGCTAAGCTAAAGCTAAGCTAAAGCTAAGCTAAAGCTAAGCTAAAGCTAAAGCTAAAGCTAAAGCTAAAACTCGCTAAAGCTAAAGCTAAAGCTCCCAGGGGACTGGGGGAACCGCGGGGCGGATACTGGGGGAATCGCCCTGGCAGGTTCCCACTGCCCGGCCCTTTAAGCCAAGCGAGTAAGAACCCTTCTAGGCAGAGCCTAGGTAGGGAATGATGATGATGATGATGATGATGACGATGATGATGATGATGATGACGATGATGATGATGATGATGATGATGATGATGATGATGATGATCATGCTGATCATGATGATGATGATGATGATGATGATGATGATGATGAGTTTTATGATGATGATTGTGCTGTTGCTGCTGATGATGATGATGATGATGATACTGTTGAGGATGATGTTGATGATGATGACGGTGATGCTGATGCTGATGATGGTACTGCTGATGCTGCCGCTGCTGATCATGACGATGATGATGGTGATGTCGATGGTAATTGTGATAATGATGCTGATGATGATGCTGATGACGACGATGATGATGACGATGATGTAGATGATGATTATGATGATGCTGATGATGATGACGACGCTGATGACGATGCTGATGCTGATAAGAATGATACGACTGCGGCGGCTGCTTTGATGATGTTGCTGATGCTGATGATGATTCTGATGACGGTGGTGATGATGATGCTGATTGTGAGGATGGTGATGATGGTGAGGTTGATGATGCTGATGACGCTGATGATGCTGCTGCTGATGCTGATGATGCTGATGATGATGATGATCTCGATGATTATGATGGTCTGATGATGCTGATGATGATGAGGATGATGATGATGATGATGCTGATGATGATGATGATGATGATGATGATGATGCTGATTCTGATGATGATGATGATGATGATGATGAGTTTGATGCGGAGGCTGATGATGCTGATGATGATCATGAGGATGATGAAGGTGCTGCTCATGATGATGGATGCTGCTAATGCCTATGATGATGACGACGCTGATGCTGATGACGCTGCTGATGATGGTGATGATAATGCCGAATATCATGATGATGATGCTGACGATGATGATGATGATGATGATGATGCTGATGATGATGATGATGATGATGATGATGCTGAGGACGATGATGATGCGGCTGCTGATACTGATGTTGCTGATGGTGTCGATTATGAGAATGATGTTGATGCCGATGCTGATGCTGATGCTGATGCTAATGCTGCTGCTGCTTCTGCTGCTGCTGATGCTGATGATGGGCCTGATGATGCTGATGAGGATGACGATGCTGATGATGACGAGGATGCTGATGATGAGGATGATGCTGATACTGATACTGATAATGATGATGTTGATGATGCTGGTGATGATGACGAGGATGCTACTGATGATGTTGATGATGATGCTGAGTATGCTGATGATGCTGATGCTGTTGCTGTTGATGTTGATGATGCTGATGATGATGATGATGATGATGATGATGATGATGATGATGATGATGATGATGATGCTGATTATGATTGTGGTGATGATGCTGATGATGATGCTGATGGTGATGATGATGATGAGGATGATGATGATGAGGAGGAGGAGGAGGAGAAGGATGAGGAGGATGAGGAGGACAACCGCTACATGCATCATTACTACGCCTTCCCAACGCAAAAAAGGAGAAGGGGAGGCGGAGGAGGAGGAGGAGGAGGAGGAGGAGGAGGCGGAGGAGGAGGAGGAGGAGGAGGAGTAGGAGGAGGAGGTGGAGGAGAGGGGGGAGGAGAGGTGCTGAAGAGGTGGAGGATGATGCCAACCTGCTTTGCCGCGGAAAGTTGTGGAAGATGGCGATGGACGATTTCGCAAAACGGCAGGACGTGGGCGATACAGTAGCGGGAGGCGGGGGCCAACATAGCGACGGCTCAACGTGTGCGGTGGGGGGGAGGATTGGAGGAGGAGGAGGAGGAGGAGGAAGAAGAGGAGGAGTAGGAAGAGGAGCAGGAGTAGGAGGATGAGGATGAGGATGAGGAGGATGAGGAGGGGGACGAGAAGGAAGACGGACAGGAGAAGGAGGAAGATATTCAAGCATAACAATAATACTACAAACAATCAATAGTAATACACATAAGTATGATACTACCAAGACGAATACTACTAATCATAATATCGGTAATACGTGTATCACAACTAATAATACGGCTACTATGAATAATAGTAACACGATGAGAGTAATAATAATAATAATAATAACAATAATAATAATAATAATAATAATACTAATAATAATAATAATAATAATAATAATAATAATAATAATAATAATAATAATAATAATATTAATACTAATAATACTACTAATATCAATAATAATAATGATAATGATAATACGGCCGATAATAAGAGGGACGAGGAGGAGGAAGAGGAGGAGGAGGAGGAGGAGGAGGAGGAGGATAAGCAGGAGACGGGGACGGAGACTGAAGCGAAGGGCGGTGGGGTGGTGGTGACCAGCAGGACGTGGAGGGATATAGGAGTTTGAAGACGCGGAGGAGGGTTAGGCGGACGAAGAGCAGGAAGACGAGGAGAAGGAGGAGGATGTGGAGGAGGAGGATGGCCTTTTGGCAGCCGCTTGCGATAGCCAATCTTCTGGTACACACGGACGGTAGCACGCGAGCGGGGGCGTGTTCTCCGCAGCCTGGTGCATCGATGCCGTCGTTCGAAGGAGGGTCAACGCAGTGACGGTCCCACTTATACTGAGAGGGGGCACTTCTCTTCGAGAGCCGATGCCTCTCCTCACTACGGAGGCTATCGCTCTGGACAGAGCTGTCTAGGCAGCGATGGCCATCTCAACTGCAATCATCAACCAGCCGTCATCTCCATGACCCTGGCCACGCGAACACAAGAACGAGCAGGACGAGATGGAGGAGGAGGAGGTGGAGGAAGATGATGAGAGGGAGGATGCGGAGTATGCGGAGGAGTCTGCGGAGGAAGGGGACGAGGAGGAGGAGGAGGAGGAGGAGGACGTGGGGGAGGAGGAGGAGGAGGAGGAGGAGGAGGAGGAGGAGGACGAGGACGAGGACGAGGAGGAGGAGCAGGAGGAAGAGGAGGAGGAGGAAGAGAAGGAGGAGGAGGAGCAGGAGGAGGAGGAGGAGGAGGAGGACAAGTTTGGTGCGCTCGCGTCAACGTCTGACATCCTACCCCTCCCTCCCATCCCTTACCATGGCGCTGATTTTCTCTATCCGCGGACGCGTGTCGTAGCGGACCTGTGGCTCCGCGCGCGTGCGCGTAGTGGGTGGTGGTGGGCGTGCGTGCGTGCGTGTGCGCGTAGTTGTGGTTGTGGTGGTGGTGGTGGTGGTGGTGGTGGTGGTGGTGTGTATGTGTGTGTGTGTGTGTGCATGTGTGCGCGTGTGCTGTGGTGTGACGTGGTGTGGCGTCTTGGTGGTTTGGTGGTGGGCCAGGTGCGTACGTGCGTGATGGCGGTGGTGGTGGTGGCGGTGGTGGTGTGTGTGTGTGTGTGTTGTGTGTGTGTGTGTGTGTGTGTGTGTGTGTGTGTGTGTGTGTGTGTGTGTGTGTGTGTGTGTGTGTGTGTGTGTGTGTGTGTGTGTGTGTGTGTGTGTGTGTGTGTGTGTGTGTGCGTGCGTGCGTGCGTGCGTGCGTGCGTGCGTGCGTGCGTGCGTGCGTGCGTGCGTGCGTGTGCTGTGTGTGCGCGCGTGTGATGTGGTGTGACGCGGTGTAGCGTGGTGGTGGTGGGTGGGGTAGTGCGGTGGTGGTGGCGGTGCGCGGTGGTGGTGCGCGTGCGTGCGTGCGTGCGTTGGTGGGTGGAAGTGGCGGTGGGTGTGCGTGCGGCGGGGCGGGGCGTGGCGCGGCGCGGTGGTGGCGGGCGGATGGGCGCGCGAGAAGAGGCCCGCGCTGGGGCGAGAACGCCATCCTGAACGACGGAGGCAAAATACCGATCCGAAAATGAGGCCCACGCTGCAGCGGGAGCACGATTCGGAACGATTCGGGAGCAGAAATGAGGCCGGCGCCTCAGCGAGAGCAGCATTTTGAAAAAAACGCGGGCGAAAACCCAACTCCCGGGAATCCGGTGTGTAAAAAAACAGTACGCGGGGGGGTCTACCACTCCCTGGACGCCATCAGGGGAAGAGGGAGAGTAGTATTCATATTGAGTAACTGTGGAGGAGAAGGAGGGTGAGGAGGAGGAGGAGGAGGAAAAGAAGGAGGAGGAGGAAGAGCTGGAGGCCCAGGCCCGCCTGCCGCGCGCAGGCGTCTACCTGAAGACGGACGAGATGCCGCACCTGGAGACGCAGGTCGGCGGCCTGGCTTGTACGCAGCGCGGCCTGCCCGAGACCCACTGCGTTCCACGCTCGGCGGCGCCCACGAGGTGGTGGCGCGACGGGGGGTGGGCTTCTGAGGAGAGGCGGCGGGCCTGCTTACAGGGCAGGGGCCGTCGTGGAAGGTCCCAGCGGCTTCGGAGAAGCCGGCGGGCTTCGAAGAACCCCCCTGCCTTCCTGGAAGCTCACCCCCCTCGTGCCCCCCCCCTGGGCGCCGCCAACACAAGGCCACCCCTCGGATCTAACCCCGCCGGTGCTGCGGCCACGCCACAGGGGGGGGTGGCGGTAGTTCGGGATCGCGCGCCTTTTTCTTTCGTTTGTTTGCGCTGCACGGAAGGGTAGCAAGAATTGAAAAACAGCCCGCCACGGCACGCGCCATGAGTAAGGAGAGAGGGATCGTGCCTGCTCGTTTTTTCCCTCCTCGTCTGCGAGCCGCGCGCTGCCGCATGCTGTTGCTCCTGCGGCGACTGCGCGCGTCTGCGGTCTTGCAGCCCGCTTCACGCTCCGCTTCGCCGCCCAAGATCTTGCTGCCGGGGGGCCTCTGGCGGAGAAGTCGGAGCGTTCCCCTCCTGCACCCCGTACGACGGTGCCCCCAGAAGTCGTCCCTGAAGACCTTCGCGGCGAAGGCGTTGACGACGGCCTCTCCTGAGATCCTGTTGCTTGGGTTCCGACGCTGCCCGGCTGCCATTGCTTGGCTGCGCACTCGTGGCTCGCGCGCAAGACTCTATGGGGGCAACAGGACTGAACAGTGGAAGCGGTGCGACCCTGGTTGATGTGTTATGTGTTTGATGGATGCATGCGTGTGCACTGCGGTACTGTTCCAGCGCCGCTCTATAACATACATGCGGATCGTAGTGCAGCATGGGGAGCGCATGACACAACACCGCCTATCATATCATGCCGCCATTGTGTTTTGCACCATAGGCGTATATGGCATAACATAATACAACATAACATTGCAAATCACGGCAACTTATACAATCAGGACTGCGTGGCGCAGCGTTGCACATGGTGGCGCACCGTGGCACCGCACACCACGTCGCAGTCTGTCATGACCCGAATCGCACAGCCCCGCATCCAGGCTGCAGCGCAGCATGGCGCAGCATGGCGCTGCACAGCCAAGCGCGCAGCCAAGCACACAGCACATCACGGCACAGCGCGGCACCGCCTCGCGCAGCCCTGCCGTTCATAGCACATGCACGCGTTCGGAGCCCGCGCCCGCGCCCGCGGGGATCCTGCCAAATGGCGCGCGCGCGCCCTTGGCAGCGCTTTCCCTCTTCGAGACAGGTCGGAGCCCCACTGGGCAGGCCCACCTGGGGAACAAGTGGAAGGTACACGACATTGCAGAAACATGCGCTTTCGGAGGTTCGTGTTGCTTTCTTGGATCTGCGCTGCCCCCCCCCTTGGCGGCGCCTTGGCGCGCTCCGCGCGCCAGGGAAGGGGGTCCAGCGCACGTTCTATTAAAATCGCACGTGCGTTCCAGGACGAGGATGCGGCGGGCCAGGAGGGGAAGGAGTAGGGTAGCTTCTAGGGGGGGGAAGAGGCGGGGAACTATCCCACAGTGAGGACGCACCTGTGTCCCGGGATGAGACTTCGGCAGGGTAGGAGGAGAATGAGTAGGACAGCCAAGTGCAGTTCGTTCTCGGTGTTCTTGTTGCCAGGCCTAGCCACGCATGACGGTTTCATTTCGTGGCGTGAGAGAGAGAGAGAGAGATAACTATACATATATATATATATATATAAATAAAGAGAGAGAGAGAGAGAGAGAGAGAGAGAGAGAGCAAGAGAGAGAGAGAGAGAGGGAGTGAGAGAGAGAGAGAGAGAGAGAAAAAAAAACGGTTTATATATGTAGAGAGAGAGATAGTTATATATATAAAGAGAACGAGGGAGAGATGGCTCGGCCTTTAGACGCGCGCGCCCTTTCCTCGGACCTTGCTACGCCCTGTTGCTGCGCGCAAGGCCGCGACGCCAACAAGTGTGTGTATAGGTATGTGTATATATATATATATGTGTATATATATATGTTTACATATATATATATATATATACATATACATCTCTCTCTCTCTCTGAGAATGGGGGGTGAGATCGCAGTGGAACGGAGATCCCCAACCGGGAAATCGTTTCGTTTCTTTCGTGTCGTGCGTGCGGGGGAGGCGAAGCTGCGTGGGCGCGCGAGAGGAATGAACCCGCCATTGCTAGGGCGAAGTCAAGACAAATGATTCTCCCCCTCCCGCCCGTCCGGCGGTGGCTCGCGGTGTCCCTTGGTGTTCCGTGGTGTCCCGTGGTGTCCGTCGTTGCTAGGGCGAAGTCAAGACAAATGATTCTCCCCCTCCCGCCCGTCCGGCGGTGTCCCGCGGTGTCCAGTGGTGTCCCTTGGTGTTCCGTGGTGTCCCGTGGTGTCCGTCGTTGCTAGGGCGAAGTCGAAACAAATGATTATCCCCCGCCCGCCCGTTCGTCCGTCCGTCCGGCGGTGGCTCGCGGTGGCTCGCGGTGTCCCGCGGTGTCCCGTGGTGTCCCGTGGTGTCCCGTGGTGTCCCGTTGAGTGAGATCGATAGTGAGATCGATAGTGAGATCGATAGTGAGATCGATGGTGAGATCGATACTGAAATCGATGCTGAGGAAGATGTGGTGCTCCGAGGTGTCCCGCTATGTCCCGTGGTGTCCCAAAACGTGAGATCGATAGTGAGATCGATAGTGAGATCGACAGGTGTCCCGTGGTGTCCCGTTGAGTGAGATCGATAGTGAGATCGATATTGAGATCGGTGTGGTGCCCCGAGGTGTCCCATGGTGTCCCGTGATGTCCCAAAAAGTGAGATCGATAGTGAGATCGATAGTGGATCGACAGGTGTCCCGTGGTGTCCCGTGGTGTCCCGTTGAGTGAGATCGATAGTGAGATCGATAGTGAGATCGATGTGGTGTCCCGTGGTGTCCCGTGGTGTCCGATGGTGTCCCGTTGAGTGAGATCGATAGTGAGATCGATAGTGAGACCGATCGTGTGATCGAGAGGTGTCTCGCGGTGTCCCGTGGTGTCCCGTGGTGTCCGATGGTGCCCCGTTGAGTGAGATCGATCGTGAGATCGATGGTGAAATCGACAAGTGTCCCGTGGTGTCCCGTGGTGTCCCGTGGTGTCCCGTTGAGTGAGATCGATAGTGAGATCGATTGAATCAGATGTTGGTTCCCCCCCGTCTCCCCCCCCCACACAACCTCGTTATCACCCGAAGGGTGGTCGTATAGGTGTGTATATATATGTGTGTGTAGGTTTGTGTAGGTATGTGTGTTTGCCGTGCTTCAAATCCTGATGCGCCTCATGTTTTGGGCAGGCGTTCACTCATTCATGGGTTCGCAGGCATGTTGTGCTGTGGGCTCTTGGATCTGCAATTATGCGCGTGGCGGAATGCTAGACTGGTGAGGGATGGAGAAAAAAAGGCAGAGGAGGAGGACGAGGAGGAGGCGGAGGAGGAGGACGAGGAGGAGGAGGGGAGGAACAGAGGTGGGGGGCATGACTTCTTGATTCGTTTTGGACTCGGAGACGCATGATCGAGCACCCGAGTGGAGGGGCAGGACGGCGCATGGCTGGAAAAGGACCAAGCTGGGCCCAACTGGGCGCCTATATTATGTCGATGGAGGGGGAGCTGGAGGAAGCGGGAGACCTGCTTGAGGCAGGAACACGTAGCAGGATGAGGATGAGGATGAGGAATTGAGGGATGGTGAGAGAAAGAGCGTGAGGGCATGAACAATCGAGCAGAGGAGCCGAACATCACGAGGAACACCATTTGGAATATGAGGAGCAGTGCCGGCGGAACACTGTGAGTGAGGGGGTGAAGACCGAGCCCGAGGGACCTCAGCAGGGTGAGGATGGGCAGGAGGATGAGGAGGAGGAGGAGGACCAGGAGGGAAAGGATGCTGACGATAATGATTATGATGATGCTGCTGCTGCTGCTCCTGCTGCTGATGATACTGTTGAGGATGATGCTGATGATGATGATGATGATGATGATGATGATGATGATGATGATGATGATGATGATGATGATGATGATATTGATGATGATGATGATGATGATGATGATGGTAATGCTGATTATGATGATGATGCTGATGATGGTGATGGTGATGGTGATGGTGATGAGGATGAGGATAAGGATTAGGATGAGGATGGTGATGATGATTCTGGTGACGATGCTGATGCTGATGCTGCTGATGTCGATGACGATGACGATGATGATGACGATGAACAAGATGCTAATGTAATGTTGATGATGATGCTGATGCTGATGATGATACTGATGCTGATGCTGAGGATGCTGTGGATGATGCTGATGATGATGACGATGCTGATAATCATGATGATGATGCTGATGATGATGATGATTATAATGTCAGTGATGATGACGATGCTGCTGATGATGATGATGATGATGAACATGATGACGATGAAACTAATGACGATCATAATGATAATGATGATGATGATGATGATGATGATGATGATGATGATGGTGATGGTGATGGTGATGGTGATGATGATGATGATGGTGATGATGATGATGACGATGCTGATGCCATTGAGGAACATGGTGGTGGTGATAGTGATGATTGAGGGGATGAGGGTTGTGGTGATGGTCATTATGGTGATGATGATGGCGAGTGTGATAACGATGATGATGTAGATGACGGTGATGGTGATGGTGATGATGATCACAGTGATGCTGCTGGTGATTATGAGGATTGTGGGGTATAATCATGGTGCTGATGCTGATGATGGTGCTGATGCAGCTGCTGTTGATGACGATATGATGATGCTGATGGTGATGATGATGATGCTGATGATGCTGATGATGCTGCTGATGATGATGCTGATGATGATGCTGATGCTGATGATGACGATGACGCTGATTATGATGCTGCTGATGCTGCTGATGGTGATGGGCATGGGGATGCTGATGATGATGTGCAGAAGAGGAGACCGAGGATAATAGTTTGACGAAGAGGCCCAGGATGATAAACGAGGATATGTAAGGAAGCGAGCTTACGAGGGTGGCTGGGCTGTGCGGCAAGGCTGTGGACCCGAAGTCCAGGCACAAAGGCAAGCTGGATACCGAGGACGTGTCCTGCACTTCGGGCTCCTCCCCTCTCCTTTGGTAACACATGAGGCGTGTTTGCTGTGAACCTCCTTGTCACGTGCAAGAGCCGGGCACACGTCGCGTAGCTGTCCTCAAAGCAACACCGCACAACTGCAGGGCACGTGCACTCACTTGTGCCGCTGCTTGTGTGCCTTGGGACGCCTAGCTTTCACTCATCCCCCCACCCTCCCCCCCTTCCCGCTCCTCTTCCTCCTCGTCCTCCCCCTCCTTCCTCCCCCCCTGCAGTCATTCCTCCCCCTCCTCCGCGTCCTTCTCCTCCTTCTCCTGCCACCCCCCGTCCCCAGACCCCCGAGGTCATGACTTTTCCATAACGTCGACCCCCAAAGGTCTCGACCCTTCCCCCGGGGACCAGTTTTTCATCCCGAGTCGTTTTTTCGCCCGGACAGCCAGAAGGTATGGCGACGCGCCCCAGCGCGACCGAACGGGGTGCAGGGGCCAAGGACGAGGAGGGGAGCCCTGATTCTCGCGCCCGTTCAGACACGGAGCTGTGAGGATGAAGGCGAGAGGGCGGATGTAGAGGAGGAGGAGGAGGAGGAGGAGGAGGAGGAGGAGGAGGAGGAGGTGGAGGAGGAGGAGGAGGGAATGTCGGGAGGGGAGGGGGAATCAGGAGAGGAAAAACATACACAAACACAATGAATTGTCGATTCCCCAGAAAGTATGGGAAAATATGGGAAGCGGGGGGGATGACGAACATCCAAACAAGATGGAAGAATATGGGGAATCCTGGGATTTATGTATTTATGTGTGTGTTTCTGGGCCCCTTCAGGGGAGTGAGGGGCGAGAGGACGAGGAGGAGTCAGCTGTAGGGGGCCGTGGGCAGGGAGGGCGGCTTGAAGACCCGTGCCAGCTCAGACGTGGAGGAGGGAAGAAGGGCAGGAGGTGCGAGGAGCGGAGTGAGGTGGGAGGGCGTGGGAGGAGGGACGAGGATATACAGAGAAGGAGGGGCAAGGATATGCAGAAGAAGAGGAGCGAGGAGTGGGGTCGCGTGTAGCTCGAGACCCGCGCCAGTGCAAAGGTGCAGGAGGGAGGTGGGGTGCAGGAAGAGCAGAGTGGCCGGGACGTGGTAGGGTTGTCCAGTTGGCTTTCCGCGGCGTGCTTTTGGAGGCGTCTTGAAGGCTTGTCAGGCGCTCCTTCAGGCCCTCCTCTGGGCTTTGTGGGGCCTTTGGGCGGTCGTTGGAGGGTCTGGGGGCTGTCTTGGGCGCGGGGGTCTACCAGGCTCTAGCTGTTCTATCGGGTGTTGTGGCCATTTTGGAGCTCTCGGCGAGGTCTTGGGGCGTCTCATTGGTCATCTTGTGGCCGTCTTGGAGGATTGTTTGGGCCTTCTCGAGGATTGTTTGGGCCTTCTCTTGGGCCTATGTGGGAATTCGTATCACCGGGCCGGTGGGTTCTTTCCTGTGCAAATAGGTGGTGGATGCCCCAATTCCGCCGTCGGTAAACCTCTATATGACGCTTGCGCACCAAGCACTCGAATGGTGGCTACTCGAACGGGAAGTCAAGTAGCACCAGGTGTAGATATCCCGCTGCCGCCAGGAATTCCAGGGGGTCCTCCGCGCCGGGAATTCCAGGGGGTCCTCCGACTCGAACGGGAATTCCAGTAGCACCAGGTGTAGATATCCCGCTGCCTTTTGTACTTGTTAGTCTAGTCTCCGCCTCAGACACCACGATCTTTTACATCTCCTTTCACTTGCTTGAAGAAGATAATGAAATCTTTG
>CAUYUJ010000595.1:102500-111726 GCA_963575745.1 Prorocentrum cordatum
GCTGACCCTGCCACTGGGGCCTTCGGTGGAGCTCCCGATGGGGCCACGAAACGTGTGAGGGGTGTGCCGAAATGAGTGGTGGGGAGGCATGCGGACCCTGCCACTGGGGCCTTCGGTGGGGCTCCCTATGGGGCCACGAAACGTGTGAGGGGTGTGCCGACATGGGTGGTGGGGAGGCATGCGGACCCTGCCACTGGGGCCTTCGGTGGAGCTCCCTATGGGGCCACGAAGCGTGTGAGGGGTGTGCCGAAATGAGTGGCGGGGAGGCATGCGGACCCTGCCACTGGGGCCTTCGGTGGAGCTCCCTATGGGGCCACGAAGCGTGTGAGGGGTGTGCCGAACTCGGTGGTGATGATGCTGATGATGATTATGACGATGATGATGATGATGATGATGATGATGATGATGCTGATGGTGATGATGATGATGATGGGAGGAGGGGGGAGGGGGAGGAGGAGGAGAAGAGGAACGCGGGGCGCCGTCTCTTCAAAACGAGGACCCACCACCACAGGCTGGTTGGGAATGAGTCATACTCTTCGTAAGCCTGTTTCCGATTGAAGTCAGATTCAAAAACACATAGATTATTCAGGAATTCCTCTGGAGGCTGGGACTCGACCATTTCCTATTGACATCCGATTCAAAAGCACATAGATTATTAAGGAATTGGTCTGGAGGCTGGGACTCGACCATTTCCTAATGATATTCTGTTCAAACACAAATAAACTATTAAGGAATTCCTCTGGAAGCTGGGACTCGATCATTTCCTATTGAATTCCCAATCGAACGCACATGGATTATTCAGGAATTCCTCTGCAGGCTGGGGCTCGACCATTTCCTATTGGAATCCTATTCGTAAGCAAATAGCTTATTAAGGAATTTCTCTGGAGGCTGGCACTCGACCATTTCCTATTGAATTCCTACCTAGTCAACAACGAATAGATTATTAAGGAATTCCTCTGGCGGCTGGGACTCGACCCTTTCCGATTGAATTCCTATTCAAAAACAAATAGATTATTAAGGAATTCCTTTGGAGGCTGGGACTCGACCATTTCCTATTGAATTCCGATTCCAAAGCACATCGATTATTAAGGATTTTCTCTGGCGGCTGGGACCCGACCATTTCCTATTGCATTCCTATTCAAAAACAAATAACTTATGACGGAATTCCTCTGGAGGCTGGGACTCGACCGTTTCTTGTTGAAGTCCTATTCACAAGCAAATAGATGATTAAGGAATTTCTCTGGAGGCTGGGGTTCGACCATTTTCTATTGAATTCCTTTTCAAAAGCAAATAAATCATTAAGGAATTTCTCTGGAGGCTGGGGCTCGACCATTTCCTATTGAATTCCTTTTCGAAAACAATTGGGTTATTAAGGAATTCCTCTGGAGGCTGGGACTCGACCGTTTCCTATTGAATTCCTACTCCAACGCAAGTCGATTATTAAGGATTTCCTCTGGCGGCTGGGACCCGACCCTTTCCTATTGAATTCCTGTTCAAAAACAAATAGATTATTAAGGAATTCCTCTGGAGGATGCGGCGGCGGCGGCGGCGACGACGACGACGACGACCGTCCTCGTCCCAAGCCTCATCCACCCTGTCCTCGTCCTCCTCATCCACCCTGTCCTCGTCCTCCTCATCCACCCTGTCGTCGTCCTCCTCATCCTCGTCCTCCGCATCGTCGCCTTCGTCATCCTCGTCATCCCCACCCTCATCGTCCTCCTCCTCCTCCTCATCATCATCAGCATCCTCGTCCACCTCATCTTCATCATCATCATCGTCATCATGACCATCACACCCACGTCGTCGTCATCATCATCATCGTCATCATGACCATCACAATACTTATCAACTTTCTCATCATCGTCATCATCATCATCCGCATCATCATCGTCATCATCATCCTCACCATCATCACGATCATCATCATCGTCGTCGTCGTCATCATCGTCATCATCATCATTGTCGTCCTCGGCGGCCTCGTCCTCCGCCCAGCGTCCCGCCAATGTCCCTCTACCTCCCTACCCCTCCCACCGGGCGGGCACGCCAGGCGGCGCGCGGGGGCGGGACGACGACACCGACATCGACGACGACGACGACGACGGCGGCGGCGGCGACAACGACGGCGGTCCTCGTCCGAAGCCTCATCCACCCTGTCCTCGTCCTCCTCATCCACCCTGTCCTCGTCCTCCTCATCCTCGTCCTTAATACCAAGGCGATGCAATATACTTGGGTGGCTTTCAAAACACGGACGGGGATCACAAGAAATAGTCCCACCAGCCCTTTGGGGAGCTCCGTCTGCTAAACCATCATCTTCCCCTTCGGAGAGGGGGGTCCCCCTCTCCCCCTACCCCTCCCCAGGTCTGGAGGGGGGCGTTCCGCGAGGGGCTGGAGCGTCCAAGATGGCTCCAAGGGACGCAGGAACCTTGGGAGATCCTGAGGAACCGACGCAGGCCCCAAGAAACCACGATGCACCCTGAGAGGTCCTGGGGAATATGTACGAATCCGAAGGAATCCAGTGAGATCTCCTGGAATATTGGGAAGTCCAAAAGAACCCCAAGGAATGCCAATGAATCCTGCCGAATCCAGAGGAAATGCCATGGAATCCCGGGGGGTCCTCAGAATCCGGTAGCATAGGCCACGTTTTGCCTTAGTAGTAATAGTAGTAGTAGTAGTAGTAGTAGTAGTAGTAGTAGTAGTAGTAGTAGTAGTAGTAGTAGTAGTAGTAGTAGTAGTAGTAGTAGTAGTAAGTAGTAGTAGTAGTAGTAGTAGTAGTAGTAGTAGTAGTAGTAGTAGTAGTAGTAGTAGTAGTAGTAGTAGTAGTAGTAGTAGTAGTAGTAGTAGTAGTAGTAGTAGTAGTAGTAGTAGTGGTAGTAGTAGTAGTAGTAGTAGTAGTAGTAGTAGTAGTGGTAGTAGTAGTAGTAGTAGTAGTAGTAGTAGTAGTAGTAGTATAGTAGTAGTTCTAGTAGTAGCAGTAGTAGTAGTAGTAGTAGTAGTAGTGTAGTAGTAGTAGTGTAGTAGTCGTAGCGATCGTTCGTATCGTGTAGTATAGTAGTAGTAGTAGTAGTATAGGAGTATCATTCGTCGTCGTCGTCGTCGGGTAGGTCGGGCGGTGCGGGCGGTAAGTAGTAGTAGTCGTCGTAGTCGTAGTCGTAGTCGTAGTCGTAGCCGTAGTAGTAGTCGTAGTAGTAGTCGTGTAGTAGTAGTAGTAGTAGTAGTAGTAGTAGTAGTAGTAGTAGTAGTAGTAGTAGTAGTAGTAGTAGTAGTAGGTAGTAGTAGTATGTAGTAGTAGTAGTAGTAGTAGTAGTAGTAGTAGTAGTAGTAGTAGTAGTAGTAGTAGTAGTAGTAGTAGTAGTAGTAGTAGTAGTAGTAGTAGTAGTAGTAGTAGTAGTAGTAGTAGTAGTAGTAGTAGTAGTAGTAGTAGTAGTAGCAGTAGTCGTAGTATTCGTAGTAGTCGTAGTAGTCGTAGTAGTAGTAGTAGTAGTAGTAGTAGTAGTAGTAGTAGTAGTAGTAGTAGTAGTAGTAGTAGTATTGGTAGTAGTAGTAGTAGTAGTAGTAGCAGTAGTAGTAGTAGCGGTAGTAGTAGTAGTAGTAGTAGTAGTAGTAGTAGTAGTAGTAGTAGTAGTAGTAGTAGTAGTAGTAGTGTAGTGTAGTAGTAGTAGTAGTAGTAGTAGTAGTAGTAGTAGTAGTAGTAGTAGTAGTAGTAGTAGTAGTAGTAGAGTAGTAGTAGCAGTAGCAGTAGCAGTAGCAGTAGCATTAGTAGTAGTAGTAGTAGTAGTAGTAGTAGTAGTAGTAGTAGTAGCAGTAGTAGTAAGTAGTAGTAAGTAGTAAGTAGTAAGTAGTAAGTAGTAAGTAGTACGTAGTAAGTAGTAAGTAGTAAGTATTCGTAGTCGTAGTAGTAGTATTTGTAGTCCCCCCACGGCTTTGGGGAGCCTGTGGGCGGGGGAGCTACTGCTGCCCTCAAACCGCGGGTGGCAGCCACCCTTCCTTTCCTCGCGCCCTCACCGTTACGCGCACTCTTCCTTGCCCTGAAGGGACGTCCTGGGATGGCGGCGGCCGCTGGCGGCGCCGCGGACGCAGGTGCAGGGGCTCGAGTGGCTGGGAGTAACGTCGCGGCGGCCCGAGGTGAAGGCGGTGCGCTGGCAGCCGCAGTGGGCAGCGGAGGTGCTGGGGCCGCCCCGTGCGCTTCCGCTGCCGCACGCGCATCGGCCGATGCAAACGCTGTAGACATCCCAGTGGACGGCAGCATCGACGTCCACATGCGGGACAGCGAGGGCCTGCCGGCGCAGCGGCGGCTTCGCATGACGGGAGGACGGATCACTCGCTGGTGCGTCAGCGCCCAGGCGACTCGCGGCAAGAAGGCCCACTGTACCCGCTGCATGGGAGGCTTCGAGGCGGGCGAATGGCGCGTGGCAGGCGCCGTGACGCGCCCCGTGGGCTCCCGGGCTCACGCGGGCAAGAAGGGGTTCCACATGGCCTGCGTGGATGGCCCCCTACCACCAGCGACGGCGATGGTGGGCTACACGCAGCTCCCCGAGGGTGACAGGGAACGCCTCACAGCAGCCCTGGAGGCCCGAGGTGGCCCCATCTTGCCCCTGCTGGAGACGGTCGAAGGCCAGGCGCCCACTCCTCCCTCCCAGGGAGATGGCGCGGCAGGGAGCGCTGGGGCCGCCCCGAGGCTCCCTGCCGCCGCCGCGCCAGGGGCGCGTGGCCCAGGCTCGCGAGGGACCCCCCTTGTGGCAGCCGAGGCAGCGGCACCGTCCACGGCGGACATCTTGCAGCCGCCACTCGACGCCCCTGCGGACGCGGACGATGACGGGGGGCTTGAAGCAGGCGTCTGCGACGACTACCTGGACGATCAGGCGGCGGACGAGGATGCGCACCACGAGATTGGGTTTGTCCACCTGGATTGGTGGGACGCCATCGGGTGGGACTGCGTCCTGCTACAGGGCGCGCCCACCGCGGCCATGATCCCCGACAGCATGGCCGCCGCCGTTAGCCACGTGAAGGTGCGGCTCTGCCTAGCGATCGAGCAGGCCCGACAGGGCAGCGATGATCAGGCGTCGCGCACGCTGACGCGGCTGTGGAAGGTGTTCTCGTCGTTGGATGGGCTGCTGTTCAGCGAGAACGCGACCCCGACCCCGACGACGCGACGAGGGCGTCTCCAGGAGCTTTTGCAGTGGATTCAGGACGGCCAATGGGATGTGGCCTGGCTCTCCATGGAGGACCAGACGCGCACCTCGGTCACCGCGAAGGGCCGCGAAGACCACGTCGCGGCCCGCGTTCGCCGTGTCACCGAGCTCGCGCGAGCTGGCGAAATGTCTCGGGCGGCAGCGGCAGTGTGGCCCCAGGGTGACATGGCGGATGCGGCGGCGGTGGTGAGGAAGTTCAGCACCACCCAGCAGCCTGCGGCGCCTCGCCCAGGCGAATGGGGCCCTCCCCCTGGCACTGGGGCCGCCCCGCATGGGCCAGGGGGGGGGGCCCACAGCGGCGGGAGCCGATGCGGCGATGCCGCCAGCCACGCCCCCTCACGAGCTCGACGGTGCGGCAGAGCTCCACCACCGTGTGGCCAACCACCTCAAGCGTCAGTTTGGCCGCTTCCCCCGCCGCGGCGGGGCGGGGCCTGGAGGAGGACGCTACGAGCACTGGGCCCCGCTCAAGCACGACGAGGACGGGGCGGAGGCGGTGGCCAACACGCTGGCGCGCCTGGCCATCGGCGACCTTCCTCCCGAGGCTCTAGCCGCCCTGACGGCGGCGCGCCTCGCAGGCATCCCCAAGGCAACCCCTGGGGACGTGCGAGTCCTGGGCTGCGGGAATGTCACCCGCCGTATGGTGGGCCGCAGCGCTGCCAAGGTCCACCACAAGGACATGCGGGCGGCGGTGGGGGACCAACAGTTTGGCCTGGCCAAGGACGGATGTGGTGCCCTCCACCGACGCCTCTGCACGATGGCCAACTCGAGCCCAGGCAAGTGGGTGGTGGCGGTGGACCTCGGGGATGCGTTCAGCAACATCCCCCGCGACCTCGTGAAGGAGGCCGTGCGCTCCAAGGTGCCCGCTCTGGCGCCGCTGGCGGAGGCCTGGCTCCCTGCTCTCACACGACATGTGGCGGGGGGTGGGTCCCAACCTGCCCAGCTGGTCGACCAGGTCCGTGGCCTCGACCAGGGCTGCCCGATGAGTCCAGGCTTTTACGCGGTCGGCACCGCGGATGTTCTCAGCATCGGTCGCATGGCCGTGCGTGCGGTGGACGTCGAGGGGGATTGCCTGGCGTTCTTGGACGACGCGTACTTCGTGGGCACCGCGGCCGCTGTGTTCCGCGGCTTGGATGCCTGGCGAGCCCGCATCGAAGCCCACGGGATGAAGCTGAAGATGTCCAAGACCCAGATCTGGTCCCCGGATCCCCGCGCTGTCCTGCCGCCGGAGTTTGCGGAGTACGCCCAGTACCGCGTCCAGAAACTCAAGGCGGCGGGGCCCACCCTGGCCTGCACAAACCACGACGTGGACGCTGACTGGAGGGACGTCCCGCTCACGGACTTTGCCGTCCCGGAGGACCTCGACGAGGGCGGCCTAGCGCCGGCTGGCGGCGCCAGGGTCGCCCCGGGTGCCGCCGCGCCACTCCCCTGCAGCGAGGCCTTCCTCCAGAAGCAGGACAGCTACTTCCGAGAGCTCCTGACGCTCCGCACGCGCGGGCTGTCTGCCTTTGACGCCTTCCAGCTGATGCGGATCTGGTCGAGGGGCGCCTGCGTCCACATCCAGCGGGCGATTCCGCTCGCGGCGGCGTGGGGCCGCAGGGTGGATGACGGAGTGGTCGCCTTCGTCAACGCCCTTCTGGGGGTCACGGCTGCCCCCCGAGAGCAGATCTTCATGAAGGTCAGCGACGGAGGGCTGGGCTGTGGCTTTGCCGAGCAGCGCGGCCCCGCTGCCCTCCTGGCGCCCTGGGAAGCCGGGATCCACGCGGCTGCGCATGAGCTCCGCGAGACGACAACGATTGGTTTCTTTCGGCGGTGGCCGGGCCTCGGCCGTGCCCTCCCGGCAGCGGACGAGGAGCAGGGACGGTTGGCAGGAGGCCGCCGCCCCCGGAGTGACCGTCGGCAGGGCCTCCTGGAAAGGCGGAGGGGCAAGGACCAGAAGACGTACACCCAGCACGTACGGGACCACGCCACCAAGACGTTCTTGGCCGCGCTGCCGGTGACGGCGGCGGCGGCGGTGCATAGTGCCTCGGGCAGCTCAGCGGGCGCCTGGTTGGATAACTTCGAAGGGGTTTCGCCCCTCGCCGACCGCGCGTTCTGCATTGCGGCCAAGAGGCGCATGCATCTGCCGCTGCTGCAGTCCGAGTGCACGTGTCAAAACCGACACGCGGCGCCCACTCGCGCGGCGGCGCAGGCTGGCCCGGCGCGTGGTCGCACGGTGGACGTCCGCGGCGTCCATGCGCTCAACTGCCCCCGGGGAGGTGGCCCGGTGCGCCGCCACAACGCCATCCGAGATGCCGTGGCGCTCTGGTTGCGCGGGGTGGGCCATCACGCCCTAGTGGAGCAGGTCATCCCAGAGTGGCACATGGAAGAGCAGGGCGCGGCCACATTGGACGTCGTCTACTATCGAGGTATCCATGGCCGAGTATGTCTCGACATCAGCTTGATGGATGAGGTGGCCGTGGCCCAGGCGGGACGGCCGCATCAGGCATCCCTGCAGCGCAGAGAGAAAGTGAAGCACCGTAGGTACCCATTTTCTGGCCTGGTGCCCTTTGTCCTCGATGTCAATGGCCGCTGGGGTGCAGAGGCGGAGACGTGGCTGCGCCGTGCCGTGGGGGAATTGCCCGAGGCCGAACGGCCCGCAGCACGCTCGTCCCTGCGCTCGGCAGTGGCCAACGCCCTGCAGGGCCAAATCGCTGAGCAGGTCGCCCTGGCGACGGAGGACGTAGTCGGGCTGGGCGCCGGGGCCGCCCCGAGTGTCCGGTCTTGACTAGATGTGGCTCCCTCCCACATGCGTGTGCCCCCTGGCCCTTCCCTTCCCCCTTGCCTTCCTGCTGCCCTGATCAGTCGTAAAAACATGGTCACGTCAGCTGTGTGCACGGTACTGTTTAGTTCCCTCACAGTGTGCATGATGCGCTCTTGCTTTGTCATGTCTGTCCCACACGCCGCGTTATGCAGTTACCCAGCCTTGTGCGCGTTGTGCTCCCGCCATGCCATATTTGTTGTGCTCTTAGTCTTAAGCTGCTCTCTCAACCCGTCCGCGCTGGGCCTTCATGCCGTCAGCAGCACCTGCTCGGGACCACTTGTAAAAGAGGCGTCAAGAGGCGTTCAAGATCGGGGTCGCCCCGCGGGTCCTGGGACCGTCGGCGGCCCGCCGTCCGCTTTGTCGCCCGCCCGCGACGTGGTTTCCTCGCCCCCCATTCCCCTCTCCTGCCCGTCCAGGGTCCCGAACGGGGGTCAGGCCGTTTTCCGCATGCGCAGGGATCGGTTTCCACGCACCTGGAGCCGCTGGTTTTCAGCCTTTAGTTTTCATGTTTTACCTTTGCCCCGCCTTGGCAGTCGGGCGCCCCATTTTGGTTCGGTGTGCAGCCTCTCCCCCTTCCCTCTCTTCCTCGGCAGTTGTTTGGCTCGTGAGGTCTCGCTTCGCGCGATCTCTTGAGCTGCACCTTCCGTGCCATCCTTCCGACCAAGCGATGGCGCCCAAGTTCTCGGAGCCCGCGCCGATGCCGTGGCCTGCAGTGACGCATGCCGACTCGCCCAGTCACGATGCGGCGCCTCTTCGCGAGGCGTTGGCGGCGAAGGCTAAGGCGAAGGCCGAGGCACGCGCGAAGGCCAGCGGTGCGACCGCGGCCGACGCGCCCACTCCCAAAGCGGGGCCTGCGCAGCGCCCTGGCCAGCAGGTGAGCGCGTCGGAGAGCGAAGATGTCTCGGACGAGGGGTTCGACGTGATGTCTGAGGCGGCGACCTTTCGGACAGAGCCGACACTGCCCACGGGATCAGTGACGCCTGCCGAGGGCGCCGACGGAGGCAGCGGTACGGGGGCCGCCCCCAGTGCCGCTGCCTCCGAAGGTGCCTCGGACGGAGGCCCCGCGGCGGCGGCCGAGGCGCCTCCTGAGGCCTCCGCGATGCCCACGTCGGCGGTGGTGCCAGTGACGAGGGCTGCCCTGGCAGCGGCAGCCACCTACTCCAACTTCACCACGGAGCAGCGCCGCGGGTTGGACGCGATCACCCTCGCGCTCCACAACCTCCAGCTGCGGGAACAG
>CAUYUJ010000596.1:0-111717 GCA_963575745.1 Prorocentrum cordatum
TGACAGGATGCAGAGGAGTCCGAGGGATGGAGAGGCGCTCGGAGAGGGGGAGGGGCGAGGGGCGAGGAGGCTGAGGAGCGGTAGCCAGCAACCCCACAACTTGAACAACCAGGATCCCCCTAAATTATTTGCCCCCCCAAGTCCGCCTGGAGGAGAAGAAGGAGGAGGAGGCGGAGGAGGATGGGCGCATGCCAAAGACGCGCGCATTTCTCGCAGCCAGTTGGATGATATCGTTAAGCCGTGGCGCAACCATGACCACCGCGCACACGCGAGGGCATCCGACAGGGCAATTAAGACAGTAACTATCCTGACAGTGGAAGAGAGAGACAGCCTTCTCAGAACAGCAGGGATTCTCTGGGACAAAAGAAAAAGTGAAGGGAAAGGTTTGTGCGTGACAAGGCACGCGCCTCCTCTCAATCCGTTCAGTGCGCCTTTGGAGCCGCGAGACAGACTGGTGCCGCAACCATCCCTCCCAGACGTCGGAGGCCATGCCAGCGTTGCTCCGCCTGTAACTCTGATTTTTTGGCGCGACAGTGATGCAAGCATAACTAGACAGCTTAATCCTCTCTTTGATGAACGACTGGGGATTTCAATCTCACGGTGTTTTGGTGTTGACGAGCTGCATACGGATATGCTCGGCGTCCGTGGCTTCGTGGTGCTAGAGACGGTGTGGCGAATTCTCCAGTGCTCGCAGATAGGGGGCTTCAACAATTCACGGCATACTATGGAGCAACAGGCCCCGCCCGCCCCCCGCAAAACTGGTTGGAGGGGGGGGGGGCGGGGAGGGGGGAAGGGCGGGCGAGCGGTGAAATGGGACAGGGGAGGGGCGGAGCATAGCTGATAAAACAATTGCCACCCCAGGCCCTTGCAGTGCTAACATCAGAAGTCTCGTCGTGGTACAAACTCGAGCAGGGGCGTGGGCACACTGTCAGCGCGCTGGATTCTTTGGATGCTAAAATGTTCGGCACCTCCAAGAAGCGGGTGCTCAAGATCAAGGCTACGGCGATTTCAAAGAACCATTGCCCGCGTTGGGGCGCAGCCTGCGCGAGGGCGCACGGCCATGGCCAATGCGGAATGCTGGCACGGCCCCGTGCCCTCGCCCAGGCCGCGTCGAGGCACGGGCAGCGGTTCGCTGCTAGGCTGGGGAGTGCGCCTCGCTTTTCAAGTGTTGCGCAGAGTGCTTATTGCCGAAATACGCGGCCATGATCCACAAGGGTCGCGAGCTGCAAGCGGCTGCCGATAGCTTGTACGAGTACTCTACCGTCCTCCAGGCCCTGCCCGATTGCCCACCCCCGACCGCCTGCAGAAACCTGGAGCGCCTCTGCGTGCGACACTTGGTCTTATTGGGGCCCGCTGAGATCCCGACTCGGCCGAAGCACCATCTGTGGTACCACTTGGTTTTCAGGACGGTTTGCTGAATGGGGTCGGCGGGAGGGCCTTCGAGGGGTAACCTTCTCACCCTCTTCGGTTTGCTGAATGGGGTCGGCGGGAGGGCCTTCGAGGGGTAACCTTCTCACCCTCTTCCTCCTCCTCACCCTCCCCCCCTGCCCCTCCCCCCTCCCCCCCGCGAGGAAAGGGGGACAGGGGGGTGGGCCTGCTACCTGGTCCACACGTAGAAGAGCCACGTAGTAACGTAAGTTCTCACGGTACGTCTCTGGGCCACCCTCCCAGGATCGAAGAGTTTGGGCATCCGCGGCTGTACAGCACTTGGAGAGATGAATCTCTGAACGCTCTGTATGCCGCTATCGCAGAGCAGTCGCGCGCCTCGCACGGCGCCTGGGAACGGGGTTTTTTTTCACCAGAGTCGATGTGCAGACGCATTTAGGAGCAGGCCCTGCCCGCGTTCGCGCAGATTAGACATCAGCAGCACGCTGCAACTTGGGGCACACCAAAATCAGGGAGCGAACAGGGGCGCGGAGGAGGAGGAGGAGGAGGAGGAAGGAACATAATGTTAGTGGTCACACTTGAGCGGGCCACTCTGGCCCAACATGTAAGCACACAGAAGGACGAGGGAAAATGGGGAGATTTAAAGGGGGCGGAAGCTGCAACGGAGACAGTGGCGAGGCGCCGTGGAGGGCGAGGACATGGCAGCGACGAGACGCAGAAAGGGTGATGAGACGGAGGAGGAGTAGGCGAAACCTGGAGTAATGTGAGGAGGGGAGGTGGCAAAATGGAGGGGGACAAGGGTCAGATCCGCGGGCACGACCGTCGGCAGGAGCAGGAAACCCAGGTGGGCGTGGAAGCGGGGGGCGAGGTGGAGGAGGATGCGGTTGCATTGATCACGCTTCCTATTACCCGATGCATCGCCGATGCGAAACACAGTCGGTCCATCGCTGACGCATCGCATGCCCATCGTCGGTCGATCGCCGATGCGATGCATCGCCGAAGCATCGTCGAAGCACCAGTTGATCTTATCAAATTCGACCCCAGGTGGTCGCTCTAAGACTGAGGGCGTGGAACGAACCAGGGAGCTGAGGCGGAAGGGGGGCGGAGAAAGATATATGCAGGGGGGGCGCCGCGCCTCCGTGCGGATGTAGACCTCGATGGCCACCGCGTAGACGTGGGGGCACGGCAGAGCTGGCACGGCACGGCCCAGAGAAGGGGCACGGCACGGTGCGGCACGGCACGGCACGGCACGGCACGGAAGGGGCATAACCGCTCACGGCCTTGACCACGGCTGGATCCCAGCAAGTCTGCAGAACTCCATGCTCCCAGTGGAAGCGGGCATGGGTCCTTCCCCTTTTTTCCAGGCCTCAAGTTTTTTGTGATTGATGTTACAAATTGTGTCCCATGCAGTTTGGAATGTTCGCGGCGCCAGGGCCAGAAACATGATGACTCGACCCAGTGGCCGAAACATGCCGAAGCGCTTCAGACTCGCCGCTGTCGCTCCCTGAAGCGTTTCGGCAGGAGGCGGGGCAAGGGCGCCATAACTCCCTATGCCTTCGGGTACGGGCTCACTGGGGCGATTGGGTGCGACCTCTGCTGCCAGCCAGTCGGACTTTTGCTGGCTGCCGACGCGCCGCAGATGCCGCTGCCGCCGCTACCGCCAGCCCTGCCTCATCACCGTTGGCCTGTCGGCATTCCGCCTGCGTGCGTGTCTGCGGGTGCGCGTCTTGCCTGGGCCTTGGGCGCGGCCCGATTGGGCTGCCAAATGCCATCCGCCGCTGGCCCTAGGGGGCTTTAGGGCTTCCGCCCCCTCCGCCCCCCGCCGCTGGCCCTATGGGGCTGTGAGGCTTCTGCCTTCTCCGCTCCCCGCCGCTGGCACCTTGGGGCTTTAGGGCTTCCGCCTCCTCCGCACCCCGCCGCTGGCCCTATGGGGCTTGAGGGCTTCCGCCTCCTCCGCCCCCCGCCGCTGGCCCCATAGGGGTTTTAGGGCTTCCGCCTCTATCCGCACCCCGCCGCTGGCCCTATGGGGCTTTAGGGCTTCCGCCTCCATCCGCCCCCCGCCGCTGGCCCCATGGGGCTTTAGGGCTTCCGCCCCCTCAGCCCCCCGCCGCTGCTGGCCCCGCAAGGGCTTTAGGGCTTCCGCCCCCTCCGCCCCCCGCCGCTGGCCCCATAGGGGCATTAGGGCTTCCGCCCCTTCCGCCCCCCGCCGCTGGCACCTAGCTTTAGGCCTTCCGCCTCCATCCGCCACCGCCGCTGGCCCCATGGGGCTTTAGGGCTTCCGCCCCCTCCGCCCCCCGCCGCTGGCCCTATGGGGCTTGAGGGCTTCCGCCCCCATCCGCCCCCCGCCGTTGGCCCTATGGGGCTTGAGGGTTTCCGCCCCCTCCGCCCCCCGCCGCTGGCCCTATGGGGCTTTAGGGCTTCCGCCCCCTCCGCCCCCCGCCGCTGGCCCTATGGGGCTTTAGGGCTTCCGCCCCCTCCGCCCCCCGCCGCTGGCCCTATGGGGCTTGAGGGCTTCCGCCCCCTCCGCCCCCCGCCGCTGGCCCTATGGGGCTTTAGGGCTTCCGCCCCCTCCGCCCCCCGCCGCTGGCCCTATGGGGCTTTAGGGCTTCCGCCCCCTCCGCCCCCCGCCGTTGGCCCATGGGGCTTTAGGGCTTCCGCCCCCTCCGCCCCCCGCCGCTGGCCCTATGGGGCTTTAGGGCTTACGCCCCCTCCGCCCCCCGCCGCTGGCCCTATGGGGCTTTAGGGCTCCGCCCCCTCCGCCCCCCGCCGCTGGCCCTATGAGGATTTAGGGCTTCCGCCCCCTCCGCCCCCCGCCGCTGGCCTTATGAGGCTTTCGGGCTCCAGCTGTATACATAGATGGAGATATCCAGAGATAGCAAAATATGCATATGATAAGAATGACAAATTTTATCTTACAAACGTAGAAAATAAAACTTGCAATCAAGCACATCTGTAATCAATATATTATCTTTCAAACGTAAATCTTGCAATTCTAGGACCTCTGGGATATTAACCATGGCACGGCGGCGGCATTACGCAATATAATCGCGAATATTCCCAACAATATCTTCGACGATTTATTGGTTATTACGGGATCAATCGGAATATCAACGTTACTACGACGGCGGTTGTATGTTGTAGCCCTACTCCCACAACCAACGATAGCACCGACACTACATCCGACGTCAGCACCCACGCCAATTATGACGCCAACCACGACTACCGCGGTTTCCTCGAGCACTACCGGTTTAAACTATGTGGTCCGTCACGAATTCCCGCTCCAACTCCAGCTTGTGCTCGAAAACAACATGGAACAAAAACCAACCACAAAGTGGACGAAAACATGGGTTTATGGTAATGTGGGTGGTGATATTGATTATTATGGTTGTTGGGCTGATGGTGGATTAAGCTGTGGTTGTGTTGACTATCGTATGTCAGGCGCATTCGCCTACCGAGTTCGGTTCTCAATATCGTCTTCCGGGTCGTGCAAGCGGCACGTTACGATGGATTACCCTTGGACATACGCCAATAAGACAATCAGAATTTCTACAATCAAATATTTGGTGTTACATCGATACCGCTCTATCTACAAACGTGTGGCTACGTCCACGCTCCAGCATCTTCCGTACAAATTTTCACCGCACGCGGGGAAACGCGTTGGGGAAGCTGCCCATCCAGGTCCACCCGGACTCGACAGGGCTTTGCAACTCTTAGGGTTGGGACCGACAGATGGGGATCGTACGATGGGCGGTGGGCACCGAATTCCACGGTCAGCTACTTCACCAACGCCACGCCTACGACCAGGACAACAAGTTCGTGGCGTACCACCGACTACGGTGTCATCCGGTCCGCCTCCCAACCTCCCTAACGTAACTCCCTACCCATTTGTCCACCCAATCCCCATACCTGCCAACGTCCCCCCTGCCCCTGCTCCCGAACCACTATCCCCAGGCAGAGCCGAATATGATCCGCCGCCTCAGAGACCCCTCATTGATAGGACCCTTCAACTCTTGTGCCTGGGGCCTCCGGCGGGCACTCACGATGAAACCCCCATCCCAGCTCCACCTGAAGTGCGCGAGCCCGGGGCCCACACCCTAGCGACGGGCATCTCCACCTCCGAAGGCAGCCCTGCGAGCCTTCCCTGCACCCCTCCACCTGGGCTTGCTGCCCCCGACTCTCCATCCCATCGCCCTTCCATCGCACTTCCTCCAACTCCGGCACTACCAAACCTCCTTCCGCACGGCCCGGCGGCCCTTCCAACTTCTGCCCCGCCCATGCCAAGCGACCCGCCCGGAGATGGCGGCCTCGACGACATACCGACCTCAGCTGCTAATCACGCGGTCGACGGTGCCCGCGGCGAAGATGGACGTCCACGCCCAGCTCAAAGTGAAGTTCCTTCCCAAGTTACGCAGGCTCTGAATGCACTGGGCCTTGGGCCGAGACCTCTGACTCCCGTGGGAGGCTGGCCTACACCACCCGGCAATCCAGCGGCCTACGTCGAGATCAGCGCCGCCGACGGTATGCTAGCTTGCGACATTGGGGGGATGAGCAACCTGGGCAGTGATGGCGACGACGACGGAGATCCGGGAGATGCGGCTTCTGACGAAGAGGATCGTAGCGAACCTGATTTGGCTCCTGTCCGACCTCCGCCCGACGCGGTGCAAGCAGCCCACAACTTGCTACGTCTACTGGGGCGCGTTCCAACTGGAGCCGATGACGCGGTTATGCAAAATACCATTGAACAACACAGATGCTCAAATTTCAATGTGCCTATCTTTTGGGCAGCCGCGGGAGCATCAAATGACGT
The DNA here is from genome assembly GCA_963575745.1 of Prorocentrum cordatum. Taxonomy (NCBI): domain Eukaryota; class Dinophyceae; order Prorocentrales; family Prorocentraceae; genus Prorocentrum; species Prorocentrum cordatum. The sequence goes on from CAUYUJ010000596.1 coordinate 6,194, forward strand.
GCCTTTGGTATCATGGTTGGAAAATTTACTGACAATTTTCGTCGCCGAATTCCCCACATTCCATGCTGGTTGATGCGGGTGCTGCACGGGGAGCTTTTGACCACATGCGGATTGGAATGCGACACATCGGCATTACGGACACAGCGTCGACGTGTGCATTGTTAACGGCGAACGACCCTCATAACAGAGTGTTTGCGGAAAATAATTACTTCAATGGCAGATTACAAGAACGGCTTTGGGATTAAATTGCGCAGGCTACAGCGGCGGCTCGTCGTATGGAAACAGTGTATTTTGCGATCGCTGTGGGATTGCACAAGGCGCCAGATATACGCAATTACATGGCGGACAGTCTTCGACAGCGACGTCCACCTCCGACCCGACGCGCAGAAAAACCACCACAACCCACATCGGGTGAAACTCCACCACCGCGACCGCCACAGCACCCCGAACCACGCCTTCCACCTACATCGGGAGGAACACATATGCAAGGACGTCTTGGGGTCGCTCGTCTGCCGGATGGCTGGCGGCATATCGATGCAGTGGATATACGGACTGAGGTCGACAACCGCATCCAGACGCTGCAATCCATCCCAAAATGCATACGGGGCGCCTTCCTACGCATTCTAACACAATGCTTGGTTGAAGTGGAACGAACGCATTTACATTAGGACAGAGATGAAAATGCGGAAGGTGATTGCACACGGGCATGGATATTATTTCTCCTGCTCCCCAGGATGTTACTACACCCTACAGCCCATGGAGGGAAAGCGGGCGAGCGCGACTTACGCCAACGAGTTGCTTTGTTTGATAATGGGGATTGGGATCAACTTCTGAGCAGGGCTCGGAACAGCATGGCTAAACGCAACTCCAAGCCTACACGTGCACCCCGGAGAACCCCAGGAGAGAAAGAAAACATAGACAAAGCGATGTCTCTCATCAAACGGGGGGAACTGAGCCATGCTGCCCGGGTGCTTACGTCAACAGGGATTGCCCCAGGCACCCAGGCCACGCTAGACGAGCTGACCGACCCGTTATTACGGCCGGCACTCCCTGCGGAACCATTGCCACCTGATCTCGCCGATTTTGCGCCAGCGCGGGACGTGGACTTGGACAGAGATGTATTTGCGACGGTGCTGCGCCAAACGAGGCGCGGTCTGAGCGGAGGGATGTGGGGAAGCCGATATGAACACTTCAAGCCATGCCTGGAGGACGATGTCGCCTTCGACGCCATGTACGACGTAGCGCAGAGGCTCGCGAGAGCGCATATTCCAGAGATTATCCGGGATGGGCTCCTTCCTCTATTCGTCATTGACCGCGGTCTTGAAACCGAATTCGCGAGTGAGGGGCATATCCAGTGGAGATACATTTCGGCGGCTTGCGGCAAAAACACTTGCAAAACAATTTCAAGACAGTTTACGACAAGCCGTGTGGCCGCACAATTTTGGGATTTATGACCGTTCGGGCACCGATGCCGCCATCCACCTCTTGAGGTATTTGACCGATGTGAACCCCGACAAAGTTCTTCTCAGTATCGATGGGGTGGGAGCCTTCGACCACGTATCGAGGACGCGCATGTTCGAGCAACTCATGGCCAATGGGAGCCTGCACAGATTGCTCCCCTTTGTCAGACTATGGTATGGCGTCACATCGCAGTTCAAATGGACAGATGATGACGAGAGGGTTCACACAATACCCCAAGGAGATGGCGGGGAGCAAGGTGACGCTTTGATGCCAGCATTGTTTTGCCTCGCGCTCCACAGCGCCTTAGAGCAAATCAAAGCAGACCTCCCAGCTGGGGCCGAAGTGATCGCTTACCTTGACGATATATACGTGGTCTGCGACCCCGCTGACGTGGCTAATGTGTATGACGCTATCCGGGCCACCCTCCGAGGAACATGCCATATCGATGTCAACATCGGCAAATTGGCGGCATGGAGCAAAAACCGCAATCCCTGTCCCCCAGGTTTGCACGCACGGGGCGCTACAGCATGGGTCTACGACAAGCCAGAGGCGGAACAAGGAATACGGGTCTTAGGGTCACCATTTGGCACACATGCATACGTGGCAGAATTCGGAAACGCGCAGGCTGCAGCGAAGGCGAAGCTATTACACATTTTACCGAAGCTCCCTTCACTACAAATGGCGTGGCTCCTACTATACTACTGTGCAGTGCCGCGGCTCAACCACTTACTCCGGACGACGCCGCCATCCCAGTCCAGGGAGGCAGCGGCTACACACGACCGCAACGTGCTAACAACGTTCAGCGAGCTATTCGGCATCCAAGGTCCAGACAATTGGGATCGCATCTTGCATGGAGTTTTTTATGCCACCTGGGTTGCACAAGCTACGCTCCCCCTCCGCTACGCTGGCCTTGGCCTCAGGGACTCCACGGGGCTTTCTCCGGCAGCTTACTGGGCAAGCTGGGCTGATTCGTTGCATAACTTGACCCGCGCATTTCCCGAGATAGGAAGGGATATCCGACACCACTTCGATACCGTATCTGGTGGGGATATTCCAGCAGGGCACAATTACCCCGACTGTGTGGTCGAAGCGGAGCGCAGCGGACAAATATGCAGCAACGCTGGATGGCGCGATCGCCCCACGTGGGCCCAGGTGGCAGCGGGTGAGAGACCCCCCGCACCACCAGAGCAACCGCTAGCTTTGGGCGAATGGACACATGGGTGGCAATTTCACGCTTCGGACCACTTCGAAAAACAATCTCATAACAATTTGCTTCAACAACTGGGTGGGGGACCAGATGCCCGGAGGAATGCCGCAACGGCCGGCAAAACTCGAATCTATGCGTGTATGGGGCCCTATGCAGCTATTTGGTTAACTATCTGCCCTACGACTCCCACGCTGGCAATGGATAATCCACAAATGCTTTGTGCAATACGGCGACGGTTGGGAATTGCAGTGGTTTTTGATGGAGGGGACCCCCATGGATACTCTACCATGACTACGAACCACTATGGGAGGCTAAATGCACGGCATACTGCTATGGTAGGAGCGTGGAGGCAAGTGTTCACGGAAGCTGGAGGGATTATCCCCGACAGGAACGTAGAGCGGATGCTGGCTCATACGCACGTCCCCGTCCCCTCCAATGATCAAAGGCGTTTGGACCTCATTGTTCCGGGGCTTCACGTGGAACATGGTATTCCCCTATTCTGCGACGTGACAATTATGCATCCAATCAGCGGGAACGGGGCCCCGAGGGCAGGGACGAGTAACAGAGGGGGGCGGCTGATGGAAACAGCAGAGCGGGAGAACAATGCAAACTATTCGGAAGTGGTATCTACGGGATTGGGGTCGCTGCAATGCCTTGGATCAGAGACGTACGGAAGATGGGGGAAGCAAGCAGTGACGCTCGTGCCCGCGCTCGCACGTGAACGATGCCGGGCGCTGCCAGGGGCTATCCGAAGAGGGACTGCGTACGGACTCCTACACAAATGGTGGGGCATTCTGGGGATCGTACTACAACGGTCGGTGGCGAACCAAATCCTCCAACCATATTCTGACCTGCCGGTGAGCCCTCTCGAGCCCGCATGCCCGCTGGACGAATTGGAAGTGATTTAGTCCGGCGGTAGCCCGCTCCTTCCTCCTCCTCCTCCTCCTCCTCCTCCTCCTCCTCCTCCTCCTCCTCTCCTCCTCCTCCTCCTCCTCCTCCTCCTCCTCCTCCTCCTCCTCCTCCCTCCTCCTTCCTCCTTCTCCTCCTCCTCCTCCTCCTCCTCCTCCTCCTCCTCCTCCTCCTCCTTTGGCGCTGCTTAGGCTGTTCGCTGCGCCGCGTTTCACCTATGCCAGGTTTTCGGGCATAGCCTTGCACAGCGTCGCTTCGTGTTCGATGCGGGAGACCACCAAAACAAAAAACAAACAAAAAAAAAAAAAGAAAGGAAGAACAGCAGGAGGAGGAGGAGGAGGCCAGAGGTCTCTTGGATGTCTCTAGGCTTCTTGGACGTTTCGGGGGTCTCTTGGCGATCCTGGGGGGCTCTTCGGGGTCTTGGGTGCCTCTGGTGGGAGCTTTTCGGGGCCTCTGAGGGTCTTCTTGGGAGCCTTCTGGGAGCCTTTTGGGGGCCTTTTGCGGTCATCTTAGGGTAATAGTAGTACCTCTTGGAGCCTCCTGCGCGTTTTTTTGTGGTATCTTGAGGAAATCTATTAAAGAAGAGCTGAGCTTTAATTAGTGCTGCCCTCCCAAGAGGCTAAAATAAGGCCAAAACCTTGCTAAAATCAATGATGATGGCTTCCTCGCCGATACTGTTTTGGATGCTTGGACTGCTACCCGCACCTCTTATCCAGGTGAGTGGGGAGGGGGTACGAGGAGGGGTAAACCTTTTCCCGAAAGCGAAGAGTGAGGGGTGGAAGAAGAAACGCTCTAACCTACCGACGCCCAGAGGGCTCGTGGGATAATGGCGAGAAATGTTATTATTATAATCGTCGAGCAGGCTGGCAACATGAATTGTGTAAGCGGAAACACCCAAACCAATGCGGGCAAGATCACCGATTACCTTATATGATATAATTTGTGGATTTCTTCATTCGCAGGTCGCCGCTGTCTGAAAACATTGCAAAATGTACTAACGAAGCATCGCTAAAAAATCATACGTTGGGGTTTTCGTGTGCGGGCGTGCGGCTTTTTATTTCGTGGTACTAATGCAATATTAACTATCCTACGGTAATAATTATGACAACCCATGGCAGTAGTTATGGGAACCTCTCGGTTATAGAAACCCTTGGTAGTCACTATGGAAACCCATGGTGGCTGGTATGGAATCCATGCTGGTAATTATGGAAACCTCGGGTGGTGAATAAATGTGGAAACCCATGGTGGTGAATATGAGATTTCGTGGTGGTAATTATGGAAACCCATAGAGATCATTATGGAAACCCGTGGTGGTTATTGAGAATCCTACCACGGTACGGAAACCAGTGGTTAGAAAACACCCGCACTCCCACTCCACGGCCTGAACGGCGTCCCCGCGCAGGTCGCGCGATGGGTCAATGGAGCTCTTCTTAAACCAGGGCAAGCAGGTCGCCGTGGCTTCGCGGATTGCGCAATCGCAAGAAACGATGGGCCCACCGGAGGTGCGTGAACTACGTCTTCAAATTGCTGGCATGGCGGAACATTGATATGTACCGAATTGCATCCCGCTCTGCTGCGGGAAAGTGGGGCTTCCGCCCAAGAGCATCCATGAAGGCTGCCCAACAGCGCACCCCAGCGATGTATGACGGTAACGACCGGCTGATCGCTGCGAGCATGTTCCGTTGGCCTGCCTCGTCCAGCAACGCACCCCGACCATTGCCAGAGGCCGCCAGCACCGCGATCGTTTGCCGCGGCTGCAGACGATCAGTGACCAAACGGCTCAAACCCGCTGCGTCCATGCGTTCAGTGAATGTTTGCCGGCCGAGCCTTTGTGCAATCGACTGCTCTTTGCTGTGCTCGTGCATGGCTTGTGCGACGACCCAACCGCTGAGGTCATCAACGGACATATCCCTCAACCGGGACAACCACCAATCAGCGCCTGCATTCGGCGGAGCTGGCCCGGCACCAATTCAGCATAGCTTTGCGCCTGCTCCGCGGGTGGAGGGACAGCGCGCGCCACCGGACGCTCCAGAAACGTTATCGTCGCCTCCGCGCTCTGTCCAGAAGAAGTGACCTCGCTGAAAGATCTTTGTCTCTTGCTGCTCTGCTCTGGGAGCTGGGAGCGATGCGCGGCCCATGCCGCGGACGTGAAAGGCGGGACGGTGTGTTCCTCACCACCTCGCCCCAATGTCAGCTGGCCCTGCCCATGGGGTCGCGCCGCCCATGCAGTCGAAGTGAACGGGGGCACTCCAGCCATACTTGTGGCTCCAACTATGCGCCCTGGCTCGCGCCAAGGGTGTCTTGAGCCAACGCTCCGGCGCTGCAATCATGCTGCCATCCTGCATTACTGTTCCTGCGTTTTTTTTGAACATGTGTTTAAACGTGTGTTACGCTTTCGGTATGATTTCACATGATATTCACATGTACTATGGCAGTATACGCGCGTGCCCAGTCCGTGATCATCTTCACTACCAGTGTTCTCATCTACATTTGAATCTTACTCCATTGCAATGGCCACTCGCTCATACTTGTGCGTCAGCCCCTCATTGATAACATGCTGTGTCGACTACATATAAAAAACGGATGGCTGAGGGGAGACCACGACGAGCGTTCCAGGCGCATCAACGGCCCGCACGAACATGAATATACAGTTATGCTTCACAGCTGGATTTGTGAATGGGATCTCCAGGGACGGAGCCAGTGCCGTAGAGGCGGGGGGGGACTAACAACATGCCTCCAACACGCAGGGCGCAGGCCCTAGAGCGAAAGCACCGCCAGGTGCCGCTCCCCACCGACGACGACAACGACGTCGACGTCTCAGGCCCTCGCCTCACGACGTTTTCCTGCTAAGAGCCTGTTTTCGCACGCCGGGGGAGAACATGCCCGGAAGAATATTTACAGCGCCTGGCTGGGTCCGAATATGCACCGCACAAGTTCGACACACACGGTGGCACAGCACCCTCGACGCTCTGACGACCTCCCCTGAACCAGTCCGGAAAACGTTCGTCCTACCCGGCGGACTTGGCGAAACCGTAACAGACAGGAGGAGCGCCGAAGCAGCCGCAGCACCGGAACGCCGGGGGTGACGCCCTCGGACCAAGGCAACATTCCTCCCTGGGACCCCCACACAAAGGCCACCGAAAACCTGACGAGGGCCAGGAGGGGGCAACAGGACCCGGGGGCCACGAGGTAGGCCACACTCAGGGGTTCAGCAAACCCGGCGGTCGGCGATTCGACCTCGAAGCCCTCGCCGTCGAAACTCCCCCCCCCGCTTCTCCAGAAGCCAGACGCAATCCCCCGGGATAGGACGGAGGGCGGGCGGCAGGGGAAGAGGGGCAGGGGAGGGCGACAGGGGGGGGCAGGGGAACACCGGGCGAACGGGAGGGAGGAAGACAAAAGGGCAGGGGGAGAAGCGAGGACGACGAGAAGGCGATGCAGGGGAGATGACGCAGGTGATGACATGATGACAACAGCGTCGACGTGAACGAAGCAACTATTCAAGCGCGCGACGGCGGCATCTTCCGTGGTATGTGCAAGGCTGTTCAGTGGTGCATATTTGGAAATACTGCAAAGAGTGAGTGCTGGAAAAACAAATTATACGAGCAACCTGTGCGCCTCGTGGGTGCTCCGCGCCCACGAGTCCAGGCCCGTGCCAAAATGTGGGAAGGACCACTCTGGCAATTCAACGGCCCCCAGCTCCTGGAGGATGCTGACATCATCTATGGATGGAGGGTCTGCCAAATTTGCTTTGCTGGCAACGTACCTGACTTCATATTGCATGTCCATGGCGGCCGCGTCAAACCAGAGGCGCCCTGTAATGGCAGCCAGATCCCTCTTGGTGGAGAAACCTCGGATGATGCATGCCAGGGCCGTCTGGTTGCCCACGAAGTGAATCACCCTGCGCCCACGCAGGTCCGCGGGGCACAGGGAACATATCGATGCAACAGCCGCCAACAATTCATACGCAATGATATTTGTGGTTCTTCCCAACAACTGCTTGCGGATGCCGCGGGGCGCCCGGCCTCGCAGGAAGCGGATGTCAATTCCGCTCAGCACCGCCACGGCTCCGACGCGCCCAGTGCCCTCCGCGTCGGAGTACACGAGAATGGGCGGGGGCGCCGGCGGTGGGAGAAGCGGGGCAGACCGGCGCAGGCCGAGCGCCAGCACGTCCATGAACCACTGCAATGAATACCGGATTCTCCTGGTGAGGGCCGTCGGGCCTCGGAGCTGGCACTGTCTCCAGATCAGTGGCCTCAACAATGCTCTTCCGAGGCGGTTGAACACCCGGGAATTCAGGAAAGCCAGCTTGCCGCAGAATTTGGAGGCCCTGCCTGGGCTCAGGTGCCCGGAACCCAGGACTTCCCGGATTTCCTCGCACCATTGCCCTCTTTTCTCCTCTCCGAGACGCCAGCTCGCGACGCCTCCCTCTACCGTGACCAGGAGGCCAAGCAAGGGCAGGCTGCGCGCGACGATTGTCTTCCGAGGGTCGAGTTCCCAGCCGAGCATGGAGCAGACGACCTCGTTGAACACGTCGGCGATCCACTGGGCGACAGGCCGCCCGTTGGGCAGCATCGCGCCGGTGGCGGCCCAGAATACGTCGTCGACGTAAAACAGGACGGGAAGAGCGAAGAACGTGACAGCGATGCTCATCAGGGCTTGCGCCGTGCGGAACCAGCCGGCAACCGCGCCGATATTCCCGAAGACATGCGAAAACAACGGTACAAGCTGAAACCGACCCAGATCAGTATTGAACGTCAACGACCAACACATCCACAAGTGCTCGCTGGCAGGCGGTAGCGTTTTGAACGCTGACCAGAAATCTGTTTTTCCGAGCACCACGTCTGGGGCGATCTCTGACTCGCCGGCGGCCACGGCGATGCATGCTAACGCCTCAAACATGTGGCCGTGGGTGTCGTAGTGGAATGTTTGCGGCATCCACGCGCAATCGTTTTCTAGGTTCTTCCTGAAATTATGGATCTCCCTAGCCTTCCTGTTGCCGTCTCCCCAGCTCTCCCAGATGCCAAAAGACTCCACTAATAGCACTGTGCTAAGGTCTCCGTCGCTGATTCCCCGGGCCGGACCAGCCCTGCCCGCAGCGATGTCTGCCTGCACTTTGTGCCAGATCTCTGCCGCAAGAGCGAGGTCGTCCTCCGTGCGCGGGCGTCTGGCCTCGGCCGCGCGGAGAGCCCGGCTGTTCAGCTCGGCGTACTGGCTTCTGAGCTCCGGCAAGGGGCGCGGCCCGGGCCAGCCCGGCCTGCCCCGGCTACACCTGCCCCCCGGCAGGTCTGTACCAAGGCCCCCAACACCGAGCACCTCCGTAAGCGGAAAGCCATTCAAGAGATCCTCGATGTACCCCTCATCTGGATGGCATGCCTCCGCGAGCATTTCGCCCATGAGGAACGGGTCCAGGCGGCCCAGTGCGCCGACCTGGCACGCCGGGAGGGAAGCCCTCCAGGCCAGCAGCCGCTCAGCGCCGGCTTGCTTGCGGGCCCGCCAGCGCGCCAGGGCCTCCTGGACTTGCTCATGCCAGGCTAGAGGGTTTTTCACCATTCTCTCAAGAATGTGTCGCTGTTCTGATGGCAAAACCGCCGCGGGTGCCGTTTGCTCAGAAGCAGACCGCCATTCCTTCACAAGATGGCGCAAGGGATCGTCGCACTCTTCGTCTGACTGCGGCCTCGCGGAGGAGTGCTCCGAAGACTCCCCCTCTGTGTCCTGAGCGGCGGCGCTGCTGGCGGCCGCCCAGGCCCCGCCCGCGAGGGCGGGTCAGGCCCAGGGCCGCGGGGCCCGCTCCGGCCCCTTGGCGGCCTTGCCGCCGCTCTTCTGGAAGCCTTTGCCTCCCTGGTGCCCGGGGGCCGGGCCTGGCCGGCCTGAGGGCGGGGGCGGCGGCCTGGGCCGGTCTGTCAGCGCCAGCTGCGGAGTCTGGGCCGGCCGCTGCGCCTGAGTCTGGTTCCGTGCCTTCGCCTTCCTGTTCTCGTCCACGAGACACAGGTCCCTCTCCGGAACGCAGGTCTGGTCCCGGCGGCGGCTGCGCTCTGCTGCGTCGGACCACAAGTCCGCCTCCATGGCCCACGCTGTCCGGCACGTATCCTGAATTGCCACTTGGTTCATATTCAGGAAGAGACGCAGGAGCGCTTGCATGCTCACCGTCTCTTGCTCGCTGGCTGATTGCGCCGTCAACTGGGCGAGACCCCGGGACCAGAAGCAAGCCGCCCACTGTGCGTGCGTCATGGTTTTCCCGGTTGGCTTAACTGTCATCCATTGCGGGGCCCATTTCTCCAAGGGCTCCCGGCACAGGAACCACCGTCTCTGTTCTGGTCTCCCTCTGGCTGCGCGACGAGCCGCTCGGATCGTGGCACGAAGGCTCTCGTGGTCGCGCTGGTGGCCGTGCTCCACACCTGGAATGCCATAGCGGGACAAGCAGGAGACTGCATCGAACTCACCATCGACTGGCTCGGCGTCTTCTCCCGACGACGAGCTCACGTCGCGACGGTCCCTCCGCATGCGCCTCTGCGCGCGCACGTTGGCCTGTTGGCTACGGGCAACTTGCTGGAGGGTCTGTTCAAGAGCTGTGTCCCGGCCGCGCTGCTCGTGGTTGCGCCCGGCTTGCTGGGCGCAGATCACTAGCGTGAGTTCCCCTGGGGCTGTGTCTGGCTTCAAGATCTCTAACAGGACCTCCTTGGGGGCGCTCGCAGCCTGCCACCCCGCAGTGAAGCCCTTCTCCGCCAGGAGGCGCACTGCGTTCTGCACGAGGGTGCGCTCGGCGTCTGGCACCGCGGTTGCGAGAAAGTCGCCAGCGCTCTGGGTCGCCGGTGCTGCCGCGTCTGTTGGGGCTGCTGCAGGCTCGCCTGCAGGAGAACGGTGGTCAGCGCCAGCCTCGGCCCTCGCTCGACTCGGAGCGCGGCGCCTAGATCGTCCTCTGCTCCCCTCGCGGCGACTGCGGTGAGACGAACTCGACCGACGGCTCGACGGACTGCGCCGGCGCCGCCGGTAGCGTGACCTGCTGCGACTGCGGGCCATCGCACGTGCTACCCTTGATAGCAAATCTCAGGAAATGCCTAACTCGAGCACGACGCTGCAGATGAGCAGATCCATCAAGCATGTATTGCAAAAACAAATGCCACATGGAAGAATACCCGCAAAAACACACAATCTTGGTACAAATCGACGTGTGGCCGAAAACCAATGCAACTTCGATCATCATCAGGCTTGTGCCCCATGCCTCTGCAACTCTCAATGCGAAGAGGCCCGTGCCTAGACTGGCGGAGCCCGTGCCCAACCTTCGGATAGGTTCCGGCCCCAAGGCGCCGCATGAACCCGTGCCCATGTTACAAAGTAGTGTACTTAGCAAACTCTGGCTTGCCATTCCCTGGGCCCGTGCCCAATCGCATGCGCATGCATGTGCGACTTTGCATTACAAAGGTGCGCGCCTGAAGGAACCAAGATCCCTGGCTGGGCCCGTGCCCAGGCATTGCCTATTTCCTGCCCCCTGGGGAGCGCTCGGGCCCGTGCCTGCCACCAATCAGCGCTGGGCGAATGACGCTGCAGCCAGCCCGTGCCAGCCAAAAAGGGCCCGTGCCCAATTTGTTCACAACGTTGCCGCAGGGCAAAACACATGACGCGCATGACCAAGAAACAATGGCATGGTCCAGATGCGATGACGAAGTGTGCTAATCAAGCTACTATTTGGGCCCGTGCCCGACAACATGCGCGTGCATGTAGGCCTCGCGAAGCTGACAGGCCTGAACCCGTTCTTCATGGCACAGCAGGTTGACAGAAGGCATGTGCAACGTACTGCAACAGAGGCGAAGAAGACAACAATAGAGAAACATAGCAAGCATAGACAAGAGCCAGTGCACCACGAAGTGACCACAATCGTGCCCCACACATGTGCAACTCTCCCTGCACAAGGGCCCGTGCCCGCCTTTTCCAGGTCTGTGTCTGCAGCCATAGCCCGAGACAGCGCAAACTCAGGGCCCTAGCCCGTCTATTTCCCGAAGCTCCTGCCCCTGGGGCCCGTGCCCATGCTTTGCCGGAGGCGCGAATGTGCCAGCACCGAGGGCCCGTGCCCGACGTGGCATACCAAACATTGGGCCCTTGCCCAACGAGTCACCAAGATGAAAGATGCGCGAGAGGACGTAATGAATATATAACGGGAACAAAAGATAGAGAGGAACGCACCCCTGCTGCTTGCAAGCATGCGCGCTGCAACATGACAACATGCATGGCGACAAGAACCATCACAAGATAACCCTAGCCGCCTGTGAAGCAACACCCAAGAGGCAAGCCTGGCTAGAGAGTTCTTCCAAACCCGAACAAGCTCTATTTCCGTGAGGCGTTTTCCAACGCGTGCAACGCAAACGCTGCACGCGGCGTACTTATGGAAACCCGTGGTGGTAATTATGGAAGACCGTGGTGGTAGTTATGGAAAGCACCCCGTCGTAATAATTATGGAAAACCATGGTGATTGTCATGGAAACCCGCAATGGAAACCCGTGGTGGCAATTATGGAGACCCGTAATGGCAGAGTTATGGAAACCCGTGTTGGCAATTATGGAAACCCGTGTTAGCAGTTATGGAAACCCGTGTTCAGTTATGGAAGCCCGTGTTCAGTTATGGAAACCCGTGTCTCCCTTCAACCGCATCCACGTAGGGTTCCGGAAAAAAAACATCGGCTTCAACGACCACCTGACTTGCCACCTGCTACGGCACTAATTGGATATGTACAATAACCACCTACGACCGCACGGAGTGGTCCGCCTCCCCACCTCTCATTCCTGATTTCCGATCTTCTTGCCCAACCTGTCCCCGTGCCCGCCGCCGCCCCCCCTGCCACCACCCAGCGCATCCCGAGGGCCCCTGCAAACGAACCCATTGAGGCTGAACCTACGACTGTGGAGCCGCTGTCTCTTGGCAGGGCGGAACGCGCGCGACTTCTTCCTCAGAGCCGCGCGCGCCACGCACCCTTACTTCCCATCCGGGCTTGCCATACTTGTCCCCGGCGTGGCCCGACAAGCAGCACCGACAGTTCATCTTATTTGTACTCTTTCCCCATCCCCCGTGCAAGCTGACCCTAATCAAGTCCCCACTTCCGAACGATCCCGAAGTTCCCCCCGAAGCGAATATGCCACGCTGCCTCCTTCCCCGAAACCTCGACGGTGCGACGACGGCCGCGACGATCTTTTCGACGCCGACCCCTTTCACAACCAAGCACCCTTTCCCCGAGCGAGCGAGCCACTACGAAACGAACAGCAACCACACCCATTCCGTGACAAACGGTCCGATGCATTACCATGCCAACCACCCACCGTTTCTATACAACTGGGCCCGCCGCAAAATTCACCACAGCACGGACTATCAGCAAACAGCATGGGTGAGATTCTTTCCCAAATTGGGCGCGCTTTGGATATGTTGGGCTTACGGCGCCCGGTTGCACCACCGCCGCCGCCTTGACAATTGGCGCGCGACATTGGGCGGGATGAGAGATGTAAACGAAGATGAATCAGATGTGGGGTCTCAAGGTGGAGACGAAGAACGAATCGACCCCGACGTGGTCCGACCTCCACTTTCTGCCATTGAAGCTGCAACTTCATTGTCACGACTTGTGGAATCCATGCCGATACGGACGACGGATGATGATCTACCTGACTGGGTTGATACATGCCACTGGTCGGCACTCAACGCGGATATGTCTTGGGAGGCGGCGGGTCACGACGATTGCGCGATAATCGCGTGGATATCCATTTTCGTTTCGCGATTTGCGCAGACGTGGCCCGCATTCGATATTTTCGTCGACGGCACTTTGGTTGAAATTCGTTCCAGAATATTCGGCATGACATTCGACAGCTCGGGATTTCTGACGGACATGCGTTACTGGAATGGCTTATTGCAAACGGCACCCACGGAGGACAACGCTGCCAACGGAAATGTTGGGAGAAGATTGCAAGAATTAATTATGGACAGTGTGGCTCAAATTACCGCAGCGGCAATTTCGAAATTGCCGTCGGTCTTTTCAAGGATGTAGGGGATCGGTTCGCCCTGGACCAAGCCCTCAACTTGGCGAACTGCCCAGCGACACACCCCGGCAGTCTGACAAAGACTCACAGCCCAGCGTTGGCGAAGCCCCGCCACCGCGATCGCCACGGCAGCCTGAACCCCGCCTTCAACCTACATCGAGAGGAACACATATGCAAGGAAATCTTGGGATCGCTCGTTTGCCGAATGCAAATGGCTGGCGGCACATCGATGCAATGGACATTCGGTCCGAGGTCGACGACCGCATCCAGACGCTGCAAACGATCTCAGAATGCATGCGCGGAGCTTACCTACGTATTATTACAAACTGTCTGGTCGAAATGGAACGAACGCATTTGTGCTGGGACAGGGATCTGGATGCAAAAGGCGATTGCGCGCGGGCGTGGATACTATTTATGCTGCTCCCGAGGATGCCACGACACCCCACAGCCCAAAGGAAAGCTGGGGAGCGCGACTTGTGCCAACGAATTGCTCTGTTTTATGCTGGGGATTGGGGCCAACTTCTTAGCCGGGCTCGGAACAACATCACCAAACGTAACTCCCAGCTTCCGATCGCGCCTAACAAGACCCCAGGGGAGAAAAACATGTTTGACAAACCAATGTCTTTCATCGAGCTGGGGGGACTGAGCCATGCCGTCCGGGTTCTTACATCGACAGGGCTAGCCCCAAGCACCCAAACCACGTTAGACGAGCTGACCAACCCGACGTTGCGTCCGGAGTTTCCTGCAGAGCTTTTGCCACCCAACCTCGGGGATTTTGCGCCAGCACAACAACTGGAATTAGACAGAGATGTGCTTGCGACGGTATTGCGACAATCGCGGCGAGGCCCAAGTGGAGGGATGTAGGGAAGCCGATAAGAGCATTTCAAATCCTGTCTCGAGGACGACGTCGCCTTCGACGCCACGTACGAAGTGTCGCAGCGACTTGCGACGGCACATACCTGAAATTATTCGGGATGAGCTCCTTCATTCATGTTTGACCGCGGATCCCAACACCTACCTAATTCACGGGAGAGAAGTATTACCAGTGAGAACATTCAGACGGCTTGCTGCCCAAACCCTTGCAAAACAATTTCAAGCCAGCTTGCGACAGGCAGTGTGGCCGCGCAACTTCGGGATTGATGACCGTTCTGGTTCCGATGCCGCAATCCACCTCCTGAGGAACGTGATCGATGCGAACCCAACAAGGTTCTTCTCAGCATTGATGGTATGGGAGCGTTCGACCATGTTTCCAGCACGCGCATGTTCGAATAACTCATGGCGAATGGGAGCTTACACGGACTGGTGCCATTTTGTCAGACTATGGCACGGCATTCCGTCTCAATTGAAATGGAAAGACGATGCAGGGACAATTTACACGATACAACAAGGCGATGGCCGGGAGCAGGGCGACGCTCTGATGCCAACATTGTTCTGCCTCGTGCTCCACACCGCCTTGGAACAGATCAAAGTTGCCCTCCCGCTTGGGAATGAAGTAATTGCGTACCTAGGCGACATTTACGTGGTCTGCAACCCCAACGAGGTTGCGAACGTGTACGACATTGCCCGGGCCACCCTCCAGAATACATACCGGCTAGCTGCATGGAGTAAAGACAATAGCTCGTGTCCTCCGGGTTCACGCGCACGGGGAGCTACAACGCGGGCGTGCGACAAACCAGAAGAGGAACAAAGAATATGGGTTTTGGGGCACAATTTGGTTTAAATGCGCATATGGCGGAAGTCGGAAACGCGCAGGCTGCAGAGAAGGCGAAGTTACTGCAACTCTTACCGAAGCTCCCTTCGCTGCAAATGGCGTGGCCCCTGTTATACTACTGCGCAGCGCCGCGACTCAACCACCTACTCAGGACGACGCCGCCATCCCGGGCGAGGACAACAGCAGTCACGCACGACCGCAACGCACTGTCAATGTCCAGGGAGCTCTTCGGGATCCCAGGCCAAGACAATTGGGATAGCATCTTACAAGGTATCCCTTACGCCACTTGGGTTGCGCGAGCAACGTTGCCTCTCCGATGCGCGGGTCTAGGCCTCGGGGGCTCTACGAGGCTCGCCCCGGCAGCTTACTGGGCAAGCTGGGCTGACTCATCGCAGAATTTGATTCGTGGATTCCCCGAGATCGGCAGGGATATCCAAAATGTGTTATTGAACTTGCCATCGCCCTAGCTGTGCGTGCAGCTCAGGCGATCACCTGCTGCCAAGGGATGGGCGTGTACTCCTCTAGCCTCACTCCTCCTTCCCCTCGCTCCTTCATCCCCTCTAGCATCGCTCCTCCTGTGGCCTCACTCCTCCTTCCCAGCACCATTCATCTCCCCCTGCATGTCCCCCCCCCCCTCCTGGAGGATCAGAGGAACACGGTAGCAGGGAAGGATCTGCAAGCAGGCCACAACCACCCCGACTGCGTGGTCGAAACACGAATATGCAGCGATGCTGGATGGCCAGGCCGCCCCACGTGGGCCTGAACGGCAACGAATGAGAGACCCCCCGCGCTACCAGAGCAGCCGCTAGCATGGGGCGAATGGTAGCATGGATGGTAATTTTATGCCTCGGACCATTTGGAACAAAAAAACTAGAACAACTTATTACAATAATTCGGCGGAAAACCAAATGCCCAGAGGAATGCCGTGACAGCCGGCAAAACAAGAATCTACGCAAGCATGGGCCCATACGCAGCCATTTGGCTAACTATCTGCCATGCGCCCTCCACGCTAGCATTGGAATGGTTATCGATGGGCGCCCCCCCCACGGATATTCTACCATGACAACGAATCACAATGGCAAGTTACGGCATGCCGGCATGGTGGGAGCATGGAGACAAATATTCACCGAGGCCGGAGGGATCATCCCGGACAAAAAACGTAGAACGCACGCTTGCGCATACGCGCGTTCCCGCCCCTGCCGGTGACCTTAGGTGTTTGGGCCTCCTAGTCCCTGGGCTGAACGCGGAACGCGGGCTCCCCTTATTCTGCGACGCGACCATCATGCACTCTCTTAGCAGGACGGGGGCCCCGAGACAAGAGGCAAGCAACAGGGAGGGGGCGACTGATAGAAGCGGGGGAGCGGGATAACAATAGAACATATTAAGAAATTATCTCCACGGGATTGGGCTCTCTACAATGCCTCGGGTCGGAAACCTACGGCAGATGGGGGAAACAAGCAATAACGCTCATGCCCGCGCTTGTTCGGGAAAGGTGCCGAGCCTTACCTAGTGCCGTTCGAAGAGGAACTGCGTTAGGACTATTGCACAAATGGTGGGGCATTCTGGGCATAATGTTACAACGAACAGTGGCGAACCATATCCTCCAACCGTATTCTGACCTGCCAGTGAGCCCTCTCGAACCCGCGTGCCCGTTGGACGAACTCCAAATCTTTTAGTCTGGCGGCCGCTCCCTCCTCGTCTTCCTCTTCTCCTCCTCTTCCTCCTGTCACTCTGCTGTGCCGTGCGATGGGGCGGCGTCCAACACTTGGTTTCACCTTTCCGATTTGCGGGAATCGGCACTTGGCGGTTCGGGTCCGATGCTGCGGTCGCCGATGTATGTATGTATACATATATATATATATGAACCACCATCACACCACTCATTTTTTTCACGCATCAGCACGCTGACAACGGAGGACAGTGCAAGGATGCCAGAATGAAACCGCCCTGCGCGCTTTGAGCGCAGGGCCGGCCGTCGCACGCAGAAACGCTACAGGAGGAGGAGGAGGAGGAGGAGGAGGAGGAGGAGGGGGAGGAGGAGGAGGAGGAGGAGGAGGAGGAGGAGGAGGAGGAGGAGGAGGAGGGAGGAGGAGGAGGAGGAGGAGGAGGAGGAGGAGGAGGGGGAGGAGGAGGAGGAGGAGGAGGAGGAGGAGGAGGAGGAGGAGGAGGACTTCGCAATCAGATGACTTCCAAATCCGCGAATACACATGGGTGTTCAAGTGGTGCGCGCGGGCAGTCGCTGCATGAGTCGTGCAGCGATGTTGCAAAAGCCTTTTGTACAGAGATGCCTAGAATCCCCCGCCACTGATGGGGAAGGCCCAATGCCACTCCCCGTCGAATTCGCTCATTAACCTTCTTTGTACGTTCGTGCGCAAGTTTAGGCACTAATTGCACTTCTTGTCGGCCCCACCGCCCATGCGCTTCTACTCCCAAGCATTTCAGTGCTCCAAGCCCGGTGTCGACCACTTCTGGTTAGGTGACGTTATGGATTATTTCAGCTTGGTCTAATAATCGTCCGCCTGCATTGCTGGTGCCTCCCCGGGGGCGCCCAGCAGCGAAATTGGTGAAACGGCCCTCGCATCGCAGAATAATGATGCGCCCCTGTCCATTTGGAGACACGTCGCAATAATATCGAGGCGTTGTTGGTCGTGTGGTGGGATTGGGATGTTGGTCCGACTAAATGAGCATGCGTTCCATTTGGCGGTCAAGAACCATACCACCTGCTTCCGTGAACACTTGCCTTCATGCCCTTACCACTTCTGTATGCCTGCTTGGGGTGCGCCCTCCAATCCCAGATGCTAGTGTCGCATGGCCATTAGGATCTGGTCCGTCACGCGGCACTGCGATTTTCACGCGTCTCCGTACAGCACACAACATGTCCCTGTTAGTGGAAGGTGACTTATCCCTCTTAGGACATGCCGAAATGGGATAAGGTCCCATCACCGGTTGCAGCCGTGCCTTCCCAGTGGATGCTGCGTTCACCGTTGTAGTAGGCCCACAGCGGCAGGTGCGCTCGAAGACGCAGGCGTCCACCGTTGCGGGCGGGCACAATTCGGCCACGGTTGCGCCGAGGTCGCGCGCGCGGCAGCGCGACGCGACCGCGGCCTCGCTGCGCAGGCGCGGGCCATCGCGCCGTCGCGCGCCAGGGTTGCGTCGCCGCGGGGGGGGGGGGCGCTGCCCCCCCGCGGCGCGTACGCTTCGCAGGTGATTTGCAACTTGGAGGAGGCGCCGCGCGCGCGCCCGCGCGCGCGGCGGGTGCCCCCCTGGCGCGCGTTATTTCTCTGTGTGTGTGTGTGTGTGTGTGTATGTGTGTGTGTTGTGTGTGTGTGTGTGTGTGTGTGTGTGTGTGTGTGCGTGTGTGTGTGTGTGTGTGTGTGTGTGTGTGTGTGTGTGTGTGTGTGTGTGTGTGCGCGTGCGTTTCGCGCGCGAACGCGCGCGCGCGCCGCCGCTCCTTCGGCGAGCCGCCCTTCCTCTCGCGCAGGTTCCTCCCCCCCTTCTGCCCCGCGGACTGGCCGCGGGAAGGACCTGGGCCGCGCCCCGCGCTCGCGATTTGAGCGTGGGGCGCGCCGCGCGCGCGCGGCCGTCGTTCGCTGGTTCTTTCTCTCCCTCCCCCTCCCCCCGTCCTCTTCTCCCTCCCGCTCTCTCCGGCGTGCCTGCCCTCTGTGCTCGTCCCTCGTGGCCCGCCCCCCCCCCCCCACTGCTCGCTTGCGCTCGTTGCCCCTCGTGGCTTGCTCGTGCGCCGTGGCTGCTCTTGCTGCTCGCTCGCCTGCGCGTTCGCGTGTTCGTTCGTCGCTGCGTTCTGTTTCGCGTCCGCCGTCGTCGTCGCCTTGTCGCCCTCGCGTTCGGTTGTCGTTGTTCCTCGCGTGGGGTGGTCCTGGCTTGTGCTTCTCGGCGTGCTTGCTCGCTCGCTCGGCGTCGCGTTGCTTCGCGGTTCCCGTCGCCGTCGCCCCTGCGCGCCCCCTTTGCTTTCCCCTCCCGCCGCCTGCTGCTTGTTGGCGCGTGGTGCGCTGCTTCTGCCTTCGTGCCTGGCGTCTGCCTGCTTGCCTGCCTGCTCCCTCGTCGTTTTGCCGGTGGCTCGGTTTTCTTCGGCGCTGGCCCTCACCGGCGCGTGCCTTGTGGGCACCTCGCTCGCGTCGCCTCGGCCTTCTGGCCAGGCTGTGTGCTGGGCAGCGGCCCCGCTGGTCTGGGGCTTTCCCTCTGTCTTGTGCTGGTGCCGGCCCCGAGGCTTCCAGGGTGCGCGTCTTCCGTGTGGGGCTGAGCGCGGGCCCCTGGATCCCTGTCTTGGATAGGGCGCAGACCCCGGGACCCAATCGTGCTCAGGGGGAGGGCGCAGGCCCTAGGATCCCTGTGTCGGGTAGGGCGCAGGCCCCAGGACCCCGTCTGGCTGGGCTCAGGCTTCTTCGTGGGAGTGCCCCTGGGCCTTCTCTTGGGTTCGGCGCTGGCCCCTGGTCCTGGCCTCGGTTGTGGGCGTTATCCCCATCTCGTGTGGGGCGCTGGCCCTGGTGGCCACGTCTTGGGGGTCCCGCGCCGTCTCTGTCCTGTGCGCGCTCGCGCGGGCAGCTCGCCAAGTTCGCGCGCCCCAACAGTCTCGCGCCGCGCGGCGCCGCCATTCGCGATGGGCGACATCGGCAGTTTTCTCGGCGCCTTGGACGGCGCGTCGGCGCCCGACGTCAGTTGGCTCGAAGCCGCGGTGGCCGCGCTCAAGGGCCCAGGGGGGCGACGATCGCCGTCTTAGAGGGCGCGGCATTCGAGGATTTCTCTTTTGCTGACAAGGAGCTGGACGCCGCGCAGAAGCGCCTCGCGCGCGCGGGGGTCGCCGCGGCGAGCACGCCGGCGCCGGTGGCTGGGGGCTCGGCGGCGGCCGCCCTTCCAGCGCCCTCGGCGGCGGAGAACGCGGCCGCCCTCTTGGCCGCGCTCAAGACGGGCACCAACGAGGCGCAAACGGTCTCGCCGCGATTTCGGGCTCGCGCGGCCCCGCGCAGCGCTTTCGCAGGAGAAGCCGGTCCGCGTACTCTTGGGCCCTATCCTCGGCAAGGCGTCGTTGGCCAACCTCCCGCAAGAGTTCTGGCTCGCGCGCGCGCTGGCTTCGGCGTTTCGTGCCGCGCGCCGGTAGCTCCGACTTGCTTGGCGCGTTGAACGCGGAAGTCGTGAAGCGGCAGAAAAAGGAATCCTGCGAGGAAGCGCGCGTATTCCTGTATGCGTACATCCGCAAGTGGGTGCCCGATTGGGCCCGCTCGGGCCCTCGCGACGTCGAGGGCGAGGCCGACGCGTCGAGCAGCGCCAGCAAAGATATTCGGGACCTCGCCAAGGCTCGTTACCCTCGCGCGTCGCCGGCTCTGCCTCGCCCGCGCACGGGCGCTCGCCCCGCGGGAAGTTGCGGCGGTGAAGAAGGGGCCCGAGAAGAAAGCCTTCTTGACCCTATGCCAATGGTAGCTGGCGTGGGACCGGCGCCATCAGCCCCGTCGCGCGCCCCCCGCGCGTGCCCGTGATCGCGCCGAGCGCGGCAGGTTCGCGATCGCGCTCGTCGCCGCGGGGCAGCTCGCGCTGGCTTTGACGGTCGCGCATCGCGGCAGATGCTTGAAGATTGCAGTTCAGGCCGCACGCGCGCGTTTTTCTCGTTGCACTCTGTTCGCCGCGCGTTCCGTGCAGGCCGCGGCTTCGAAGCGCCGCGTGCACCTCGGCATCGTGTGCGACGAGGAGGCGCGCAAGGCGCGCCCCCGCGCTCGTGCCTGCGCGGCGCCCTGCGTTCGTGCCGGCTCGGCGCAGCTATGGGCCGAGCAGCTGCGCTCGGGGGGCCCAGATTTCAAGTTGGGGAAAGCGATCCTGCGGGTCGACCCGCGCGCCCTACTGCTGGCGCGGGATGCTTGCGACAAGGAAGACGGCGCCTCCCACGCGACGGCGAGCGTCACGCCGCGCGGCTTTGCTTTTCCTCCCTTCTCCGCCGTTTCCGCGCGTGCAAGCGCAAGCGGCCCGCGCTTCCGAGAAGGGGCGCGGGGCGGGCGGCGCCGGCCAGCCGTGGCGCCCCACGCAGAACTGGAGCAGCGGTTCCTGGGACGCGTGGCCGAAAGGACAGAAGCGCGAGCGCTCGTGAGGCGGCGATTGGCGCGCGCGAGCCCCCGAAGTGGCGGGGCCCTTCAGCCGTCAAAGCGGCTCGCGCGCAGGGCGTGGGCCCCGCCATGCGGCGCGTCGCACAGCGCGTGAACGGGCCTCTCTGCGCAGAAATCGCGGACGGAGCGCACTGCCTTCTGCGACCCAGGCTGCGTAGAATTCTTCAGGGCGGGGGCGCCCCTCGTCGGCGAGCTCCCGCGGTCGGGCCACGGCAGCCAAGAAGTGTTTCCACCCCGTCTGGGCATCGCGGAGCTGCTGGGCAACGCCGAGTCGGCGAATCGCGACATTTCCTCCGGTCTCCGCGACGGCGCGCACGGCGATGCCATCCTTCGCAAGACAAGGGACGAGTCCGCTCCGCGCTGGGGCGCATCAGCTGCCTGGTGCCGCTCCGCGACGTGCGCCTGGAAGGGGCCGTCATAGCTCCGAGGTTTGCGGTTGAGCAGTTGCGTCAAGACGAGTCCTCGAAACTCCGGTTGGTCGACGACCTGACCAAGACAAGGATTAACGAGGCGACGCGCCCTCAGGAACGGCTCCACCACGACGCCGTGAACGCGCTCTTCGAGGCAGCTCGCATCTTCCAGGAAGTCGCGGGGCGGGCGCCCGCCCTCTGGAAGGCAGACATCGACGCTGCCTTTCGTCGCGCGCCCATTCGCGCTGAGCACCGCCGATTCGCCTGGATCGTTTTCAGCGCCGCTGGGCAGGTCTGGGCGGCGCAGCACGCGCAGCGCCCTTCGGGGCCACGTCTTCGATGCACGGCTGGGCGAGAGTGGGCGCCTTCATCGCCGAAGCGGCGCGCGTGCTCTTGCGGATCGCCGCACTGCGATACGTGGATGATTATTTCGGGCCGGATCACCCCGAAGTGGTGGAACAGGCAGCAGCGCAGCTGGCGGAGCTAATTCAGCTGATGCTCGGCCCGGGCGCGGTGGCGCCGGACAAGATCGCCCGGGGGTCTCCGCTGGACATCCTTGGCCTCGAAATCGAGGCGGGGCGGCCAGGGCGCGACGCGTCGGCCGGCTGGCTGCGCGCGTCGCCAGGTGCTGCCGCGCGCTTTCTGCGCGCGGCCCGCGCCCGCCAAGACCGCCAAGTGGCAGCGTGTCATCGGCGAAACGCTCGCGACGCGCGCCCTCGCGCCAGGCTGATCGCGCGCCCCCCCAAAGTGTTTCGGGACTTTGTGTTCGCTGTGCAGGTGCATCGTCCAAGCTGGCCGGGGGCTTGGCTTGGGCAGCGTCGCATCTCTTCCGCCGTCTGGGGCGCGCTCTGCTCAGGCGCGGCGCTGCGCCCGCGCGCCCCGAGGGGGGCGGCGCGCCGCGCCCCGTGCTCGCGAGCCGTTGCACGCGCAATCGCATCGCGGGGCATCGAAGGCACATGAGCCGTTGATGCTAGCCCTGCAGTGGTGGCGCGAGGTCTTGGCCATGGACTTGTGCCGGGCGCGTTCGCGGGCCGACAAGGCGCGGCCCCGCGCAACCCTCTCCGCGGACGTGTCGGGCCAACCACCGTGCGTGGCCGCGGTGCCCGTCACCGCCTCGGACATCCGGTTCACTTCTATGCGCGCCCCGGAATCCTTGATGGCGGTGTTCGAACGTCGCCGTGGCAACCAGATTCAGGGGCTGGAGCTTCTGTCCATCGCGCTGGGCATGTGCACCTTTGCAGGCACTGCATTCGCGCGCGTCTGCCCGCGCCGGCGGGCAGTTCTGGCCCCCCGTCCTCGTTCGCTCAGGGGAATTGCAAGGTTGCGATTTGCATATTTACAACGACAATGCCGGCGCGGAGTCTTGCCTGCGGGTGGGCGCCGCGAAATCCTTCGACCACTCGTGCATCGTCCACTCCATGTGGAGGCGCGCGGTGGAGCTCGACGTCGACCTCGCCGTGTTTCGCGTGCCCACTGCTGAGAATCTCACCGATCTGCCTTCTCGGCGAGCCCGCGCGCGCCTGCGCGGCGCTGCGGGTTGGCCGCGGGCGCTGCGCATTGCAAGGGGGGCGACGCGCTCCTGCTACGCATCGGCGCGGTGCGCGCGCGCCCGTGGCTCGACGAAGCGTTCTGGCACGCGGACGCCTGGGGCGCTCTGTCTGTGGCGCGCCTCTTCGGCTAAATTGCGCGCCATGAAGCGCCCGGGCGCGCGTGTCGGGGCGCTTGCGTTTCATAAATTTGTCGCCGCGGCTGGGTGCACGGCGCGCCGCCGCGCTTGTCATCTCAGGGTCCCGCGCTTGTCGCAAGCGGGGGGCGCGCGGATAGCGCATCGCGCGCGTCGCTCGCTTTGTCTGTTGCGCCTCGCGGCTTTATGTCTCTCTTCGTTGAGTTGTGCTCCTTGCGCCCGTCAGCGCCCAGGTCGGCCGCTGCCTGGGCAGCCGACTTCCCGGCCGAGAACGGCTTCGCGCGCCTGCGAACTCGTCGGCGCGGACCCCGCAGATCTTGAGGGGTGGCCAGCCACCGCGCAGGCCAATGTCGAGGTCCTGCATGACTTATTCAGGACTGCCAAGGTTGCTGCGCGCCGAAGCTCGGCAGCGCGCGGGTTTTCGGCGCGCGCTGCCCCCCCCCGCCGCGCGTGCCCCGGAGGCGCGCCCGCCCCCGTGGGCGATGCAGCTGGCGGGCGCGCGCCCGCCCGCAGCTCGCCGGCGGCGCGCGCGGCGCCGGGCGCTCTGGTTGCGCCCGGGCCGCCACAGGCGCGCGTCATTTGCCGCGCGCGCTCGCTTGTTCCTTGCGCGCCGTGGCTCGCGAGGCGCCCGCCTCCAGCGTCCTCGTCCGCCTGGCTGCGCCGATCGCGGGGCCTGTGACGCGCGGGCCCCGGGCGGCGCTCGCCGAGGCCGCTGCGCGCCTCTGCAGTCCGGCAGATGCGGCCCGTTGGCGGGAGGAAGACCGCATTCGTGCTATGCTGCAACCATGCGCGCGGTCGCTCCCAAGCGTGAGAAGCGGCCTCAAGTGTTGGGAAGCCTTCTGCATCAGAGTGCTGAAATACCCGCGCGTGCAGCTCCCGCCAGCCAGCGTGGACTTGGTCGCCTGAGGCGCCCTCTTTCGCTGCGGGGAGACGTGCGCAAATTACTGCAGCTACGTCAAAGTCGGTTGCCTCCTGTCTGGGGTTTGCGTCGCCGTGTTCGCCCGCCCCGAGGTCAAGCGCGCGCGCGCCGCCGTCCGGGCGCGGGCCGATTGGACTCCGCGCCCCCGCTTGTTCATCAGAAAGTGCGCAGTCGCCGCGCTGGTCGAGTTCGGCGCGCGCCGCCCCGAATGGCTCCGCGCTTCGATGCTTTTCCTCTTCGCCTACACGTTTCTGTTGAGGGTTCCCAGCGAGGCGTTGCCGGCCGTGCGCGTGGCCGACGCCGGCGACGCGCCATGCCTTCAGGCGGCGCTCGTGCTTGGCGAAGCGGAGCTCACGCTGCTGCTGCGGCGGCGGGAAAACCGGGCGCAGGGCAGTCGCCTGACGCGGAGGTGCTGGTGCGCGTCGTGCCGCGCCACGTGCCCCGTGCGCACCCTGGGCCCCTGGGTGGCGCGATGCGGTCTGGGCCGCGGGCTCTTCGGGTGCATATCGGCGGCTGCTGCGCTGCGGGCCCTGCGCGAGATGTTCGCTGCCCTCGGTGTCCAGGGGGCAGACCTGTTTCGGTTGCGTGACCTCCGCAGGGGCCGCGCCAAGGACCTGCAGGAGGCAGGCGCGACGCTTGCCGATATTCTCGCGGCCGGGGAGTGGCGGCCCTGCGCCTTCATGGCGTATCTCGACCGTGACGATCTGGAAAGGGGCGCGGTCGTGGAGGCGGGGCCGCGCGCCCTCTGCCCGCGCCGCGTCGCATTGTACGCGCCAGGCGCACATGCTGGAGTCTGATGCGGACGAGGATGCACGTTAGGCGCTGGTGGCCAGCGCCGCCGCATTCCGCTCCCTGCGCGTGGGCGTGCGCGCGCGACGGCGCCCATGCTCTGCCCCCGCGCGATCGGCAGCGGGTGTGCGCGCGCGTTGCCAGCCCGTGTCGCCTGCGTGCCGTGCGGCATTGGGTCTGCACGCAGGCGTGGCGCGAGGCCGCCCACGCGGCGGCGCGTCGGGCCCGGGCCCGTCGCAGCCGCCCACGTGGGGCAGCCTCGCGCCGCGCCGCTCCCACCGACGGCGGCAGCAGGCGGGGTCGAGGCCCCGCGCGCGCGGCTCGATTTGTGGCAGGCCCACAGCGGCAGGTGCGCTCGAAGACGCAGACGCCCACCGTTGTGGGCGGGCACAAATCGGCCACGGTTGCGCGTAGGTCGCGCGCGCGGCAGTGCGACGCGACCGCGGCCTCGCTGCGCAGGCGCGGGCCATCGCGCCGTCGCGCGCCAGGGTTGCGTCGGCGCGCGGGGGGGGGGGGCGCTGCCCCCGCGGCGCGTGCGCTTCGCAAGTGATTTGCAATTTGGAGCAGGCGCCGCGCGCGCGTCCGCGCGCGCGCGGCGGGTGCCTCCCTGGCGCGTGTTCTTTCTCCCACCCGCCACCCTGTCTGCTGCGCGCAGGCGCGGCGCGAGGCCGCCCATGCGGCGGCGCGTCGGGCCTGGGCCCGTCGCAGCCGCCCGCGGGGGGCAGCCTCGCGCCGCGCCGCTCCCACCGACGGCGGCGGCAGGCGGGGTCGAGGCCCTGCGCGCGCGGCTCGATTTGTGGACGGGAGGGCGAGTGCACGGCGCAGATTGGCATGATGTGCCCGTGGGGTGACTTCTACTGCGCGCACCCGTGCAGCCATTCTCCCAACTTTATCGCATCTTGAGGTGGCATCGGCGGGCGTTCACTATCAACTAGGTTTTGCCGCATCGGTCGGGCCGTCCATCCAGCCTGGTTACAACGTTGCCCCGCGCCCTCTGCCGCGGCGACTCATCGGGGCCCGCTGTGGCCCCCACCCCGAAGAACATCCAGGCGGTGGACGATATTGCGGGTTACATGTGGGAATGTGTGCATCAAGTTCAGGAAGATATCTGCCCACCTTGCCCGATATGTTGTAACACGCTTATGTGCGAATCGCGTCATCCTCCTCCGCCCGATCGCAGAAGGAGTTCTAGCTTGCTCCACCCAGCAATTGAAATCAATGACCTGTAAATTCGCATCCTACTTTACATTGTCTAATATGTTGGATAATGTCTCGAATGTGTCCACAATGGCATGGTCGTGTTTCTGTGCCAGTTGTTGTGCGTGGTGTGGTGGGGGTGCGCGGGCAAATGGCCGAGCCTCGGCACGGCGCATAAATTGAATAGCGGCCAAGCCACATGCAATGAGGGGAGCTGTGGTGTATATTTTTCTGCGCCCCAGCATCGGACCAGGTGGCGCTAGCGCCGATCTCGCAAACCGAACCAGGGTGAAACCCCAAAATGCCGCCGCCGTCGCACTAAGCAGCGCTGAAAGAGGAGGAGGAGGAGAAGGAGGAGGAAGAGAAGAGGGCTACGCCGGCACTGGCTCCAGGTTGGCCAGGGGGCAGGTTGGTTCCAGTTGGGTCCCGGGCAAATCCCCGACTTCACTCGGAGCTGATCTCGCTACTGCCCGCTGCGCGCAGACACCCCCGGCAAGCCCGGCCAACGACGTTGCGTGCTCAGTGCCGTGCCCCGCCGTGTCAGTGGATGGTGGCTGCGTGCTTTTTCGTGTGCCAATGAATGGGCCAATTACACGAATTGGGGCCCCCCATCCTCCAAGTGCCTCCACTCCCAGACACTGCAATGACCCTCTTTCGGCGTGCTCCAGCAACCGCTCTCTGCAATTGCTCGTCCCTGTTCGCGGTGTTCCATTCCCAAATATCGGTGGGGTGACAATTACGTCGCAGAACAAAGGCAGCCCCCGAGCGACAGTCAAACAAGGCGCGACAATGTCGATTCGTCGTTCGCTGTTCCTGTCTGGGCTGATGCTGCCCGCTTCCGTGAATGCCTGTCTCCACGCTGCAATAAATTCCGCATGTCTGCCGTGCGTTCGCCCGCGCAATACTGAAACGAACGACGCGTGCCCGTGTGGACCCGGCCCGTTGATAATAACCGCCAACCCCAATCGCCGCCGCACCGCGCAAAGCACTAGTTCGTTGACTATGCGCAAACCACCCGTAACAGGGCACGCCAGCAGCCATGCTGACGCAAACGGGCCGGACGCCAAATCAATTCGCGAATTCCCCTGGGATGCTGCATTGACCCGGCGACTGGGGAGCGCGAGAGTCTGGGGAAATTCCACGCGGGTGTGTCGCTCCAGATGGTCGGAAGCGAAAAACTGCCATCCATGAAACCATTCTCCCAAGTTCGCTGCCTCGGCAGGCTCTGGCGGACGTATGCCTGCACCAAGTGGGACTTTCAGTCCAACCATTCTTGTCGCAGATTGCACCTGCCAGTTCAGCTGTCACTAAGCACCGTGGACAGCCCATCGCACCCATGCGGCGCGAAGTATGGCGGTGTAAGATATCGCGCCCAATGCCCGGGAATTTACGTCAGATAATTGGGCGCACGTCGGCCCAACTAGCCCAGTGCGCTGCAGGAGCCGTTCGGCACAAGCTTCGGAGACCCATCCTACCCATTCGCAATGGCAATTGTGCTTGCAATATCCATTTATCGCACGCTACACTGCGTAGCTGCGTTTCCCATACAATTAGCCCGGATATACCAAATAACGATTTGAATGTGTCAAAGATTGATATATAATGTGGCGCGGCAAGCGGTCGCACAACATCTGATGGCAAGGCGCGGGGCAAGCGGCTTAGCCGCGGGACTGCGCAGTAGTATAGCAGTAACCACGCCGATTGTAAAGAAGGGAGCTTATGTAATAATTGTAATAGCTGCGCCTTCTTCGCAAAGGACGTAGCCCCGTATGCCAGCGAAAATTCCGCGCCCCCCGCTGGTGTTCCGAATGCTTGAACCCCCCGCTCAGGTAGCGGCGCATCGCACTTTCACGCGCTTGGGTATAATTCCGCAATGTCTTCTGGGCATGGTGCTTCGGTATTTCCCCATATTACCAGTTTTCCCGTATGCATGTCGACGCAACACATGTTTTGCAAGGTAGTCTGCACATCGTGCAAGATGTGGTGTGCATCCGTTGGGTCACACACGATGTACATGTCGTCTGAGTAGGCCATAATTTCTGCGCCGGGCGGGGGCCGACGCCGTATTTCGGATAGTGCTGGATGGAGCGCTATGCTGAACAGCCCCGGCATGAGCGCGTCTCCTTGCTCACCCCCATCTCCTTGCAGAATCCTACGCGCTCTGCCATCTTCGCCAATCCAACGGAATTCCGACTGAACACCATGCCACAAACATACACATGCCACCAAATCACGGAAATTCTATAGCAGCTCGGCGAGCATCCGCGCCAGGCTGCTGTGGTCGCAAACGCCCACCCGATCAATGCTAAGGATTACTTTTTCGGGATTCGCTTCCGTCGACTACTGGAGAAGGTGCATGGCCGCATCTGTCCCGCCCCTGCCGTTGATACCAAAATAATGTGGTTCCACTGCGCGGCGAAAAGCCGATTGGTATTGGCGTGCAAAGCTTTCGACGCCAATCTTCGTAAAGCATCTGCTGCTGCGATTTCTCGCATTTGCCGTCGTGTTGTTTTGCCGCTTTCTCCTCTTATTTTCTTTTGTAAAAAATGAAGAAACCCGCGTAGCATCCGCAATCGGCCGAGATATCTGAGCCCCTGCAATTGTTTCTGATACGTCGTGCAACATATCGAAAGCAGTCGCGTCATCCAACAAAATTTATACTATTCGTATCTGGCGCCCCACATCCCAGCACCGAGCCCCTTCCTAGACGTTCGGGGGACTTTGGCAAACAAAACATACCGATCTAAGAATCCTGGGCCTGGGCTGCTCACGCCGCTCACCGCATCCGGAATGGGGATAACTGGATTCTCCGGCCGGAGGTCCCGGTTTTGCAATCGGTCCAATGTTGCGTCGCTGCCCGGTGCGACCCCCGGGGATGCGGAGCCTGGCCGCGTGGCTGAGCCCGCCAATTTCGATTAGTAGTTGGGCTATTGTACTGCTTATTTCACGGAGTTTTCCTGCTGGCCACGCCTTTGTTTCCGAGCTTGGCGTTCATGGCTCTCTCGGTCAACTTGGCGCCATGCGGTTGTGAGTGACGCATCCCGGTCCCCACGATCGAATATACCGATGCGGTGCCGTAGTTCCTTCGCGCCTGCTTCTCCCCCGTGTTGTGTCGAATGCAACGGCGTCCGTGGTAAAAGCAATAATAGTGCCCGGGCCGCAACGCATTCTGCTTCGGCGGCGCTGCCGTTCACCCAATCATTCGTTGCACCACGTGCTGTAGCCAGCGTCAGCGTAAGGATCCGGAGATGCGCATCTCGGATACATTGCGGGACAGATCGAATAATGCGGACACGGACATCAATGCCGCTAGGGAGGTGGGCGCCCCGAAGGTGTCTCCATCCATCCGGTAACCTTGCTACGCCTGGCGGTAATCGTGGTGCGGGGCCATGGGCATTGCCTTCGGGTCCACCGTCTGGGGGCGGGCGGATGTCGGAAGCCATTGGATGCGGTTGGGGCGGGCGCATTGCACTACGATCGTCAATTATTTTGAACAGGAGATAGCGAAAATAACATTGCAGATGCATGTTAACCGCCGCAGCCGCAAATCCCAATTCTATATTGGATACCGCCAGAAACTCCAACAGCCCATTGTAGGATATGTTGTTGTATGTCCTACAATATGTAACCACCGATCGGTATATCTTGTTCTAATAAACCTCTATTGCGCAACCACTGAACGAATCCCAACTTGTCATCGACGCCATTATTCAGAAAAGTATGTCGTAATCCCTCAAAAGCCTGACCAATGCCGTCTGAGCTTAGGAAACCACTCTCCCCCTGCAAATCGGTACCGAAGTCATTGATGGCGCCAGAGATCCACGCCAAGAGTGGAGGATGCACTTCATCTGTCCCAACTGCCACCCATACGATGGGCACGATGAATTGAGACCACCGATGTTGTCGTGGCAGCTGGAGTACGCGATCTGGTGATGCGTCCAACGGAATCGTATCCACAAGTTCCAGCACATCGCGCATGGCACTCCGCGTCGTCGGTGACGGCTCCAGTCCAGGAAGCTCTGACATGGGAAGTGGTGGTGGTTGGGGCGGAAGCGAATTATGCAGAAGCCTTGGTAGTGGTTCGTAGTCAGAGCGACCTGGCGATAGACGTTCTACCTGAAGACCCTCGACGGCCCCGGAGGCTCTAAGAGTGGACTCCGTAATGGCTTCCTGGGGTGGTGTCCCTCCTAATCCTAGCAGTCGGAGGGCTTGAAGGGCTTGCTCTTGCGTGGGGCCCGGGTGGGCAGCTTCGCCGATGCGCAACCCTCGCAACGGTGAGAATCGGCATGGCAAATAATAGCCATTCATATTGAGCTTTACGTTGGAACCTAAACGCAACATTGTCGCTCCACTGGTTATTAATACGCATGCTGAGGTTGGAAGTCGGCAGCAATTCCACTGTCATTGTTCCAGGTGGGCATCGCAGCAAGCCCCGCTCAAATGCATAATGCAATTTGTGGCATGCCCTTGCGTCGCACCGGCTCTTAGACCACATCGTAACCCACAATAAGACCATCGGGGTCGTGTTTGACGAGAATCGTAATCGGAACCCTTTGTTCGGTGCAATCCTGCCACTTCCCTGTTGAATCCTCTCGGGCTTGGGGGGTCTCATGAGATTCCGGAATCGTTGCCAAATTGCGCAGCCGGAATTGGGGGCCGGAGTCGGAATGGGATAAAGCGAGCCCGCGTTGGGAGCCATTGAAGCGGCGGTTGAATCGGGAGCCGGAGTTGGACAGATAAGAATGGTAGTAGGAGGGGGTGGGATAGGTATGGCATTAGGGCCATTAGGATACTCGTAGCTATGTGGAGTATGTTTGGACCCCCGTACCGGTAGACGAACCGACATTGGAATATTAGTCGCAAGCGTCGCAGTCGGAAACCTTGATCATGCATTTGGGACCGTCGTAGTTGAAACCGGAGTTGGACTTAAAACGCCTTGTCGTGGTCCTGGGTGTGAGGCATCTCCCATTCGACGGCCTGCATGCGGCCAAAATCTGTATGGTAGTATCCCTGTCAACCCACATCTGCCTTCCTTTTGACCGCCGAACCCAGTCGTGCGCAATTTGCGAACGACGTGATCGAATGCGGCCGAATTGCCTGCAATCGGCCGCCATTGTCCCCCACAGCCGTGACGAACATCGCCGAATTTGTCCAGCCGTATTGAAACGGAATTAAACCCTATAGTGCGTTATCCGCCGACCCCAGTGGTGCGCGCGGCATCTTTTGTGCGCGTGACACAAGATTCCACCCTGCAGAAATCGGCCCGGGAACTCCCCACCCTGCCTCCGCCGCGCTCCCACCTCGCTCCGACCGCACCTTACACCGCCAGCCTCCTGGAGCCTTTGGCACTGAATTCTTCGGGGCCACCCGCGCTGCAACAAAAAAACGCACCATGACCTTCCCTCCCTGCTCCCGCCACGCCCTCGCCTCGCCCCCGCCAAATCTCCACGCGAGCTCTGTTTTTGGGGCCTCCCACCGCGCCCCCGCCACGCCCCGGCATTCCCACCCCGCGCGAGCTCTGTTCTTGGGAACCCCGCGCGACATCTTCCGAGCCAAAACCGACCCGCGCCCCCCCAACGCGCTTCGACCACGCCCCGGCATCCCCACCACACGCGAACTCTGTTCTTGGGACCCCCCACACGACAATACGCCGACCAACACCGACCCGCGCCCCCCACCGCGCTTCCACCACGCCCCGGCATCCCCACCCCGCGCGAGCTCCGTTCTTTGGACCCCCCACGCGACAATTTCCGGGCCAAAACCGACCCACGCTCCCCACCGCGCCTCCGCCACGCCCCGGCATCCCCCCCCCTCCTTCATGGGGCCCCACACCTGACACTTTCTGGGCCCAAACCGACCCGCGCTCCCCACCGCGCCTCCACCGCGCCCCGGCATCCCGCCCCGCGCGAGCTCTGTTCTTGGGCCCCCCCACGCGAGCTCTGTTCCTGGGACCCCCCACGCGACAATTTCTGGCCCAAAACCAACCCGCGCCCCCCGCCGCGCCTCCACCACGCCTCGGCATCCCCACCCCGCGCGAACTTCGTTCTAGCTCCCCCGTCTGATACCCCGCCGCCGGAGAAGATTCCACCGGGAGCGCTGTTTTTGAACCCCCACACCCTGCAAACTTTGGCCCCGGTTCCACCCCGTGCTAGCCCCCCCGCGGGGGGGCTAGCACTCGTCGGGGGCGCTGTTCCCGGGCCCTCTCCGCCCTGCCATTTGAGCCCTGGCCCCGCCCCATTCTGGCCCCCCGTCTGACACCCCGCCGCCTGAGAAGCTCCCAGCGGGAGTCTTCTTCTTTGAGACCCGTCCCGCCCTGCAATTTCTGCCCCGGCCCCGCCCCGTTCTAGCCCCCTCGTCTGACACCCCGCCGCCTGAGAAGCCCACATCGGTAATGCTGTTTTTGACGAGCCCCCACTCTGCTATTCGGGCCCCAACCCCACCCCATTATAGCCCCCCCGTCTGACACCCCACCGCCGGAGAAGCTCCCATCGGGAGCGCTGTATTTGGGACTCCCCTCGCTGAACTTGCGGCCCCGGCCCCGACCCCTCCTAGCCCGCCCGCGCGACGGCCCGCCGCCTGAGAAGCCCCCATCGGGAATGCTGTTTTTGACCCCCCCCTGCAATTTCGGCACTGGCCCCGCCCCGTTCTAGCCCTCCCGTCTGACGCCCGACCGCCTGAGAAGTCGCTTCGGGGGGGCTGTCTTTTTTGCCCCCCCCCCCACCCGCCCAGCAATTTGGGCCCCGGCTCCACCCCGTGCTGGCCCCCTGAGCTCCCACTGTGGGCACTGCGTTTGGGGCCCACCACCCTGCAAATTCGGCCCCGGCTCCGCCCCGTTCTAGCCCCTCCCCGTCTGGCGCCTCGCCGCCTGGGAAACTCGCATCGGGGGTAATGTTTGTGGGGGCCACCACCCTGCAAGTTTGGCCCCGGCCCCGCCCCGTTCCATCCCCCTCGTCTGGCACCCCGCCGCCTGAGAAGCCCCCATCGGGAGTGCTCTTTCTTGGGTCCTCCACCCTGCAATTTTGGCTGCGGCTCGACGCCGTTCTAGCCGCCCCGCCCGCCGCCCCGCCGCCTGAGAAGATCCCATCTGGGGCGCGGCTTCTCATCTCCGTCGCCCATCTCTGCTCGCGCGGCGCAGCATCAACGATCCAAACTCGCGAAACCCCGCGGGCAGCGCTCTTGATATGCAACAGTGCTCCGCCACGGAGCGCGGGCCTGAAAAGTAGCTGGGTGCCAGACTTGCGACGCGCGTGGGCCGCGAACTTTTTTTTTTTTTTTTTTGGGGGGGGGGGTAGGGGCTGCAAGGTGGGGGAGAAAGGACTACGGGGAGAGCAAGCCCCTTCAACTCAGATGAATCCCGTGACAACATACCTATCATATCCGTCTCAGTTGTTTTTTCAACGCATCTCTGTGCACGCGGCGCAGCATCGACGATCCAAACTCGCGAAGCCCCGCGCGCAGCGCACTTGATATACAACAGTGCTCCCGAATTCGCAAGTATAAAGACGTAGCGCAGGAAGGGCGGGTCGGGGGAAAAAATGGGGAACACGAGACATCAGGAGCACGAGCGAACAAGGCCAGGTCGCAGACGGAGACAATCTCGTGGCTTTTCAAGCTCCTTAGTGAAGCCAATATCAACGAACAAGGTCGCCATCTTCGTGGCCATGCGTCTGGGATGCGCGGGCGCCCGTCGAGTCCACTTGACCCCCGACGGGTCTGCGCCGGAGAGGTTGCTTACAGAAGCTGCGTGGCGCTGGTGGGCGGCTCTGCCGCGCACGAGCGATCGACGAGATGTTGGAGATGCCGAAACTCATAACCGAGGTTACCGTGCGCCACCGAGCACCGTATCCACACATATGAAAGGTATTGACACCGACCGCTGGCTTGGCAAGAAGTTGTCTTATTTCTGGAACTTGCTAAATGAGACTGGTCTGCAGGTTTTCTAACATGAACGGTGCGCCGAACTGCATTCACAGTTTAGATGGAAGGACAATTTGATGGACGAGATTACT
This sequence comes from Prorocentrum cordatum, assembly GCA_963575745.1. NCBI lineage: Eukaryota > Dinophyceae > Prorocentrales > Prorocentraceae > Prorocentrum > Prorocentrum cordatum. Next base: position 40,610 of record CAUYUJ010000596.1, read on the forward strand.
TTTTCGAGTTTAAGACGATCACGTTCACAACAGTTGGGCACGCCGTATACATGCTCTCGGGTACGAACGGCAGGCCGTCTGGCAATGCTAAACGTCGTGCAGGGAGGCGCCAGGAGTACACCGAAACACTGAGGGCTTTCGATGAGAAGCCGAATCCTCCTCTGGACAGCTTTTCGAAACAGACCCCCCCCAGGCCCTTGAAGTGCGTCAAAACTGATACACACGCAGCCCTGGCGGCAAACAGTCTTGGTGAACTCGCCCTGACCACTGAAAACTTCAATGCAAAAGCGCCCATCTTCTGTCGGGCGCTCTGGCGCGGTGGAGCTGGCCTACGCGCCTCTCGAGCTCGGCCAACAGCGACTTCTCGCTGGCGAAGCAAAACCTGCGCACGCCGGCCCCGAGGCTGTTGAAGACCTCCTGGACCAGCGCCCGCTTCTCGCATCGCCTGACACTGGCGGTGGGCCGCCGTCGCCCCCTCTTCTGCACCTCTGACAGGCTCCCCCTGTTCTCTAGGCGGTCGAGGGACGTCTCGGCGCGTCGCCCCACGTAGAGCACGGGGCTCCACTGCTGCAGCCCCAGTTCGAGGCAAACGTCGAGGAACTTCTCGCGCATCCTGATGAGGTCGAAGTTCCAGGGGGGGACCTGCGTGGGCCGCGTCTCGGAGTAGTCCACCAACAGCTGGGCGAGCCACTTGCCTGTTTATCAGCAGGCTCTCGCCCGCGGCCCCTGTCTTGCTCGGGGCCCCGTCCTCCGCAGGATGAAGTAGGACGGCCAGGCTGGTCATGTGCTCCTGAGTCGTCGGCTTCAGCAGCTGGCCCGGGCGCTGGGACAGGCGCCCTCCGGGGCGAAGGTAGGCGTCCACCATCAGCAACCAGCGCAAGGCGTAATCCACCCCATGCTTTCGCATCAGGCCCGTCGCGATCTCCGCCGCCACGCGCCATGGGAGAGGCCTCCGCGCGCGGCTTCGCACCGACCGTCGCCATCCGCGAAGTGCTCGCGCAGTCCAAGGGAGCACTCCCCGATTGCCGTGCGCGGGCACGCAGTGCTGCACCGCCGCCAGCAGCTTCTCGCCAGAGCCCGCAGCCTTCCCCTCCAGAAACGTCTGATCCATGTCTTCGCATCCAGCACGGGCGGCGCGACATCCTAGTCCTTCAGGCCCTCCGCGAGCATGAACTTGTCGATGTAGTCCGCGCGTTGGGCTCGCGTCCGGGGCTGCAGCGAAGCTTGCCCCAGGATCCCGCGCTGCTGGCTGGTGTCCCGAAACTCGCCATACTTCATCAGACGGTAGGCCGCCTTTGCCAGGTGCTCGTCCTCGATCTCGTTCGGGCTGAGGTTGGCGGCCCGCTCGAGCCGCCCCAGCATGGAGCGCCCCCTGCCAGCGCCCGGCGCAACAGCCAGGATCGCCGCGGACACCTTCAGGTCCTCGGCTGGCACAGTCTGCCTTGCTCCGGTCGTCGGCTGCGCTCGAGGGACCAGAAGGGGCCTCTCCCGACGCGCTATCACACTCTGGCTCCCTCGTCTCAGATGACTCCGAGTCGCAATCTCTTCCTGGGTCTGAGATCTCGCGCGGTGCCGATCGCCCAAAGCTGCCCGAGTCGAGCGTCGCCGCGCCTCCTGGACGGCTCATCCGCCGGGTTGACCTCCGACGGCAACCACCGGCCAAGAAACCTTGAGCCAGTGGCAAGCATCCAGGAGGCCGCTCGGCGACGCAACATCTGGAGAGTAGGGTTGCGACATCGCCCCTCTGACAGAGATAGCATCAGCCCCAAATTGTCCCCGAGAACAAAATGTTTCTTGTGCCACCCGGACTGACCACCCACGAGTCGCTTACGAATGGTGCCAAGAAGCCCCGCATCTCCGAAAGGTGGATAGCCTCTGGATTGAAGATGGGCTGGTAATTAGTGGTCAGACCCTCTACGAACCTGTGGGGCACCCCGGGGGGCACAGGGTTCCGACCTGGGTCGTTATCATTCGGGTCCTCGTGCTTTTGCTTTGCGATGTCCAAGAAAACCCGTTGCCGAGGCCGGTAGACAAGCCAAGGGGGTCTTCAACGCGGTCTCCCCTTTGCGTCGCCAGCGCTCGTGCCAGACACCGATCTGCCGAATTTGCTCTGCATTGGCGGAGCTCTCCGCCGTCGCGTGCCCGCCCTCGCAGGCGTCGAAAGCGGTCGCCCTCGAATCCCGAGCAGACCCCAAGTGCCTCCGAACAGAAATCAACAGACCTTGCGCCATCTTCAACTCGCGCTCAACACTGGACAACAAGGACCGGGGCTCCGTAAACTCGGCCGACACGAAACCGTGACATGCCCTCAGGGAGCACAAGAGCTCGCGCCTCAGGAGGGCGATGAACGTGAAATGTCCCAGGAGGCGTTCCATCCGCCCACTGGCGATCCTCGCCTTGTTTTTCAGCAGTACCTGGATGGCAAACCACGACTTCCAATGGCGAGTCGGAGACAGGTGCGCCGCGTGGTGCTTGCCATCTTGGACCCTTTCAGTCTGTCTGAGACTCAGCCTAGATAAGTTTCGCTTGAGGCTTGAGACGCCCTCAACATGCTTAGACGGCTGGCTAGAAAACGCCGCATCTTTGTAGAGAGTGGGAACTCCTTCAAGCTCGCGAAAAACGCGCAACTCATCTTGATGCCGCGCCCAGCGCGAGCAAGGCCCTGCGTTTAAAAGTCCCGAGACATCCGGGGGGGCCGTGGTCAAGACATCCACCGGCTTGTCCCCGCAAGCGGGCCGACTCAGGGCTTCCCGGGCGTGGGGCCGAACCGTGCTGCTGTTGGGCTCCGGCGAGTAGCCTGGCGGTTCACATCCCAGAAGCTCTCGCAAGGCTTCCTGGGGAACTAATCCAGGAGGGACAGGGGCGCGGTCCCGATGCAAATCAAAAAGATCCTTAAAAAGACAAGGTTGGAATGCCCCTGCGGTCCAGACACCGACCCCTGAGGATCTTCATACCCAGCAAGCAAGTTGAGTGCGCTCATTGACTGACGAGACATGCCGTGACACGCGATGCGCCTGCCCAGCCGACGGCAGGCGCCTTGCGAGAAAGAACCTTCACGTCGCGGCAGCGGCGGGGGCGCAGCCAGCGGGGGCAAGCCGCCACCCGCCTCGGGCGCCGCCTCGCGCCGATGAAGAGAGCCTACGTGAGCAGCGCGTGGGGCCAGGCGCCCCTCCGTGCTGCGCATCGCCTCGAGGCATCATTCTTGCCGCCGCCCTTCGCTTTGAGGGCAGCGGCATCCTCTCTCGCCCTGCGACGCTGCTTCAGCACTTCCGTCTCTTTGCGCTGCATATCTGTCGCGTGTTTTGCGAGGACAGGGTGCAGAGCTACCCCGCGCTTCAGACCACCTGCGCGGTCGCGGCCCGGGTGGTGCCCCAGGCCCTCCACCTGCAGGGGGCCTGTAGTCTCTTCACCGAACTGATACATTCTGCTGATGACCTCGAAAGAGCCGAGGTTGGCGACGTCCAGCAGATCGTAGCGCACTCCGTGGTCTAACGCCAGGCCCGAGAGGTCGTGCATCAAGAACGCGGTGCTGTTGCGATCCACCTTGCGTTCGAGAGGCTTCGTCTGTCGACCATCGAAGGTTCCTCCGTGGTCTCGAACGTAGCGCATCAACTAGATTGTGGGCGTCTCGCCTTCCAAGGGGGGCCCCCCATGGGCTCTGCGGGCATCCTGCCAACCGAGCTCGCGACATCGCCCCAGCGACGACCGCTTGTGTCATGCCGAACGGGTGCCAGGATGCGGCATTCAGCAAGCCCTCCTCGGCGATGGGCTTCAGGGCGGCGCCCCCAGGGCCCGCGCGAGGAGAGGCGACCTTCGGGGTCTCCGTGCCACCTGGAACGCGACGAGCAAAAACAAACACTCCCGGCGACAATCTCACAAGGGCCCGATCTCCTCGAACGACATCTGAATCCTGGGGCATCACCTCCGAGCCCTCCCGGGCGTCGGCGACGCTCTCCACGGTAACCCAGACCTCGCCCTCGCCTTCATCTCCCAACGCCTCAACCTCATGGCCCGCGCCCGCTCCCGCGCCCTCAGACGGGGGAGAACCCTCCGGAAGGGGGGGGCGGCGGACCGCCGGCCCCGCCTGGGCCGCGCTCTGCGCCCGCGCCGCCGAACCCGCGCCCTGCTTGCCGCGAAGGCGGTGTGGTGCAAAACGCCGGCGGTCTCCAGCAGCCCGCGCGACCTCACTAGGAGGCCCCACCTGGTCATCGACACCGGCGTCGCGGAGTGCCTGCGCACAAGAGTGCATCACCACCTTGAAGTCGTCATTGTCCGGGTAGGCCCCGAGCCGACAGAACGACCCCGCTGGCGCCGCGGAATTGACGCCCAGGTCGTCCAGGAACACAGCCTGCGACGGCCCAGTAGATGGGCCCCTGTACAGCACGTCCTCTTCATAGATCCCCGTCCGGAGCCCTGATGTAATAGTGCTTGTTCGGACAGGGATAGACCAGAAGGCGTTTGTGCCAAACGTTGTCGCCCGTGCAGTGCGCCGCGAGCAAGTTGCCTGGTACCAGCCTAGGCCAGAACTCCTCGGCCCCGACGGCGGTCCCGCCCCACGGGCGTAGGCGAGCCAGGTGACCTCGGGACGGTCTCCCCGCGACCAGCGCCATCCTGGCGACGGCGGCGGGCCAGGCGGCCAGCGGCGGCCGTCAAGGCGCGCCAGGCCAGGTGACCGAGGAAACTCGCACAGACCTTCTCCAGGAGACTGTAGACGCCGGCCTCTGGGGGGGCCGCTGCCTCGCAAGGGGATCGGCCGCCCCAATCGTCAACAATGTGCTGTCGAGAAGACGGTCGAGTTGCCTCAATGCCAGGACCCCTCCGATGGCGGCCAACTGACGGACGGGGGGTACCGCCAGAGCGGATGGGGCCCATGCGCCAAAGGCTTGAGAGAAAGAGAACTACGGAGAGAGCAAACCCCTTCAACTCAGATGCATCCCGTGCCAGCATACCTATGGGCTCCCTTGCCCTGTAAGTTTGGCCCCGGCTCCACCCCGTGCTAGTCCCCCGTCTGACACCCCACCACCTGAGAAGCTCCCATCGGGAGCGCTGTTTTTTGGGCCCCCCACTCTGCCATTTTAGCCCCGGCCCCGCCCCATTCTAGCTCCCCGTCTGACACCCCACCGCCTGCGAAGCTCCCATCGGGAACACTGCTTTTGGGACGCACCACCCTGCAAGTTTGACCCCGGCTCCACCCCGTTCTAGCCCCTCCCCGTCTGACACCCCGCCGCCTGAGAAGCTCCCATCGGGAGAACTGTTTTTGGGGCCCACCACCCTGCATGTTTGGCCCCGGCTCCACCCCCGTTCTAGCCCCCTCGACTTTCACCCCACCGCCTGAGAAACTCCCATCGGGAATACTCTTTTTGGGACCCCCACCCTGCAATTTTGGTGACGGCTCGACTCCGTTCTAGCTCCCCCTTCTGACACCCCACCGCTTGAGAAATTTGGGCTCCCTTACCCTGCAATTTTGGCTCCGGCTCCACCCCGTGCTAGCCCCCCCGTCTGACACCCCACCACCTGAGAAGATCCCATCGGGAACGCTGCTTTTGACCCCCCCCACCCTGCCATTTTAGCCCGGGCTCCGCCGCATTCTCGCCCCTGTCTGACACCCCACCGCCTAAGAAGCTCCCATCGGGAGTACTGTTTTTGGGACACACCACCCTGCATGTTTGGCCTCGGCTTTATCCCGTTCTAGCCCCCTCCGTGTGACACCCCACCGCCTGAGAAGCTCCCATCGGGAGCACTGTTTTTGGGACCCACCACCCTGCAAGTTTGGCCCCGGCTCCGCCCCATTCCCCTGTCTGACACCCCGCCGCCTGAGAAGCTCCCATCGGGGGCAGTGTTTTTGGGACCCACCACCCTGCAAGTTTGGCCCCGGCTCCACCCCGTTCTAGCCCCCCCCCCGTCTGACACCCCACCGCTTGCGAAGCTCCCATCGGGAGTACTGTCTATGGGACCCACCACCCTGCAAGTTTGGCCCCAGCTCCACCTTGTTCTAGCCCCCTCGTCTGTTACACCACCGCCTGCGAAGCTCATATCCGAAGTACTCATTTTGCTACCCCCCACCCTGCAATTTTAGTTACGGCTCCACCCCGTGCTAGCCCCCCCGTCTGACACCCCACCGCTTGAGAAACTCCCATCGGGAGCACTGTTTCCGGGGCTCCCCACCCTGCAATTTTGGCCCCGGCTCCACCCCGTGCTAGCCCCCCCGTCTGACACCCCACCACTTGAGAAGCTCCCATCGGGAGCACTGTTTCCGGGACCCCCCCACCCTGCCATTTTAGCCCCGGCTCCGCCCCATTCTCGCCCCCCGTCTGACATCCCACCGCCTGAGAAGCTCCCATCGGGAATATTCTTCTTTGAGACCCCCCGACCCTGCAATTTCTGCCTCGGCTCCACCTCCGTTCTGGCACCCCCACTTTGATACCCCATCGCCTGAGAAGCTCCCATCGGGAGTACTGTTTTTGGGACCCCCCACCCTGCAATTTCTGCCCCGGCTCCACCGCCGTTCTTGCCCCCTCCCACTTTGACACTCCATCGCCTGGGAAGCTCCTGAGAAGCTCCCATCGGGAGTACTCTTTTTGGGACCCCACCCTGCAATTTTGGTTACGACTCGACCCCGTTCTAGCCCCCCCGTCTGACACCCCACCTCCGGAGAAGATCCCATCGGGAGCACTGTTTTTGGGCTCCCCCACCCTGCATTTTTGGCCCTGTCTCCACCCCGTGCTAGCCCCCCCGTCTGACACCCCACCACCTGAGAAGCTCCCATCGGGAGCACTGTTTCCAGGACCCTCCCACCCTGCCATTTTAGCCCCGGCTCCGCCCCATTCTCGCCCCCCGTCTGACACCCCACCGCCTGAGACCCCCCGGCCCTGCAATTTTGGCCCCGGCTCCACCCCCGTTCTAGCCCCCACCCTTTGATACCCCACCGCCTGAGAAGCTCCCATCGGGAGTGCTGATTTTGGGATCCCCGCCTTGCAATTTCTGCCCCAGCTCCACCGCCGTTCTTGCCCCCTCCCCCTTTGACACTCCATCGCCTGGGAAGCTCACATCGGGGACGCTGTTTCTGGGACCCCCCCACCCTGCAATTTTGGTTACGGCTCGACCCCGTTCTAGCCCCCCCGTCTGACACCCCACCGCCTGAGAAACTCCCATCGGGAGTATTGTTTTTTGGTACCCCCCCGCTGCAATTTTGGCACCGGCTCCAACCCCTCCTAGCCCCCCCGTCTGACACCCCACCGCCCGAGAAAGTCCTATCGGGAGTACTGTTTTTGAGGACCCCACACCCTGCAAGTTTGGCCCCAACTTCACCCCGCTTTAGCCCCCCCGTCTGACACCCCACCACTTGAGAAGCTCCCATCGGGAGTACTGTTTTTGGGACCCCCCTCACTGAAATTTTGACCCCGGCCCCAACCCCTCCTAGCCCCCCCGTGTGACACCCCACCGCCTGAGAAACTCCCATCAGGAGTACTGTTTTTGAGACCCCCCCCACCCTGCAATTTTGGCACCGGCTCCACCCCGTTCTAGCCCCCTCGTCTGACACCCCACCGCCTGAGAAAATCCCATCGGGAGTGCTGTTTTTGGGACCCCCCCCACCCTGCAATTTGGGCCCTGGCTCCACCCCGTGCTAGCCGCCTAAGAAGCTCCCATCGGGGGCACTGTTTTTGGGACACACCACAAGTTTGGCCCCAGCTCCACCCTGTTCTAGCCCCTCCCCGTCTGACACCCCACCGCCTGAGAAGCTCCCATCGGGAGAACTGTTTTTGGGGCCCCCCACCCTGCATGTTTGGCCCCGGCTCCACCCCCGTTCTAGCCCCCTCGACTTTCACCCCACCGCCTGAGAAACTCCCATCGGGAGTACTCTTTTTGGGACCCCCACCCTGCAATTTTGGTGACGGCTCGACTCCGTTCTAGCTCCCCCTTCTGACACCCCACCGCTTGAGAAACTCCCATCGGGAATATTGTTTTGGGGCTCCCTTACCCTGCAATTTTGGCTCCGGCTCCACCCCGTGCTAGCCCCCCCGTCTGACACCCCACCGCCTGAGAAGCTCCCATCGGGAGCACTGTTTTTAGGACCCCCACCCTGCAAGTTTGGCCGTTCTGGCCCCCTCGTCTGGCACCTCACCGCCCGAGAAACTCCCATCGGGAGGACTCTTTTTGGGATCCCCCACCCTGCAATTTTGGCCCTGGCTCCACCCCGTTCTTGCCCCCCCTTCTGACACCCCACCGCCTGAGCAGCTCCCATCGGGGGCACTGTTTTTGGGACCCACCACCCTGCAATTTGGGCCCTGGCTCCACCCCGTGCTAGCCCCCCGTCGGATGTTGGCCCGGGCTCCACCCCGTGTTAGCTCCCCCGTCTGACACCCCACCACCCGAGAAGCTCCCATCGGGAGCACTGTTTTCGGGACCCCCCCACCCTTCCATTTTAGCCCCGCTCCGCCCCATTCTCGCCCCCCGTCTTACACCCCACCGCCTGAGAAGCTCCCATCGGGAATATTCTTCTTTGAGGCCCCCCGACCCTGCAGTTTCTGCCCCAGCTCCACTCCCGTTCTAGCCCCCCCCCCCTCCGTTGACACCCCATCGCCTGAGAAGCTCCCATCGGGAGTGCTGATTTTGGGACCCCCCGCCTTGCAATTTCTGCCCCGGCTCCAACCCCGTTCTAGCCATCCCCCCTCCTCCCCCCTTCCACGGCAGAGCCCCCCCAGCCCCCCCCAGCAGAGCTGAACCTCAGGCTGTAGGCTGTAGGCTGTAGCTGAGGCTTTTTCAAACTCACATGCCGGATCGGCGGATATGTATATGTAATGTTTTCGGGGCGCTCGATTTTGACGGATTTCGGCGCGCGCGCGACGACGCGCGCGCGTGCATCTCGCGCCATATTGTTTTCAATGGGTTGTTGAAAATTCATGATTCCTCTCGCTTCGCGGGGTGCACGTCCGGAGCACGTACAGTCCAGTCGTTGCGGGGCCTCGTAGGAGCTGCTTTCTGGCCTCTTGGAGGTGTCTTGGGGGCTTCTTGGGGCCTCTTCTGCACTGGGCTTCTTTGGGGCCTCTTGGGGCCTCTTGGAGGCATCTTGGGCCGTCTTGGGGCGCTCTTGCCGCGTATGGCCCATTCGGAGGCCGGTCTGGGGGCCTCTCGAGGCCGGTCTGGGGCCTCTCGCGGCCGTAATCGCCGCTGTGGAAAAGTCGTCAAATGTGGAAGATGTGGGCGCTGGTTGGCGTGACCTGCTCGGCTGCCGCGCGCGCGTGCCGCTCCGTCCTGCAATCCCTCGGACTTCTGGGCGGCCTTGTGTTTTTTTTTTTGGAACCTCTTGAAAGCCTCATGGGGGCATCTTGGAGCGTCTTTGGGGCCACTTTGGGGCCTCTTGGGGCTTCTTGTTGACGTCTTGCGCCGGCTTGGGGCGCTCTTGCGCCGTCTGGCACCTTTGGAGGCCATTTTGGAGGCCTCTCGCGGCCGCCTTAGGGCTCTCTTGGAGTCCTCTTGGGCCGTCTTGGGGGCCCCTTGGACCGTCTTGGGGGCCTCTTTTGGCAGTCTCGGGGCCCTCTTGAACAATCCTGGGGCTCCTTTTGGGGCCTCGTTGGCCGTCTTGAGGTTTTCTTGGCGGCTGCTTGGGCCATGGTCCTCTGAGAACCGAAAAAAACGAGAACGCTAAAATCTTTCGAAAACCATCGGGAAATCAATGATTGTTGCTCCTGGAGGCGCTCTCTCGAGTCCTCTTTGGGCCCCCTTGAGCCGTCTTGGGGGCCTCACGTGCCTTCTTGGGACCATCCAGGTCCGTCTTGGGGCCGTCTTGGGGCCATCTTTGGCCATCTTGAGGCCCTCTTGGAATCCCAAGAAGCCCCAGAGGCCCAAATCGTCGATGTCCCATGGTCTTTCTTTATTGGTTTCGAGAGCCCGGAAAAGGGGGCATACATCTTGGGTCGGCGGAGTGGCGCGACTCCAGGGGGGGGGGGGTAGGGGGGAGACATAATAAGGTAAAACAATACAATCAATGTGTGGCAATTCTACAACGATTGGGTACATGTGATATGTTGCATTATCGCCTCCGCAGAAAACGATGCGGCTCAGCACGTCACTTCCCGACGTGGATAATTTGGCTTACGCCGCACCGCCGACCCATTGGGGGAGAATCGTTGTTGCGGTTTCTGGGCGCTGCGTGACTTATGTTTGTATCCCCATCGAACACGCCTACGGCGAATCACCGCCGCCCCTGCCCTTTCGGAAACGCCTATGTGGACGAACGTTGTGGCCAGAGGTCTGCCAAGCTATCGGAGCATGCGTTCCCCGAGTCAGTTTGGAAAGCGTGCGGGGAACACGGTGGGGGAGGAGGAAGGGGAGAAGAAAGAGGAAAAAGGAAAAGGGAGGGGGAGGCCTCTTCGGAGCCTTTTGAGGCACTCTTGGGCTCGATTTGGCCATATTGGGACCGTATTGGAGGCCATGTTGGTGCTATCTTGGGCTCTCTTGGAGCCTCCTGAAGGCCTCTTGGGGCCTTCTTGGGACTTTTCGGGGGCCTCTTTGGCCGTCTTAGGGCGTTCCTGGCCAATCTGATGCCGTCGGGGGCCTCTCTGAACCGGTTTGGGGCCCTCTTGGGGCGTTTCGGGGCCGTCTTGGAAGCCATCTTGGGCCTTTGGGAAGCCTCTTGGCCCGTCTCGGGGCCCTCTTAGGGGCCTTGCTATGTTGCGTAGTTGTATACATTCCTCCGCGCAGACCCACTGCACCCTGATGTTCCACCACGTCAGTAATCCACTAGATGATGCCGTGGATGGTGAGAGTAGTAGTTGTCGAGCCATCTCAAGCAGTTTTGGTATCGATGGCAAATGGTACACCTCGCGCTGAGGTGTAGTCAGATCTAGGCGGCCGGCCGCTTTGAGCCAAGCAGCCGCGGATGCACGCTCGTTCCCACCCACATACAACACCCAGTTCACTTTAGAGTTGGCGTGCTCGACCCTCTCGGTTTTGGTTTTGGTTCATTTTCCACACGAACTCCCCCTGGTGCATCGGCGCGTCCCGCCGGGGTCCTGGGAGGCTCTTCCGGAGGTGGTTGCCGTGGGTTTTCCTGCCCCAGACGGCTCCAAAATGGCTTCCAAGACGGCCAAGATGGCCTCCAAGACGGGTAAGATGGCCGAGAAATGTGATTGGGGTTGAAGTACAAGGGTACAGAACCCCTGATCCGCTGGTAGAGGGAAGGAGGGATAGATGGATGTCTTTCCCTCCTGCACGATCACAAGTCTGATCGATCTGTCCCAATACCTGAGCCCAAACGGCCAGGCGCAGGAGAGGTGAGGATAAGGAGTATATATGAGGGTATTACACGGGTTCTATTCACACACCCCGTCCCGAATCCCGCCCGCGAGGGTAGGACTCGGGAACAGAGGAAAAGAATCCGTCACCCTTTTACTCCTTCAATCCTCAAGGTTCAGGCAGCTGAGCGCAAAGTCAGCATAGCTTCAGCTGCAAAGTGAGGTAAGAAGGAACACCCGGGGTCCCGATTTCTTCGCCAAGCACACTTTGGTGCCCCCTCGGTGCGCCCCCCAAAAAACGCTTCGGCACTCGAGGGCGGAGAAGAATGAGACACGGGTGGGCGGAGAAAGAAGATCTGAGCTAGTTAAAGCAACATCAGAATCTGCCGCGCCTAAGCGGGACAGGTGTTGCCACCAGCTCTCTGTCGAGAGCTGGGCATCATATCATTCTCAACGCAATGTGAGTAAAGTCTAAAGAGTAAGCGATAAAAAAGTGCATTCCAGGTTCGTGTTGATGAACGCGATCGCGTTTAGAAACACGTCTAAATATCAAAGCAAATGTCTGGCCAGACGCAAAGTCGTGTTGATAAACACGAAAAGGTTGCATGTATATAAATTCTGTAGTTGGCGACTCCCGTTGACGTTGCTCCTTAGGGGGCTGCCTTGGGTATCGCAAGAATATGTGTGTGTGTGTGTGTGGCCACTTGTCTTGGATAGTGAAATGGCTTAAAATGATATAATAGCCACCGCTCGAGGCGAACTTGTGTAATGATAGAGTTCAAGCCTTTCGAGCGGTGGGCCTGGCGGCCGACTCTACTACGCATTGCCCCTCTCGTAGAACCTGCGGTCCCACATCCTGTGGCCATCGTGCGATACGTAGCTCGCCTTGAAGGTCCCCCAAGGCGTCCTCGGGATCCAGGTGGCGGAACCACTCATTGTACTGGATGTCGCGGACGTATACGAACTCGTCGTTGTTGTCCGTGAAGTATATCCAGCATTCGATGTAGGAGCTCCAGTATCTGGGGCCCCACTGGCTGTCCTCCAGGTTGTCGCGCCACCATGTAGCGTAGTCCTCCGTCGTGCGCGCCCTCTTGGCGCGGGGAGGTGTCGCAGGTCTGCGGCTGTCGTCGCTGTCCAGCCGCTGCGCTGCAGTGCCGCGCGGCCCCGCGGGCATGCAGTCCTGCGCGCCAGAGGCGCTGGACCCTGCAGCGTCGCCAGGAGCAGGGCGCGGCGGCGGCGGCGGGTGCCGCGGCAGGCGTGGCTCCATGGCATCATCAGAGTGTTGGGAGTGTGTATCAGGTTCCATCGGATCGGTTCTCATCCCTGAATCAACCCCCCTCTGGTCAGTGGAACCCATGGCGGGTTCAACAGAAGCAAGCACGGCAAGCTTGCGCTGCGTGACCCTCTCACGGGTGCCACCCCCTCTGGGAAGGGCAATCGTGGCAAGTCCGCGTGCCTGCCGCGTGCTTCGGTCGAGTCTGCCTGCGTTCAACCACCGCTTCTTCCAACCAGCTTGGCCCGTCCTGATGCGGGTCTCGAAGATTTCACAGGCGTCGCGCATATCCTCAATGGTATAAGCGTTATTGCCTTTATTGACACGAGCGCCTGTCATTTGGTGGTGGAACTTCAAATCATTGAGAAAGCGCTGAACGAGGTTGGCAAAGGGATGGCATAGAGGTCTGTCGTCCTCACGCTCGCCCATCAATCTGCACATGTGTGCAGGAGGGGAGCCAGCGGCGAGCCACTTCTCATACCTCCTCCTAGCAGCATTTGCCAATCTCTTCAGCACGTCTTTCTCATGTCCTGGAATGGGGCGCTTGCCCATCATGATGACCTGCGCTCCGTCTCTCATGTACCTCGTGATGTCATCCTGGGAGAGCGTCGTCTTGATCCAGTGGGTCAGCTTCTGGAGGTATGCCAGGTCGCTCTCGACAGCGGTACTTTTACCCGTAGCACCTACGGCAGCAGTGTACTGCCAGCAGATGTCACAAACGGTACCTTTATCTGTAACGATCCCTAGGGGCGAGAGACGACCGCGATTCCGACATCGCGCGATATCAGGCTGAATATCTTCTGGGGCTCCGTCAATCGCGAGGTGCTCACGGGACCCCCAGCGAGTGTCCCGACCACGAGCAAGACTGCGGCCGATCTGATCGATGGCATCGCGGTTGATCTCGGCGGTCGGACGGGAAGCGATCGATCGGCTCATTCCCTCGATCTCGATCTTAGACAATCTTTCCCCTGGCAGTCCTACGCGCTCGGTCGTGTCGTTGTCCGCGTTGTCAGTATCACCATGGCATACGTTTTCTATACGGATACGGTTAGCCTCTTCCTGCAAGGCGGACTCATTGTCGCCCTCCTCGCGGTCGATTCCCTTCTGCTGGGCTATGATCCGTACCGTGGTTTCCTGATCTGGAGCTGCGGATGCAACGCTGCCTGGGTCCTGGGGAATGTCCTGCTCCGCGCCTGGGTCCTCATGTGGCGCGGCAGGTGTTTCCACCAGCTCCCCCCATACGGGGAAGCCTGGGTTGCCGAATGTCTGGGTACAATGTGCAAATAGATCACGCAACGTCTTGAGTGCAGGATGGTTCTGATGAGTAGCATCTTTTGTGAAATCACGAAGCTCCGCAATACTGTCCAGCAGTATGATTTGATACACTTTGGAGATCAATTGGAAGACGCCTGTAGTCGACTCCTCAATGACCTCTGGGTCCAGGTAGTGTACCAACTTTTTGAAGAAGCTATCTGCGCTGCAAATCGGTAAGTCACGTGCCCATTTGTGGGTATGATTGTAATCCAAATAGTATGTCTCTGCGTTCCATGTTGTGGATCCAAATGGAATCTCAAATCGTAAGTGTGACTGTGCTTTATCCACCACAATCTTGTCCGCGCCAGTGTGCACCTCAATCATTTGTTTCACCTTTATCATAGGTGAGTCCACCAACAACTCCGACGTCCAGTGGTATATGCGGTGGTCATATGATTGCTTGATCCACGTTGAGTCCTCCTCTGGGTGGTAGTCGGGATGGTTGAAGAAGTCCTCTGGCGGGTCGATAATATTGTCGAGGATGCTCGCGTCGACGTGCTCATCTGCTTGGATCTCTGCTGATCAATCTGCTCTCATGTTGTCATTTGCTGCTTTCTCCTCGGCAGTGAGTGGGATGTTTGATATATCCACAATGACGGTAACCAGAGGGTCAGCGGATTGGCCTGCCTTTTGTTGGGGTCCATCGTCTGCGGTAGCAGTATCCTCGGCAGGTGTGGCCACCAGCTCTTCGGGATCGGGTGTCCGAGGAGCGGGCCGTCTGGTCGGTGCACGTGGGATACGTGGTTTATACATGCTCGGCATTCCGGGATATGGTAGATCACCATCTGTTTTATGCTGATGTATTTTGTCGCGGCATGAGGATGGTCCTTCCAGCGCAGTGTTCATATCTCTCGGGTCGATGTCGGCACGTACTGGCAAAGCGAAAACAACACCCTTGAGAGGCATGTTTCTGTCGTTGTACCATATGTTCACCCATCGTAAACCGTAGTTGAGGATAAGTATTCGTGCCGCAAAGAACTTGTCAAAGACTCCGACATGAATGATTGGGCCGTATATATGGCCCTTGTTCATGAGCACCTTGGTGTTGTGGTTGCCCTTGGGGTAGTGGTTGTCGTAATGATAACAATTGGTAGATCCCCAAGTCTTAGTGACAATGAAGTCCCCCATGCGAACATCATTAAATATAGGCCGACGATTCCAATCTTTGTGTAATATTTGATGTGATGGGTCGAAGAGCCTCTCGGCAGCATGACATAGCTATCAACCATTATTTCTCTTCTGTATTGTGCTCGCAATTGTCGATCAGAGCGCGGACCATTTGTTCATCCAGAGCGCCGGCGTCAGATATGCGGCCAGCAGGGGTTGCCCCCAGCTGAGGAGCAATCGGTCGCTGAGCCGGAAAAGATGATGCGGACGGCGTCCTCGGCTGCTGGTCCATGTCGCGATCCATGTCAGCTGGTGTAATCCCGGGAGGGTTATCGATGAACTCCTGCCCAGGAAGAACGGCACAAATTTCGCATTTGCTCAATGGTTGTCTCGCGGCCAATGGCGGATATTCCCAGGCCGGGCCTTCCAGCCATATCTGCCGGCCGTGCTCGTGGCGTGGTTGGAGACGGCGAATCGCAATAACTGCCGCTGCGGGAACCTCTTCTGTCATAGTATCACCTTGGGCGCCCGACCAAAATCTACAACCAGCTTATGTGGCAATCTCCATGTTGATCACCAGCTCGACCTCGTTCTTGTAGTGATTGAATTTGTATGATTGTACCGAGGTGTGGGGACTCTTCTGGACATTGTCTATATATGTGCTGGAACTGAAGAATGCCTCCGTGCGTGGTGATGGTGTATAATACCTGTCTCTCTGAGAAGATGGATCGATATAGCCGGGAATGATCCCTGACTTGAGAATGTTGCACCAAGCACGGAATGTCGTGCCGTGGTGGAGGTATTTCACGTCTGTCCATTGTAGGCTCTCCCAGCCCATGTTCCATGGTTTGGAAAGTGGATTGACGCAACTGTGGCCTCCAACACATCGAATGGCAATATCGCTGTTCCAATCGAAACAGCTGGGGTCGCCTCCTTCGGGGATTGGTTTGGCGTATATCTCAATCCGGTTCTTCTGCGGGTCAATATGTTTCTGGAACGCACGAATGATGAAGATCGGGTAGTAATCATTCCAATCGGGATACACATCTTTCTCACCATCCTTTTTGAAGTGCGTCATGGCCGCGTCGGTGGATGGTCCGTTGTGGTTTTTACGCTCACTGAATTTCCATTGGACCATATCCTGAAAGGATTTCCAATTACTTGGGATCTTCCAATCACGATCCGTTGTCTTCGGCCATATGTTGATACGTCGATCGTGAAATTGATTGATGTGGAACTTCTTGTAGTGGATCTCGTGGCGTAACATCGTCGTTGTGTCTTTGCTCATGTAAGTAGGATCTCCGAGCCACTCATCAAGTAGTTCAGGGCCAGAACGTATATCGTCGTAATGTGGTAGCAATATCCATTCCCATTCTGGAAAACAACCAGATTGTGCAATATCGGGAGCGTGAGCAATCACACAATCGTCGTGTTGCAATTGATCGAACCATTCCTCATTCTGCAGGCAAGCAAATCCATCGGTCGCGGATGTACCCCGCAATACAGGAGAAACGTACGGATGGTCATCCACGATGCCTGCTTGAAGCTTCTACTCTCTAATAGTGCATGCGTTGTCGAACGTCCCGATCTGGCTGATGTCCTCGCACATGGAACGCTCGCAGCTGTCCTGCCACGACAATAAATTCACCGTGTGTGGAGAAGGGTCGTCGTCGGCAGGAGTTGCCTCCAGCTCCATCGCATCTAACAGTCAGTGCCGTCGTCGGGGATCGGGACTGTCTCGGCTTTCGGAAGCTGTTCTGCTGGCGATTGGTCTGCTGGCGTGCGGTTTGGGAGCGGGCCAGGCGTTGATGGCTCTGGCACGGCTATCGGTTGCGGGCCAGGCTGTAGTGGCTCAGGCAATGGGCCTGGTGGTGCTGGCTGGTCCGCCTCAACCGCCGCGCGCCATGCGGCAGTCGGAACATCAGGATCGCGTCCCAATGCCACCCGATCCAATGCATTCTGTCTGAAGAATGTTTTGCATGCTTCGATGGTCTGTTGGTTCTCGGCAGCAGGGCCTACACGGTGAGCGTTCAACCTGTTGCCTTCTGCAATGAGTCGTGATTTGGTCGCGTCATCGTCTCCGTCCAAATCGGTCATCTGCTGTAGGAACTGCTCAAACACAACCCAAGTAACAGCATGTGCATCTTCAACTGTTTTCATGATCTTGGGGTGGAGGAGCTCTTGTTTCTCGACTGAATCCCAGGATGCCCATGCCCCGGGGTAGTCGTTAATCAGCAGTAAGAGATAACTGAACAACTCGTCGTATGCAGGACCAAATGGATCGTTCTGAGGAATAGCCTTGTTCGGCTCGCGAGGATCAAGTGCTGGTGGCTGTGTCGGGATTCCAGGAATAGGTATGCCTGGGTCACCTGCGGTAGCTGGCAGTGATGCCGGCAACGAACGTACCATCGGCACATGATGCCATCCAAGCACAATGAGCCATCTCGCCTGCTGTCTGTGTCATCAGCGTTGTGAGGCTGAGATCTCTCTTCCATTCGTTTGTGATCCTCTCTCTAAAGTCAAGAGCCTCCATGATCTCTTTGGCCTGTCTGTAGGCCTGCTCGTCCGCGACGGGAGTCATGATAGGAGGTCTGAACGGATACGGCTGAGAAGGCAGTGACTGGATCAGAGCACAGAAATTACGATAGCATGCGGCGTCACAGAACTGGGTCGTAAACATCGCCATGTTGTGATTGTTCTGTTTTTCGTGCCAAGCCTGAGGCGTAATTCTATCGTACGCTTCTACCCAGTGGTCTGATGGAAGAACTGTAATACCACGTGATTGCATCGTCTTGACCAAATCGTCCGTGTGGTAATCGAAGTTCGGGTGCACGCCCCATTGTGCTGCTTTGCCTGGCCCCATAACCGTAGGGCAACGGAAATACTGCATCACATCAATAAAAGCGTGATACATCCACTTGTACGTGTACTGGCATGAGCGTCGGGACGCCGCCCTCGCATTCCATCTTCTGGAGCTCGCGCACAGAAGTTGGTGCACGATTCTCGTGGCGACGCATGTCCACGGTATTCTGTCCGTGGTTGGCACATGCAATGTCGTTTGCGCTCCATACCACCATGGCATTGAGGCCTCTGCAATAGTGCCTTTGTTTCACGTATGCAGGAAAATCATTAGCCCAATATTCCCAGATGACCTCGTTTAATTCACGCCACTTTTTGATAGAGGCATTGTCGCTCATTATCATCAGGCCTCTGGCCTCGCGGATCATGTTGATCATGTTGCGCTGCTCGAGGGTGGACTCGAACTGGTTTTTTGAGAATAGCTGTGGTACGGCTCTCCTGTGTCTGCGTACGCTGTTCACGGAGCTCTGCCATGTCACAGCGGGTGTCTCCACCAGCCTCTGGCAATTGAATGCAGTCCTGGCCAATCGGCGCGTCGTTCTGTTTGAACCATTCTTTGTAATTGCAAAAGGGGAATGCCCACATCATTATGTCGTCGCGGATGATGGTCGACAAGTGCTCGAGTGTAGCGCCACCCATGCATTCCGCGCGATTGAGTCACGGCATCAATAGCGGTGCAAGACCAACGTTTGATACTTTGGCGAGATGGCCCCGCTTTCGTGGACTGTTGAGCTCGTCGATGCCGTGACTTGGGTATTTCTTGTGCTTGGCGGCCTTGGATCCTTTCTTGGGCTGCATAATCCATGTTGAATCGGTGTACACATTGGTCCATTTGTATGCGTGCCCTGACGGACCGAAGGCATGATGCAGAAGAAGTCCCAGGTCTTCCTGTACGAGTGAGTGCCACCCGTTGTCTGAAAGAAGAGTAGAAACCAACCGACCACCACAAAACGCGCTGTACTTTGCTTGTCCAAGCTCGAGTGGGCCAATATCAGTACCAGGAGTAAGACCAGGGTCAACCTCAGTGGTGGCCTCGCCAATGAATACAGAGTCCTCGTCGTATGGTTGCCAACAATAAGTACTCGTCATATGTTCGTCGTACTCTGGTAGTGCCTGCCAGCCGTCTGGGTGATCGGATGGTGTTGCAACCGTCTTGGCGTATGATCCGATACCTCCAAAGCCTCCGCGTGCAACCAACCATGCACTGAGCTTGCGGCGGAATTTGCTCGTCTGGTTAATGTCGGAAAATGCCATCATTTCGGTGGCAAGATTATCTTCGACAGCGTGGCCGATGTGTCCCGCAGTATCTGATGTCCTGGCTAAGCCAGGTGGGCGCGTGGGTAACTTGATCTTTCCACGATCAAGTTTAGGAGCATAGCTTGGCGCTGTCAGTCCATTGCTGTATACATCAGAAGGTGCACAAAGACCATTTCCATAATAGTATTTTGTATCCTGAACGCTGTCCTCGGCATATTGTCCAAGTACTGCGCTGCCGATTTTGGACCAATCGTTGCGAATCATAATCCACTCCGTCTTCAATATCACCGTCGTGAGGTCCATTGGCGGACACTTGCGGTGTGCTCCTGGGATCACTGCGTTCAAATGATCATGTAAGCCACGAACACTTTCTTGTACAGTCGAGTTACGAGTGAAGAGGCTGGAGATCGTGCACATGGCTCTCATGAGAGACAGCCATGGTGTAGCCGTAATCGTGCTGTGCTCGTAGTTGGCGTCGCCGCCGACTGTTCCACCAGCTTCGCTGATCCAACTCTTGACGTCAGCGGACGCAGAGCGGGCAACTTCTCGAATAGTGGATTCGTCGGGTACGCGGAGATCAAAATCTGCACTGCGATCAGCGCGCCGTTGATGTATGTATATGTATCCATCATCAGGATCACGAGGACGACCAGTTTGAGCGTGGTACGTGAAGCCCACGCGGTCGTCGTCCTTGGCGTTCGGGTCGTACTCGGCATCGCAGCCGATGGGCCAGCCGACGAGGTGGAGCGGCTGTGCCTGATCCATCTCGGGGATGGGGGAATCGGGATTAGAACCGATTTCACTTATTTGCGCCTCGCACACGGCGAACAGGATGCTTGTGAGCTTTGTAGCCCGAGTCGTAAAATTGCTGCAGCATGAACGCATAATGAGTGTCCTAGACCTCTCTGTATCCTGTGGAGGTGAGGGAGGATGGCGGGGTTGTCTACCGTGCAGGGAACGTGCTCTCGAACGAGGTGTGCGCGAACCGGTAGCAGCAGCGGGTGCACCAATGTGGTACATACATGCGCGTATGCCCTCGTGATTGGCTTGTCCAACGCACTGCATTCCACATTCTGATCCTACCTCGCCCCATCTTTCTTTCTCTGTAAGTAAGATTTTGCATACTTCCGGACATCCATCCAGTTTTGGAGGTTCAGCAACATGAGGTAAACCGTCGAGCCTCCGAGGCCCTTTCAGTGGTTTCCATGGTTTCTTTGGAGGACATTGTACTGGAGTAGCGGGAAAGATGAGCGAGTGTTCCAAGAGGTCCCTCCAGAGGTCTGCTTTCTTTGGCTCGAAATGTTTGGTCATCATATCTGCAATCTGCTCTTTTGTTCCTACATACTTGAGCTCAATATGTTCGAGTTGGCATGTCTCACATATCCAATCCAGGTTGATACGATGAGTACGATGAAGATGACGAAGTGCTGGTGTACGTCCCTTTTGGACAATTTTGATCACGGCCTGGTTATCCTCGAGGACGATAAGACGCACTTTGGGAGAGCTGATCTCCTGAGCAGGTTCTGGATCCACGTGCAATACGGTACCCTCATGGGATATCGTACGCCTCTTTGGAGGCGTAGGTAACTCCGTCTTCAGCGGTAGTTGCCTACGGCTAGGAGAAGATCCCCTTGTGGGGGGTGCCTTGCGAGGCGATGGCTTGCGCCTCTTCTTTTTGGCGGCCAACGTCGGACACGTCGCCGTGTCGGCGCGTCCCTAGCAGCCCAGGCAAGAATTCTTCTCTTTGCATGTGTTGGCAACTCCCACCACGGCTTCCCAGAATGAGAGTAGTGGTCGTCCTTCCAGTCGTAGTGCTGAGTCAAGAGCAACGATCTCGGATTATGTAGATGAGAGTGATACAACCGTTTGTTTCTTACACACAGCGTTGACCGGGAAGAACGTATTAGGTCCAACAAGCGCGGCGATGACGCCAGTAGTGGACTTAGAGGATGCAATGCAATCGGCGAACGAGGCGTCAGTGAAGAACATGATGGATAACTTGTCTGACGAATCGCCTATCCATCCGTGTAAACAATGTGCACGCGTCGTTTTGATGTAGCATATCAATCGATGTAGACGTTTAGCACACGTGGTATTCCACTTGGTAATTTCTCTGGCTAGCATACATCTAGAGAGAACGACAGCAACGTGCCAGGTAGAGAATCTTCATCAGTACACTCGCCGCGTCCTGGCCAAGGATGCCCTCGTCGGAGTAATCGGAATCGGTGAAGGAGGTGTCCTCGATGCCAGGGGTTTCGGCGTCAGGTAGGTCATCGTATGTGACTGGTATGGGTTCTGTTGTAGTAGATGGTGTATCGACCGATCTTGCTGGGCTGTATGATCGTGGCCGTGCGTTGAGCACACTAGTAGGTCTGGCGACCGACCCGGAGGAGACAGGCGATTTGGATCGCGAAGTCCTCGGCGAGTCGGACCGTTTCCGACGTGACCATGGTCCCTGGGCGCGCTTGGAAGCGCATTCCAGGTACCGCTCAATGCACTGATCAATAAAACCAAGCATGTCATGTCTAATTCCACGAACTTGTTTGGCTGTATTGTAATCTTTCTCACTGTGTACGGGCAACATAGGTCGTATGGTAGACATTCTTTTGTCGAAGATGTTCTGCGGCACATCGTATGCCTGTTGTCCACAGCCAAGATATTGCGAGTATGGAGTAGGAGGATCCAAGTCAATACCGCTTTTGCGGATATAATCCCAGCCAGCCTGTAGATTGTTAGCTGGTCCGGCTAATTTGAAGTCGTCCACATGTACTGAAAGTATCAGTCCCAGTTTGTTGTGTCTCCATACGCATTCCCATCCTGGAATAGGCTCGAAACCAACGCTTTCCAAGCATGTGCGACAACTTCGTTCCCAAAAGACACCGGCAAGAGGGTGTCCGTATAGTGCCAATCGTAATCGGCACACTGGATTCTTGTATTTTGACCAGGATGCCGGTTGGCGCCATTTGGGTATGGTAATCCAAGTATCAACTGGATCGATTCGCCCGTCGCCGTATAGTAATGCCTGCGTGTAGGCTCCAGGTGCATCACTTTGTTCGCCCGCATGTTGTGGCAATAATGCAGTAGCATCGCAACGTTTGGAAGCCTCAATATGCGAAGCACTGGAAGCGGCGTCGGCGAATATGGCGGCCAAACCAGTTTCATCTTTGCCTGTATTGCCCTGAACCACCACTCGGCCCTTGAATTTACGTAGATCAGGCGGAAGTTCCTCGTGCTTGACTGAAGATAGCTCCAAGATATTGAAGAAATGAACTTTCGTCCCAGTGCGAATAGCTTGTGACTCGATATCAGCTTTTTCTGCAACAGTCTCCAACATCCACGTTTGTTTCTTCTCCAGTCGCTCGTATTCTTTTCGTAGGGCTTCCTGTGCGCGTGCTTCTGCGGCAGCTTCTTTCTTACTCAGATTTCTGGTAACTAGGGCCGGGCGTGCCCACGAAGAATCGGGAATTTTGTTTCTGTGTGCCGGTGTATAGGCTGTTTCACGTGGCATAGTGGGTACTGCTACCGACTGGGTGAACTGGTGTATAAGCGGGTTCATGGTCCCAAAGTCGGTTCCCTCACTATCCACAAGCACCAAAGCACGTTCGTCTCCAGCATGCTGTTGTGGGGGTTGGCGGTAGTACAGTACCGTAGTAATGTCACGTGGCCCACCAAGTAGTTTGGCATACAGAATCTCTTTGTTCGTCGCGCCCTTGACGTTTTCGTCACGGATGACCGCGCCGTTGTCAGTGTCGTACGTAATCCTTCGTTCCACAGCATTCCATGTGGGTCCACCAGCTGTAGTGGTACGGAAATTGTTGGCCTGTTTGTCCTGTCTTGTCCACGCTCGAAGTGCAGCTCGGTCGCGAATCTCACGAGCTCGTTTAACGTCTTCGGCTGAGGAGGCCGCGGCTTGCGTTCGTCGAGGCGACCCCGCCCTGCGCTGAAAAGGGCGCGCGGGACAGCCGCGGGGCAGCCGCGGGGCAGCCGAAGCAAAGCGGGCTCTTGGGCGGCATCGCCGCGGGACGCCGCGACATAGCCGCAGCAGCGCGACTGAGGACGGCTGCGCAGCTGCAGCACTGCTGTAGCACAGCGACGGGGTAGCATGTCGGCGACACAGGGACGATCTTCCACGAAGGGGATAGATATCCATAGGAACTACATCCTTGACAGGAACAGACACGGTCACGGACCTGGCGGACACAGAAAGGGAAAGCAACGTGGAGGGCGAACGACAAGAGAGCGCCGAGACGACGGCACAATATGCGCACGCAAGTCCGGGCATATATAACTCGGTGTGAAACGGCAGGTGCATGTGCAATTGAATGCATGCCCTGGTTGTTGAACAGGTGTAGGAAATTCCGGGGCATGTGATCTCTTACAAACATCAATCAGAACAGGCGTCGGTAGGTCGAAACGGCGAGACACACATGGCCAATAATTGGAGGGCAGTGTGGAAACGCATGCGCGCGCGAGAAAACGCGCGCAACTGAACACGCACACACGAGAACGCGTGCGTGAATACAATGGCGCGCACATGAACTTTCACTGGAAGCGATCGGCGTGAATGGACTCAGGGAATCGCTTTGCCCCCCCATGCGTCGCCCTCTTCCTAAAACCATGGGTCTGAAGCTCTTCCCCCGCGATGGGCTAGAGCGCCTAAGATGGCCCAAAATGGCTCCGCGACGGCCCCAGAAAGCCCATGATGACCTCAAATATGACTCATGAGCACCCACCGTCGTTCAAGATACCTTCCAATTTGCCTCCGAGATGCCCCGCGGCCGCCCCAAGGCGGCTCCAAGTGGCCACGGCGCTCCCCCTGGAGGCCCCCGGGAAGCCCACTCCTTTAATGACAATACTATGAACAAGTTGGTGTCGCCTTCTCGTTGTTCCGAGCAGTGTCCGCAGGCAGCAATGCAACTATAATGGTGATGCCGACTGCGTGGGGCCGGGCGGAGTGCCGCGTGCCGCTGGTATTGGCGACCGAAAACACATGTTCAAGTGTAATATGACAGCGCCAGACTGCGCCGGGGCAGCCGCGGGACAGCCACGGGACAGCCGCGGGGCAGCCACGGGGCAGCCGCGGGGCAGCTGCGGGACAGCCGCGGGACAGCCGCGGGACAGCCGAAGCAAAGCGGGCCGTCGGGCAATAAAGCTGCGGCCCGGGCCAGTAAAGCCGCGGCCCGCCGCGGGGCAGCCGCGGGGCAGCCGCGGGACAGCCGCGGGACATCCGCGGGACAGCCGCGGGACAGCCGCGGGACAGCCGAGGCGCAGGCGAGGCAAACATGAGGCCAAAATGCTATGGGAGCACTGGGAATGGCCTTCAATCGAGTTGTCTGGCATTGAAGATTATCCATGGTTCGGATGACGAGGAAGGGAGCGAAGGAGGTAGGAGGGGGGCGAAGGAGGGAAGAGGGAGGAGGGAGGAGCGAGGAGGGAGGGAGGAGGGAGGATGAGGGAGGAACGAGGAGGGAGGGACGAGAAGGGAGGAGGGAGGACCAAGGAGGGATGAAGGGTGGAGGAGCCATGGCAAAGAAACGAATGAGTGAACCCGACGTCGGGGTCACATAAGCCCCCGCCATCAAAGTGCATATTGGGGCTGGTCTTGTGGGGGGTGATTGCCGTGGGAGGGAGTCCAAGGGCGCGGGATAAGCGGGAAGGTTTTTTGCTGATGATTTCTATGTGCTTGCATTGCAATAAAACGGACTGTCATTTTCCCGCACAACCAAAATAGCAACAAACGAACGGGGGAAAGGCGCGCGCCACCTGCATCTTACGGGCGATCCCGCTGGACGCCCGTGAGCGCGAAAACCGCGAAGAGACCCGGACCGACGAAAAGCGCGAGAGACCCCTAAACCTTGCAAGATCTTGCAGTGCCCACCCAATCGGCCAGGGCAGACGAAGGCGCCCGTGCGGGGCGCGCGCATCATCACAGCGACAACAAAAAACACGCCATGTCCTGAAGCTCGCAGAACGCATCATGGAGCGATGGCGCACGCACAGATCCGCAGTCGAATCGGGTTGAAGCTCGCACGGGCTGCGCTAGAGCAGACTGGCGCGCCCGACACTCAAACGCGCCGAAGCTCTAGCTACTCGCGCACGCAGAAAAGCTGCTCGTTCAACGAAAAAAGCCACGCTCGCAGGAAAGCTGCTCGCCCACAGGGCACGGCTGCATTTCAGCTTTTCTTGGGCGGAATTATGCAAAGGGGGGGGGTCAGTTTAAGCCGCGGCCTCCTCATCTTCGGCGTACTCGATTTCTTTCTTTTGCTGTCCACGAGATAAGGTTTTCCAATGCTCGGGAAGAATGTGATCAGGGCGCGTAGTAGTCTGTGCACGTGTCTCGCGGCCACGGACCACCATTTTGCCGTCTGGCGTTATTTTTGGAAGCTCATAGAATCGAACCAGGCCGGTCCATGGCTCGCTCAACTCCCTGTGGCCGTTGGCGCTGACACCGTCCCAAAGATCGCGAAAGACACTTTCTCCTTCTCCTTCAAAGGTAGAAGTCGTCTCGAAATCTCGTGTCACGTCGAGCTGATCAAACAGGTACAGGTATGTTCATGACGTCGTCCGTCGGTATGAACAATTTCTTGCGTGGAGTACGCATATGTCTGATGACGCAATATCCTCGCTGTTCCCAGTAGTCGGGCTCCGGCGCTGGTGCAGCAACTTCAGAGGCCGAGGCGTGGGTATCAGCGATTCTGTCTTCCGTTGTCATCATAGACGGATCATCCCATTCTTTAGGGTAGGAAAGTGGAGGATCGGGCATTGGTTTGTCGGTTTGTCGCCCAAGGGGCGAGAGGTAGATGCCTTGACCTCGTCGTGTGCCTCAGGGTTGTGGTGTCGCAGAGTACCTTCTTTCACTGGGTAGGTGAACTTGCCATCGGGGACGATGATGTCTTTGACTCTGTGCACGTGGCACAGATCCCCATCGGGGTTCTTGGCTTATGTAGCCGTGTCCAAGACAAGATAATCACCTGACCATCGTCCACCAGAGTGTAAATAGTAACCCATGAATAACCCTTCCCGAGTGTTTTCTTTGAACTTTGCAGTCTCGTTATTAATCTCGGGGTTGAGGCATTTCCAGAAGATCCGAGCACCAAATGGAAGGCAGCAACGCCCGTGGATGGATGCACAAAATTATGTCCACAGGAAAAGGCTTGCATGGCCTCTTTCCACCATTCATGTCCCAGACCAGACATATGCGACACAGCTCTCGTACCGAGAATGACAATCTTGACGATGCGCTCGATCAATCCATTCGTTTGCGGACGATGCGGCGTACTAGTGTCATGTCTCCATCCCAGTTGGCGGCAAGCCTTCTGGAGCTCTCCAGAATTGTCTGTGTAGATATGCTTCACCTCATCGTTCGCGGCGATGAACTGTTGAAAGGATGCCTTTGTGGTAGCTGCGTCTTTGTGTAGTGCTGGGTAAGCCATGAAGATGCCTGTGTATCTATCCAGGACGACAAGTGCATGCTTGTCGCCGTGCTTGTCTGCGGCATCGTCTTTGGCCAAGACGATATGGTCGGCAGTTAGAGCTTCCCCAAACTTCTTCGGGATAAAAGCCTCGTAGGCTGTATCCTCGTCGGTGGGGTCTGCCGGTGGATGTGGTTTGCGCTGTCGTCGACACGGAGCATTCTGCGCTATCGTGCGAGAACGAATCTCACAGTCTGGGTGTTTTGGACTGTGGGTCATGCAATGCATAGGGTCAATCGGTTTCTTCTGTCTGTTTGGAAGAACGCGATCATTGTAGTGGTGCACTAGTGTGAGCGTCTCCGTCGGCATGTCGGTATCTGCTTGAGCTGTATCTGATAGCCCCCCGCATGTTGGAAAAGAACACTGCGTCTGAGACACAAGCGAGTCGGTGGGTGTGTCCACGTTAGGCTCGGCGTTATTTGTGTCGGGAGGTTCTTCGACCGTGGCGGTCCGTGCTCCTCCTCCCTCGCCGACGTGTGGTCTCTTAGGGCAGGTCCCTACGTGGGGCCGCAGCTCATCTGCAGTTGTTGACTGCTGTAGTTTTGCAGCAGCAACATATGTCGTTGCAGCGGGCGGATGAACGCTTGCGCTGACGACGTCGGGGTGCTGACGAAGTGCACAGACGTGGTGGCGGTATCAGTATCAGATCGTCGAGTCGTAATTCTGGAACTCTATTGTTGACTGGAATCTTATACCATTGGCCCCCCGGATCCTGAAGCAAGTATCCCAGCTCGGGATCCCAAAGCTGCCGAAAGCCATCAACCTCAATCAATTTCCCAACTGATAGTAAAGATGGACAGTCTGGCAAGGCAAGGGCTGAACTATGTAAGCCAACCTCGGGTAGTCGTATGTCGCAGTGCTCGTTGACAGTACGATCTCCACTGGCAGTTTCCAGAATATGCTCTTCGCGAATAGATGTGCGATCCGATTCGGTCTGCGTCAGTTCGTGTTTACCCTGAATATGATGCGCAGAACCACTGTCGAGAACCCAAGATCGTGTCAATGCAGCAGTCGAGCGTGGTGGGTCGACTTGCATCGTCGTTGTCTTCGTCTGGGCTGTCTTTGATGGCTGCTTGACAGCGTCGTCGTATTCTCGGATCGCAATTGGTGTGACCACCGACTCCTTGTTGTGTCGGTAGTCGTATAGTTCTTTGTACCACAGCTGTGCCTCTTTTTGACATTCCCGTAGAGCGTCTGCACTCTGATCCCACCATCGTTGTGGTAGCGGGTCTGGTACATTGACAATGTCACCCTCGTTCGGCATCTCCTTCCACTTGTCCAATCTGGCCCTGCCAGATACGGTATGTAGGTAGTATTCCACATTACGTGTGTCGAAGCGTATCCGACGGCGTGGTTTGGTAGATGTCGTAGTGGCCTTAGTGTTGGCCATGAGGGTCTTGTCACGAATGACGTAACTGCGGTCGGAACGGCGTGAACGTCGATAGTTGGCTGGAGAACGTGCTCTGGCGTGGGGAGAACCACGGGGCGAACCACGGCTCGTGGAACGTCTGCCACGTCCTCTGTCACTACCGTATGATCTATCACGGCCGCGTGGGCTGCCACGTCCGCCGCCACGGTTGTCTCGTCCTCGGGAGGTAGATCTCGAAGATCTGTCGTAACGGCTTCTCGACTGACTGCGAGAGTCTGGAGACCTCCTGGAGGATGAACGGGGTCGGTCGTAGTGGCGTCGGTTGTCACGTCCATGGCGTGAGTCGTTTGTGTAGCGGAACCCCCCGCGTTGTGAAGAACGTTGGCTTCCTGATCCGCGGGGCGGTGGTCGGCCACGACTATCCTGAATGGAGGTCCGTGGTCGACTCGGGCTTCGCTCGGGAGTCTTCGCACCAGGTGTAAGGTGAGCGTATTTGCATTTGTCGCCCTTAGAGCACTTGTTATGTGCGAAGTCTTTACACTGCGCAACGTGTGGAAAGTTGCACTTGTCGCCTCTGTTGCATGTGTTGCGCTTGGCGAACTCGAAGCAAAATGGTTTCGACGCTGGCTTCTTGTGATTCGCAGGGGTTGACACGCTGCGGCAGGAGTTGCCACCAGCGGTCGATGCTCTGGAAGATATGTTGTTCTTCCAATCCCTGGAATAGGTATGCAAAGCATTGCATCTTTCACCATTGCGGCAAATGCCTTTCTTCCAGGCAGCACACACATTGACTTGAGAACGTGTCTCATGTTCGTACCGCAACTTATTTTGATTATTCTCCAATTGTTTGAGCTCCAGTACGACCAGGACGCGCTGTCGGAGCCAATCATAGGTACGATTCGGGTCGCTGATCTTCATGCGCTGGTACTCATACATGTCTTGTGTCATCCAGGCATGTCTCCGAATCTGTGTACGAAACAGAGATCCCAAGATCTTTGGGTCGGGTGCTTCTCGGCACTCCACTAGTATAGCGTCCCAGTCAGTAATGAAACGTTGCAAATCTTCATCTCTCAGCCTCAGTTCTTTAAGGCGCTCGAAGTCGTGCAGGTCGTCATCAACCTCTGTCACTTTGTAGGACTGTAGGATGTGCCAGTATATCTGGCGTCCTTTGAGCATGCGTCCTGCTTTGTGTTCTCTGGTTTCGATGCGCCTGATTTGGTAGCGCAAGTCTGAGGATAAGATGTCGCTCAGAGCGGTAGCGAGTTTGCAATCGATGCTCTCAAAATCTCCACTGTCTTGTAAGTCCTCGAAGGTACACTCGGGCTGTTCAGCCACGCATAGGAAGGCATATGCTTTGGATGGTCGCCCTGAGGCGGCGCCAAAGTTCTTCCGCACCTTTTGCTGCCACTCGAGCAGCTGCGTGATCTTAGGCAAGACAGGGACTCGGACGGTGTCTGACTCCTTGATAGGAGTAGTAGTATTGGACCGAAACCGCAGACAATGGTTGTGAGGGTATCGGTACACCGTCAGTAGTTGGTTCTGTGCGCACAGGAGACACATGGCGTGTCTGTGCTGAAGCTGCCGCGGAGGCTGCTCCTGGTGACGTACGTCGTTGTTGTCCTGCAGAAGCTTGTGGTGCTTCGGCGGACGCTGCCGTCGGCCTGTGCAGGTCGGTTGCAGGTCGAAGGTGAAGACTGGTGTCGTTTGTGTGGTCGATCAGCTGATTCGTCCAGCTCGTCATGTCTTCGTGTAGTTGGGCCACCTTTTGGCGTGTGTGCTCATCAGTACCCCGAGAACGTTGTGAGTACCGATCAAGTCGTTGCTCGTAGGCTCGGAGACGGGCGCCTTGTGCCGCCAGCTCGATTTCCAGACGTGCGAGGTGCCCCATCAACACGTACTTTCTCAGTATCTCTCTCACGAATAACCTGGGAGAGCTCCAACTGCGTGTGGCCCGCCGCCTTCTCAACCTCCTGCAACCTGTCAGCGAGGCGGGCGAAATCGTAAACCGTGGGAGGAGAATCCAGCTGATCAGTCTGGGCTCGTCCGACACGCAACTCTGCCAGGGCGTCCTGTACGCCAGGAAAACGCTGCTCGATGTCAGAGATCCGGTTAGCGAGTGGCTGCACGACAGCGTTGGTCGCATCAAGCCTTTGAGTGATGACCCTCTCAGTACGTTGCAACATGTCGATCAGGTTCGACGAGTTGGTGTGTGCTTCGTTGCGAAGCGTCGCCGTAGTGTGGTCTGTGTGGGATCGAAGATCATTGATCTGAGACTGAACGTAGCCAAGGTCGGTGGCCTCGGCTGGTGTTGGTCGGTTGCGGAGCTGGTCGTGGATCTCATCGTGGAGGATCCTGACTGCTGAAACGCCTGTGTCGCGTACGAGCACAAGCTGTTGCTCCATCTGCGCTAGGTAGTTGCGCATGTCCTCGACCATCGCCGTTCGTTCACCTGAGTGTGACACCTCACGATCAACCTGGTACTGCAGTTCACCTATGATGCGGCGATCTTCGGCAACCCTGGAATCGATGATCCCTAAGGCGCCGTCAAGATCTTGGCGTATGGCTGCAGTATTGGCAGCGTTCGTCTGAACGCTCTGCAGTAGTCCAGAGTATTGCCTGGACACGAAGGTTTCAACCTGGTCTCTGAGCTCAGCTATTTCACCTGCGGCGGACGTTTCCGCCAGCTGGTCGTCTGAGATGGAGAGGTGGGGAGCATGGGCTTCCCTCTGCCCCCTCTCGCGAGGAGTGCTTGGCCTCTGAGAGGCAGTGCGCGGGCTTGACCTACTCTCGCCGCATGGGCCTGGGGCCCCGCGACGGTTGCGCGCGGACGAGCTGCGACTAGGACCGTGTGTGTGTGTGTGTGGCGTCTCATCCGATGATACCTTGGGGTGCTGCGTCTGCGGCTGTGCCGCCACTGGTCTGCTGAGTTCCTCGAAGGTGGCTACGTGCTCCGCAACAGGAACGGTCGCAGGGCTGGGGGTGCCAGCACCTGAGGTCCATCGGCGGTTAGCGCGAAAGCGCCCTGGAGTATCAGGACCAGTGAGGCTTTCGCCTGACGCAGTTGGGATTGCTCCCGACTGAGGAGGAGATGGAGGATCGAAGGTAGGCGTGTGGAACTCCTTCCTACCTATTCCTACTCCTTCTCCTGTCCCCCCGCGGGCGGCGCCGCGGTGAAGCTCAGCAGCTAGCCGCGCCTCGGGTCCGTCGGAGCTAGGGAAGGGGGGGGGGGGTGCCTGGGACACCAACACAGTCCGCACTAAGGCTCTCCAACTCGTCACCGAGCCGTCGCGCCGTCGGAGAGCTCGGACGCGAGGCCCCGATGGACCCCTTACGGCGCATGCGCCGCTTGGGTTCGATCGAGGCCGCGTGCGAGATCGCGACGCGGGGTTCGATGAACAGTGAGCTTTAAAAGGCTGATAACCTGTGAATGGGGTTGATGCACAAGGGCACAGAACCCCTGATCCGTTGGTAGAGGGAAGGAGGGATAGATGGATGTCTTTCCCTCCTGCACGATCAAAAAAAAAAAAAAAAAAAAACAAAAAAAAAAAAAAAAAAAAAAAAAAAAAAAAAATAACAAAAAAAAAAAAAAAAAAAAAAAAAAAAAAAAAAAAAAAAAAAAAAAAAAAAAAAAAAAAAAGAAAAAAAAAAAAAAAAAAAAAAAAAAAAAAAAAAAAAAAAAAAAAAAAAAAAAAAAAAAAAAAAAAAAAAAAATAAAAAAAAAAAAAAACAAAAAAAAAAAAAAAAAAAAAAAAAAAAGTCTGATCGATCTGTCCCAATACCTGAGCCCAAACGGCCAGGCGCAGGATAGGTGAGGATAAGAAGTATATATGAGGGTATTACACGAGTTCTATTCACAAGAGATGCCTCCAAGACGGCCCAAGATGGCCTCAGTATGGTCTAAGACAGCCCAAAAGGCCCGCAAGAGGCCTCCAAGACGGTCCAAAAAGGCCTCCAAGAGGTCCTCCAGAAGTCCCGACGAGGCCAACATTATGATTTACCATCGGTTTTTTTGAAGGATTTTGGCATTTGCGCCTTTTCGATTTTCCGACGGCCCGTGGCGGCCCCAGAGGCCCCCAAGGTCGCCCCAAGATCGCCCGAGAGGCCTCCAATATGGCCCCATGACGGCCCAAGGGGCCCCCAAGACGGCCCCAAGAGGGCGCCAAAACGGCCCAAGAGGCCTAGAAGACGCCCAAGATGGCCTCCAAGACGGCCCTGGAGCACCCCGAGGGGGCCAAGTCGGCCCAGAAAAGCACCCGGAACGGCTTCCGACCGCGTCAGACGGGCCAGGGGCCCACCAAGATGGCCGAATGTAGCTCGCAGCTGGCCCACGACGGCCAAGAGGCCTCCAAGAGGGTTTCCAGGAAGGCTAATAAAGGCCAAAAAGACTGATGTTCCTTAGGTTTTTGAAGGATGTGGAAATTTGCTTACGAAGTAAAAATGGCCATTATGCTGCCGAAACCATCATCCATTAATTTGTTGCGACTTGTGTCGGTTCAGGAGTTGTACACGTGTGTAGATATATAGATTTCGGAGTTGTACACTTGTCTAAGCATATAATTCGACGTTGTGTGAGTTGTCGATGATCTCGAATTCGCAGCAACTAAACCGATACCGCTTCCTGTAGCGCGCATTTTGCTATCAAAGTCAATACTGCTGAGCTTGTAACAGAATGTTGTGAATTAGATATGAAGTTCGGTGTTGTCGTCATCGTGTGTGTTGGTCTGCTGGTGTAGTCGTGTCAATGTAGTGATGGCGGTTTTGATGCGTGCTACAGCGTCTCTTGAGAGCAGTCGAATGTTGTCTGGTTTGCGTACAGGGCAATCATGGTAATGGTAGGGTTGGGCTGGAGTTTGGATGAAATCGGAAGTTTAAAAAACACGCACGGCCGCACGGGTAGTGAGTATATAGTAGGGAGTAGCAGAGGGTCGGACGATGAGATATAGAGCCAAAGGGAGTCAGGACAAGGGAATATTAGGGGCGACGAAGAGGGGAGGGTGTTGAGTGGCGCTCCATCTGGAACCTCCCTCCTCTTCCCTCCTCCTCCTCTCTCTCTCTCTCTCTCTCTCTCTCTCTCTCTCTCTCTCTCTCTCTCTCTCTCTCTCTCCTCTCTTCATCTCTCTCTCCTCATCTCTCTCTCTCTCTCTCTCCTCTCTCTCTCTCCTCTCTCTCTATCTCTCTCTCTCTCTCTCTCTCTCTCTCTCATCCCTCTCCTCTCTCTCTCTCTCTCTCTCGTCTCTCTCCTCTCTCTCTCTCTCTCTCTCTCTCTCTCTCTCTCTCTCTCTCTCTCTCTCTCTCTCTCTCTCTCTCTCTCTCTCTCTCTCTCTCTCTCTCTCCTCTCTCTCTCTATCTTCTCATCTCTCTCTCTCTCTCTTCTCTCTCCTCTTCTCCTCTCTCTCTCTCTCTCTTCTCTCTCTCTCTCTCTCTCTCTCTCATCTCATCCGCTCTCTCCCTCTCTCTCTCTCTCTCTCTCTCTCTTCTCTCTCTCGCTCTCTCTCTATCTCCTCTCTCTCTCTCTCTCTCTCTCTTCTCTCTCTCTCTCTCTCTCTCTCTCTCTCTCTTCTCTCTCTCATCTCTCTACTCTCTCTCTCTCTCTCTCTCTCTCTCTCCCCCCATCCCTTCCCCCCCCTCCTCCTCTTGCCCCGTCTCGATGATGGGGCCAGATGGCCGACCGAAAGGTGTGAGTGGGATAGCCGGCCAGCCTTCCTCCTCCCCCTGGCCCCGCCTCCTCCTCCCTCCCCCTCATCATCCGAATCCTCATCCTCGCTCTCCATGTCCTCCTCCACCGTGAGTCAGAGAGCCCCAGGCCCATGAGGCCATCTGCCCCCCACTGGGGGTGGAGGAAGAGGATTGGGGGGGGGGCTCGCGATGGGGACCCGAAAAGGAGGGAGGTGGGAGGGGGGGTCGGATAGCAGCGTGAGTGCAGGGAGGATCGGCCCCTGTCGAAGTAGTCCGCCCCGGGCAGGGGGCGGGCGGCGACGAACGACGATGAGTGACAGGGATGGCAGCCAGTGCGAACGGAGAGGGGGAAAAGAGGATGAGAGGAGGGCGGGGCGAGCGAGGGAGAAAGGAGCGGAACAGAACGGAACGGGGGACCCGAAGGATGGATGGATGGCACGCCCATCAAGGCGGCGACTGAAAGCTAAAGAAATGAAAACCTTTAGGGCTCAAGGCGGCGACTGAAACTGGGGCCGCGAAGCGTGCGAGGGGCGTGCCGAATTGGGCGCGGGGGGCGCGTGCGGGCGGCGGCACTGGGGCCTTCGGTGGGTGAGGGGCGTGCCAATGTGTGTGTGTGTGTGTGTGTGTGTGTGTGTGTGTGTGTGTGTGTGTGTGTGTGTGTGTGTGTGTGTGTGCGTGTGCGTGGTGCGTGGGCGTGGGCGTGTGGCGTGTGCGTGTGCGTGTGCGTGTGGCGTGTGCGTGTGCGTGTGCGTGTGGCGTGTGCGTGTGCGTGGTGCGTGGTGCGTGGTGCGTGGTGCGTGGTGCGTGGTGCGTGTGGGCGTGTGGGCGTGGGGCGGTGGGGTGGTGGTGTTGGTGGTGGTGGGTGTGGTGGTGGTGGGGTGGTGGTGGTGGTGGTGGTGGTGGGTGGTTGTGGTGGTGGGGGGTGGTGTAGGGTGGGGTGGGGGTGGGTGGTGGTGGGGTTTGTGGGTGGTGTGTGCGTGTGGGGGTGGTGTGGGGGGGGGGGGGGGGGGGGGAGGGGGGGGCGGCGTGCGGGCGGCGGGCAGGGGCCTTCGGTGGAGCTCCCATGGGCCCCCGCCCCCCATGGGTTCCCGCCCCCCCATGGGCGCCCGGCCTCCCATGGGTTCCCACCCCCCATGTGTTCCCGCCCCTTATGGGTTCCCGCCTCTCATGGGCTCCCGCCCCCCATGGGTTCGCGCCTCCCTTGGGCCCCCGCCACTTGCGGTTCCCGCCCCACATGGGTTCCCGCCCCCATTGGCACCCGCAGCCCACGAGTGCCCGCACCCCATGCCCCCCCCCTCCCCCCCTCCTCTCCTATGGGTTCCCGCCCATGGGCCCACGAGCTCCCGCCCCCCTAGGGCCCCCGCCCCCCATGGGCTCATGCCCCCCATGGGCTCCCGCCCCCTATGGGCCATGGGTTCCCGCCCCCCATGGGTTCCCGCCCCCCATGAGTTCCCGCCCACCATGGGTTCCCACCCCTCGTGGGTTCCCGCCTGCCACGGGCTCCCGCCCCCCATGGGTCCGCGCGGCCCTGGAGGGCGCCCATTGGGATGGGTGCGTCCCATTGCGGCATCGGATAGCAGCATCCTGCGCGGGAGTTCCATGGGGGCGCCCTAGGGGGGGGAAGGGGGGGGGGGGAGGGGGGGCGGCGCCCTGTCGGGGCGGCCCATGGGGGGGCGCATTGCGGGGGCGTCCTATGGAGGCGCCCATGGGCCATGTGGGGTTGGGGGGCGGCTTTGGAGTTTAGGGGCCTGGAGAGTAGGGCCTTGGACAAGGAGTCTCGGGTTGGGCCCCCTGGAATATGGGGCGCACCAAATTCGCGACGCGTGAATGGGGCGGGGTTCTACAAACATCCCGATGCGGGAGCGATGAGGGGCGGTGCTTAAGGCTTAATTTAAAGCCCGACGCGGGAGGAGAGAGGGGGGAATCTACATTGAAACATGGCGACGCAGGAAGGCGGGGGGTGACTTTGCCAACATCGCGACGCCGGGCGGGGGGACTTTCAACAATCGCGACGCGGGGGGGGGGGGGGGGGGGGGGGGGGGGGGGGGGGGGGGGGGGGGGGGGCGGGGGGGGGCTTTGCAGCATCGCGACGCGGGGGAAGGGGGGGGGACTTTGCAAAAATCACGACGCCGGGGGGGAGGGACTTTGCACAAATCGCGACGCTGGGGGGTGGGCGGGGGGGACTTTGCAAACATTCGGATGCAACCCGCTTGTATCATCAGATCTCAAGTGTGGAGATTGAATAAATATCAAATATTTCGCTGGGTAACAATTTGGGAGTTGGGAAGTGTATTAATTGGTTCCCCGGGTATCAATTTTCGAGTTGGTAAACGTATCAATATATCAGCTGGGCGGACTTGCGTATCAATTTTGAAGTTGGCGATCGTATCAATTTCGATGTCGGTGACCTGGCGGTCGTATCAATTCCGACGTCGCTGAGTTGGCGGTCGTATCAATTTAGATGTCGCCGTATCAATTTTGGAATTGGGAAGCGTATCAAAGGCTTTCGTGCGGCGTCAATTTTGGGGTTGGGAAACGCGTTCACACATCCGCCGGCCAGCGCGCACGGTCTTGGCCCATTACGCGCGGCGATCACTGGGCGCGCCCATGAACGAGCACCCTTCACCCACGGTCGGGCCATCGGGCTGCTTAGGGGCATGGCGAAAGCCCGAGCACGACGCGCGAGGCGTCGCGCCGCTGGCGTTGCATGATATCCATAGGCCCGAAAGGTCCCGCACCCTACGCTGCGCCCCCCGCGCATCTAGTTGCGCGCCCGAAGCCCCGCGCGCGGCGCGCCCCAGGCCCCCGAGCCGAACTCCCATTGGACCCCCCCACGCGCACCCCCCCCCCCGCGCGCCATACAGCGCCCAGTCGAGACTCAAGAAATTAGCCTCCGCCGCGCTGTCTCGCACGCGCGACCCCGCGCCCAGCGCCGCGCCCTCGAGACCATGCGCCCCCAGCTGTAAGTCTCGAGTCTTGAGCTGCCGGTTCCTCCTAGATTCGAAGCCCTGGACTGCGCGCCGCTGGCCCCAGCGCCCCGCGCCCCAAGCCAGAACCAACCGCGCGCCCGGGCTCTCCAGGTCCGTCGCGAAGGCCTAGCCGCCGCGTCCCTGCGCCCGACGCCCCAGACCCCGGACCCCCGACTCAACGCCCTTAGCCCTTTCCCCTGCGCCCTCCCAAGTACCTTCCACTGCCCCCAGAACACGACGCCGCACCCCGCATGCCCTGAAGACTACCCCCGCGCGCCGCGCGCCGAGCTTTCCCAGGCCCGAGCCCCGTCCACGCACCAGCGCGCGAAGTGTCAACTTGGCCCCGCGGCCAAACTGCGCCACTGCGCACGCGGCGCGGGGCCCCCAAATCCCTTGCCCAAAATGCCAGCGGCCACGTCAATGGTAAGATCAAAGCTGCCAAGGGCAAATGCCGCCAGCGGTCACGACGGCGATGCCCGCCGGAATCTGCGCGCCGAAGTCCGCGTCAACCTGGCCCTCGGCGCGGGAGGGCGGGGAACTCGCGGGGGGGGGGGGGGGGGGGGGGGCAGGGGGGCGCTTCAGACCCTGAGCGGGTTTGGAAAGAGTCGCAGCAACGCAGCCATCCGGCAGGGGAAGCACGCAGCGGCACGGGGGCATTGCGGGGGCGAGGGGGGCAAAGATAATAATAATGAGCAAGGGGCGAACATAGAGGAGGGGGGCAAGGCTTCCTAGCACACAGCGCACGGAAACCGCAAGCAAGCAAGTGAGCAAGCAAGCAAGAGCAGCAAGGGGCCCTAGGGCCCCAGGGCGGGCCACGACGAAAGGTGGCACGAAGAACTGAGCAGCAGCGACGTTACAATTACTCGCGGCGAAGGGCGAAAGACCCAACCATGTTCATTTGTGAGCACCGCAATTGTGAATATCTGTTTCGGTTGCGCTCCTTGTGGGGCTCGAATCGCAGCCGAGGGCCAGGGCCGCCGAGGGCGGCAGTCGCCCGTGTCGTCGTCGTCGACGTCGTCGTCGTCGTCGACGTCGTCGTCGCGCGGCCAGGCCGGAGGACTTGCATCTTCAACGGGCTCCACCCCACTTCACTCCGCTCCCCCCTTCCTCCCCCTCATATTCCTCCCCCTCCTCCTCTTCCTCCTCCCCCCCCTCCTCCTCCTCCTCCCTCGTCGTCCCCCTCCCGATGTGGCGCGCTGCTTCGCCCCCGTTGCCCCCCTCCTCGCGGCCGAGGCCCGGGCGAGGGCGGATGGCTAACGATGCTCATCGCCAGCTCAAGTTCCGCCGAGTCGCGCCGTTGCTGAACTGAGATAAGCTGCTGCTGCTGCTGCTGCTGCTGCTGCTGGCGCTGCTGCCGCGCGCTGGCGCTGACGTGTCGGCCGTCCGCGCCGCGGGCCTTCGGCGTCGGGCCCGCCTTGGGCTCGGCCTTGGCCGCAGCCACCTGGGGGCTGACGGGCCCAGCAGCTGGCCCAGCATCATCGCCACTGGTGAGATCGTCGTGCGCGTGGCTCGGGCCCCACCCCATCCGAAAATAATTCGGGCCGAAATGGTCGCGGAGGGGCGCGGGCGGAGGGGTGGCGAGGGGGGATCCGCCAGGGGAAGGGGGGCAGGGCAGAGAGGCGAAGAGCTGGTGGGGGAAGGCAGGAGGGAGGCAAACGTGGAGGCAGACGCAGGGGAAAGGGGGTGCGCTCGGGGGTTGTGCTGGGGGATTGTGCTTGGGGGTTGTGCTGGGGATTGTGCTGGGGATCGTGCTGGGGGCTTGAGCTGGGGGTCGCGCTGCGGGGTCGTGCTGGCGGGTCGTGCTGGGGGGATGTGCTGGGGGGTTGCGCTTGGGGGCTGTAGTTTGGAGTTGTGCTGAGGGATCGTGCTCTCACATCCCTCCGCCTCTTTCTCCTTTTCCTTCTCGCCCTCTTCTTGTTTCTCCTACCCCGACAAAAAGACCGATCCAAACACTGCAATGCAATGCCAATGCGCTCATCGGTTTTTGACCTCGACCGTTTCTCCAACTCGTTTTGTCATGGCCAACGCTTCCCGCAACTCGTTTCAGGACAACAACGTGTCCTTCAACTTTTTGAAGCGCGAATCTGTGGGAACGCAATATTTTTCAACATGCCCTATAATATTTCTTACAACTCATCCACGCAGCGCCGCAATTCTGGCATCAACGCATGACTCACCACTTTAAAGGGCCATGGACAAGGAAACATTTACACGGTGAACATGTGTTTCGTATCGGCCTTCCGACGGCCCGATATGGCCCAAGCTCCAGTAATTCGCCCAATACTCGCCCGAGAGGCCTCCAAGATGGCCCCCGAACGGCCCAAGAGGCGCCCAAGACGGCCCCAAGAGGCCCCCAAGACGGCCCAAGAGGCCTCCAAAACGCCCAAGATGGCCTCTAAGACGGCCCAAGAGCCCTCCAAGACGTCCTCAAAAAAAAAAAAACACAAAAGGGTCAAAATGGCCTCAGGAGGGCCAAGGTGACCTTCAAGATGCCCGCGTGTTCCCCGAAAGCTTTCCGAGCCGATTCGGGGAACACATGGTCCGATAGCTCGGCAGGTCTGGCCTCAACGTTCGGCCGCGTGGGCGCTTCCACAAAGGCAGGGGGCGGCGGTGATTTGCCGCGGGCAACTTCAATAAATGCAGAGTGAGAAGGGGAGGGAGGGAACAAGACAGGAAGGAGGGGGGCGAACGAGGATCACATCTGTCGGAGCGCCCCCGGATCGGCGGCACTGGCCGAGGCCACTACAATATACACATATATATATGTATACATACATATATATATATATACACATACGAAAGTCGGAATTTGGAAGTGATATCGCAGTGGGACGGAAACCCCCGACAAAGAAATCGATTCGCCTCGTTCGTGTCGCGCGCGCGGCCGAGGCGAAGCTGCGCGGGCGCCCGAGAGGAATCAACGCGCCGTTGCTAAGGCGAAATCACAACAAATGAATCTCCCCCGTCCGTCCGTCTGGCGGTGGCCCTGGCGGCGCCCCTCGGTGCCCCGTGGTGTCCGCCGCTGCTGGGGCGAAGCCAAAACAAATCATTCTCCCCCGTCCGTCCGTCCGTCCGTCCGGCTGCGGCCCAACCGGCGCCCCGCGGCGCCCCGTCGCGCCCGCCGTTGCTAGGGCGAAGTCAAAACAAATTACTCCGACGGAAGGGCACCGCATGAGACTCCTCTGGGCGAGTCTGGAGAAAGCCCTCACCGTCGTCCTCGTAGTTGGTGAGGCGTCCTGGCTGTCTCATCTGCGTATATTTCTTCTCCCCCTGGCGCGCCCCCCCCCCCCCCCGTCCCCTGCGTCGCCCCCGACCTCGCCCTCCTGTTTTTTTCGCGCCCCGCCACCTCCTCGCCTTTCCATTGCACGGGCGCGCGCGTCGGTTTTCCTCGGCGCCGTCGCCGCCTCGACCAGCGCAGGCGCGCTCTCTAATGGCCACGTTGCGCAGCCGTTGGGCCAGCCCCGCGGGCCAGGCTGTCGGGGCAACCCCGCGAGCCGATCGCGCGCAAGACCAAGCCGAGCGGGGCGCAGCCGCGCTCAGGCGGGCAGCACAAAGCCCAGCTCTGCCGCGAGCTGCTTCGCCTCCGCCCT
The DNA here is from genome assembly GCA_963575745.1 of Prorocentrum cordatum. Lineage (NCBI taxonomy): Eukaryota > Dinophyceae > Prorocentrales > Prorocentraceae > Prorocentrum > Prorocentrum cordatum. Next base: position 80,730 of record CAUYUJ010000596.1, read on the forward strand.
GGACAAAACCGCTCTCTTGTCGAACTCCAGGAGCGCCTTCCGCAGGGGCGCCGGCGGCCCTCGCTCCAGGAACTCCCGCGGCGGCGGCCGCAGGGTCAGCATGTTTCGCATGCGTGTGGCGCGGGAGAGCATGACGTAGAGGTGCAGCCGCCGCTGCTCGTCCGACATGCCCGTGCGGCCGGCGTCCTCGTCTCTCGCGCAGTCGATGGTGACGCCCTTGCGCAGCGTCTGGCCCTGCGACAGCGCGGAGGTCAGGTAGGGCGCGTGCGTCCGGGTGAACCCCGAGCGGCGCACGCTGCGCGCCCCCGAGCTCTGCCATGTGAACTCCCTTTCGCTGGGCCTGAACATCAGCAAGCTCCGCGCCCGCGCCTGGGCCTAGCCGTCGTCGTCGGCGTCTTCGGCGCCCTGTCGCAGCACCTCGGCAACCTCCTGGTAGATCGGGGACTCCTTGAAACCGTGCACCTGCAGCCAGATTCCCTGCGGTAGGAAGCGGGGGCGAAAGAGCTGGCCTGCCGAGCACTCCTGGTGCCGCCGCTCGTCCTCGTGGTGGAACTCGAAAGACACGATGGTGGCCCGTTGCTCCTGCACGAGCCCCAACTTCTTCTTCAGCTCTTCCTGCGCTGCCGTGAACCGCACCTCCATGCCGACGTGGGCCGGCAAGACGCCGTGGATGTCCCCCGTCTTGTGCATGATCGGGGCGTTCAGGAGGCGCCGACCCGCGTCGGGATCGCCCTGAATCGTACCGCACTCGGCAACGGCCTTCAGGAAAACGAGGGGCACGCCCAGACGCCGAGCGTTGCGACGAGCACGCGTGTTCATCCACCTCGCAAGCGTTTCCCAATATGTGGCCCGGGAGTGGTGTTCTGGGAACACGAAGAACACGAAGTGGCCTACAGTTGGCTCCGGGCATTAACAATGTGGCCCGGGAATGGTGTTCTGGGAGCGCGAAGAACACGAAGTGGCCTACAGTTGGTCCCAGGCATTCAAAATGTGGCCTGGGAATGGCGTTCTGGCAACGCGAGAGCCCACAAGTGGGGACAATTACAAGAATTGGATGACCCGCTCGGATTAATAACATGATCCGCGGACCCCATAAAGGGAAATGTTGCCTGGGAATGGCGTTCTGGCAGCGCGAGAACCCAAAAGTGGCGACAGTTACAGGAATTGGGCGACCCGCTCGGATTAGTAACGTGATCCGCGGGCCCCATGGGGAGAATGTGGCCTGGGAGTGGCGGTCTGGCAGCGCGAGAGCCTAAAAGTGGCGACAGTTACGGGAATTGGATGACCCGCTCGGATTTGTAACGTGATCCGGGGGCCCCATAAGGAACATGTGGCCTGGGAATGGCGTTCTGGCAGCGCGAGAGCCTAAAAATGGCGACAGTTATAGGAATTTGATGACCCGCTCGGATTAGTAACATGATCCGCGGGCCCCATAGGGAGGGGGCTCCCGCTTGAGACTTCCTCGGATTAGTAACGTGATCCACGGGCCCCATAGGGAGGGGGCTCCCGCTTGAGACTTCCTCGCAATTCACCCACAGGCGAGGCCCAAGGCGAGTGAGTGAGTGAGTGAATGACTGACTGATTGACTGACTGGTGATGATGATGATCATCACACTCTCTCACGCGCGCACTCATCATCATCATATGTGAGTTCATGAGCGTGTGAGCGAGTGAGTGCTGTTGAGTCAGTGAGTGAGTGAGTGAGTGAGTGAGTGAGTGAGTGAGTGAGTGAGTGAGTGAGTGAGTGAGTGAGCTAGTGAGTGAGTGATTTAGTGGGCGCACGAAGACAGAAGAGGAGAGGGGGTGAGGTGAGGAGGTTCCTGCGCGGGGTGTCCAGAGAAAGCAAGAACCCCACTTTGGATGTGGGGAATCATTCTCCCCCGTCCGTCCGTCCGTCCGTCCGGCGGTGGCCCTAGCGGTGTCCCGCGGTGTCCCGTGGTGTCCCGTGGTGTCCGCCGTTGCTAGGGCGAAGTCAAGACAAATAATTATCCCCCGTCCGTCCGTCCGTCCGGCGGTGGCCCTCGCGGTGTCCCGCGGTGTCCCGTGGTGTCCGACGCTGCTAGGGCGAAGTCAAGACAAATCATTATTCCCCTTCCGTCCATTCGTCCGGCGGTGGCTCGCGGTGTCCCGCGGTGTCCCGTGGTGTCCGCCGCTGCTAGGGCGAAGTCAAGACAAATTCGCCGGCCCAACGGGCCAGAGGCGTGCTAAGATCTCCGGTAACTGCTCAACAATATTTCTAGTTCGCGCGCGCGGGGCGGGCCCTGGGGGTCCCCGGACGAAAAGTACCCCGGCAAGGTCCCGGCAAGGTCCCGGCAGACTCCCGGCAGACTCCCGGCAAGGTCCCTTTTCGGAGCCCAGGAGGGCTCCAGACGGTCCAAGAGGGGCCCGAGAAGCCCTCCAGACGGTCCAAGAGAGCCGGGAGACGCCGAAATATCACTCCCAAACGCCTGCGATGGCCTCAAGACGGCCCAACAGGCCTTCAAGACGCCCCAAGAGGTCCCTAAGCGGCGCCCCAAGAGGGCTCCCACAAGCAAAAATCGTCCCATTCCCTTCGGAAAACGTGCATTTTTAACATATCCGCCTCTTCGTCTTTCACACCTTTCAAGGCGGTCCAAGAGGCCCCCAAGATCACCCCAAGACGGCCCGAGAGACCCTCAAGACCGCTCAAAGACGGCCCAAGAGCGCTCCAAGAAGGCCCAAGAAACCCTCAAGAACTCTTTTTCGGAACCCAGGAGGGCTCCAGACGGTCCAAGAGGGGCCCGAGAAGCCCTCCAGACGGTCCAAGAGAGCCGGGAGACGCCGAAATATCACTCCCAAACGCCTACGATGGCCTCAAGACGGCCCAACACCCCAAGAGGTCCCTAAGAGGTCCCTAAGCGGCGTCCCAAGAGGGCTCCCACTAGCAAAAATCGTCCCATTCCCTTCGGAAAACGTGCATTTTTAACATATCTGCCTCTTCGTCTTTCACACCTTTCGAGGCGGTCCAAGAGGCCCCCAAGATCACCCCAAGACGGCCCGAGAGACCCTCTAGACCGCTCAAAGACGGCCCAAGAGCGCTCCAAGAAGCCCAACAAACCCTCAAGAACTCTTTTTCGGAGCCCAGGAGTGCTCCAAATCGGTCCAAAAGGGGCCCGAGAAGCCCTCCAGACGGTCCAAGAGAGCCCGGAGACGCCGAAATATCACCCCCAAGCGCCTACGATGGCCTCAAGACGGCCCAACAGGCCTTCAAGACGCCCCAAGAGGTCCCTAAGCGGCGCCCCAAGAGGGCCCCCACAAGCAAAAACCGTCTCATTCCCTTAGAAAAACGTGCATTTTTAACATATCCGCCTCTTCGTCTTTCACACCTTTCAAGGCGGTCCAAGAGGCCCCCAAGATCACCCCAAGACGGCCCGAGAGACCCTCAAGACCGCTCAAAGACGGCCCAAGAGCGCTCCAAGAAGGCCCAAGAAACCCTCAAGACGGTCCAAGAGGCCCCAAGACGGCCCCATGATTGAGGTCCACAGGGGCAACCTGAATGGAAATTTTGAGCCTCCCCCCCTCCCCGCTCCGAAACCACACCCCGAAATGCCCTACAAACAAAATGGAAAAAAAAAAGAACAAAGAAAAAAAAAAAAAAAAGACACAAAGCACAAAAAAAAGAAGAAACCAAAAAGCCCCAAGTAGCCCCACGAAACCCCCAAGAGAGCCCCAAGAGGCCCCCAACAGGCCGCAAGAAAGCCCCAAGAGGCCCCCAAGAGACCCCCAGGAAGCTCCCAGGAGGCCCCCAAGAGGCCAGGCAGACCCCCCCAAGAGACCACCAAGAGGGCCCACCCAGAGCCATCCACGAGGCCTCCCCAAGTTCCCAAGAAGCTCCCACGAAGAAAGAAACATATAAATTAAGAAAACGAAAGGAGCTTCCAAAAAAAAAAAAAAAAAAAAAAAAAAAAAAAAAAAGAAAAAATAAAAAAAAAAAAAAAAAAAAAAAAAAAAAAAAACAAAAAAAAAAAAAGAAAAAACCTTCCCCAAAAATCCAAAAAAAAAAAAAAAAAAAAAAAGAGGGCTCCCAAGACCCCCCAAGACCCCGCGATGGCACAATACGGGCCGGCGGAATGAGCGAAGCGATTCAATAAGTATCCCCCGTCCGTCCGTCCGTCAGGCGGTGGCCCCGGCGGTGTCCCGCGGTGTCCCGTGGTGTCCAGTTGAATGTAATCGATCGTGAAATCGAGAATGAGATCGATCAGGATGTCGATACTGAGATCGATGTGGTGCCACGAGGTGCCCCAAAAAGTGAAATCGATAGTGATATTGATGGTGGGATCAACCGGTGTCCAGTGGTGTCCCGTTGACTGATACCGATCGTGAAATCGATACTGAGATCGATGTGGTGCCCTGAAGTGTCCCGTGGTGTCCCAAAGAAAGAAATCGATAGTGATATCGATGGTGAGATCGACAGGTGTCCCGTGGTGTCCCGTTGCGTGAGATCGATCGTGAGATCGATACTGATATCGATCGCGAGATCGGTGTGGTGTCCCGAAGTGTCCCGTGGTGTCCCGTTGAAAGAGATCGATAATGATATCGATAGTGAGACCGATAGTGACATCGAGAGGCGTCCCGCGGTGTCCCGTGGTGTCCCGTTGAGTGATACCGATAATGATATCGATAGTGAGATCGACAAGTGTTCCGTAGTGTCCCTTGGAGTGAAATCGACAGCGATATCGATTGAGTCAGATGTTGGTTCCCCCCTCTCCCCCCCCGCACAACCATGTTATCACCCGAAGGGTGGTCGTATAGGTATACGTAGATGTCGCAACAGGAACTGTCAAACAAAACTTGCGCTCGCGCTCCAGCAAATTCATATGAAAGAAAAGAAAGCAAAAAAAAAAAAAAAAATAAAAAGAAAAAGAAAAAAGGAAACAGTTACAAAAACACAAAAAAAAAAAGGATGAGAAAAAAATTAAGAAAAAAGAAGATAAAAAATACGTAAAAACGGTGAACTGATAAAAAAAATAAAAAAAAACATAAAGAAACAGGACAAAAAAAAAAACAAAAAGGAAAACTAAAAGGTTAATGGACTAATAAAACAAAGTTAAAACAAAAAAAAATGAAAAGCCAACATGTTCGTAACATGTGACCAAATGGGTTTAAGTGAGATACGCGGCACTCAACGGGAAAAGTGTGGAGGATGAAGAGGAGGAGACAGGGACGGAGGGGAGATGTTTTCCACATGGCAGCGTGGCGACGCGCACCTCCACCCGGGCGCGGACCCCGGTGGTCCACGCCCGGCGCGCGTGCGTGGGCCCTGACGGCCCACGCGCTCGCGCTCTGGCACGCCTGCGGCCGCGCGGCCCAGGCGTCAGGGAGCAAAGCGGGGTGGGTGGGCACCCGCGCGTCGGCCTGAGCCGAACGTTACGGACCCAAAATGGCCACCTGAGCCCACACCCCCTCCCACTTAACCTGCAGTCTACAAACCTATCAGACTATACAAGTTAAGTGAGATACGCGTGCACTCAACGGAGGGGGGGGGGGAGGAGAGGAGGAGACAGGGACGGAGGGGAGATATTCTTATTCATGGCAGCGTGGCGACGCGCACCTCCGCCCGGGCACGGACCCTGGCGGTCCACGCCCGGCGCGCGCGCGTGGCCCCTGACGGCGCACGCGCTCGCGCTCTGGCAGGCCTGCGGCCGCGCGGCCACGAGAAAGTAAAAGCGCAGCAGCGCGCGCAGGGCCGCCCCGCCAGAGGCACAGGGCGGGGCTCGAGGCCCGGCGAGCTCCGCGCGCGCGGCCACTAGCCTGCATCCTCGAGGCCTTCCGCGCCCCGCGCACCCAGAGCGCGGGCGCGGCGCGTGCGCGAAGAGCGCAAAGTAAGAAAGAAAAACGAAGCGGCGCGTGATGCGCCGAGCGCAGAGCGCAAGCGTGGCCCCGCCCGCGCAGCGCGCAGGAAGAAGGGGGCCGCATAGCGCGCGACGCGCGCGCCATGCTCAAGTCAACCTCTCACTCACGGGCCTGGGCCCGTTTGGCGGTCCGCCTCAGTGGGCCGCTGTCTCCCGCCCGCAGCCCGCGATGCCGCGGTCGCTGGCGTCGGGATGTGGGGCGCTGCCACGCCTAGATGGATGGCGTGTCCCCCTGGCGGCCCCGGCCCTCGTCGCCGCTGCGATCTCCGCCGCGCTCACTGCGGCTGCGGGGGCTGCCGCCATCGCCGCCCCTCGAAGCGCGGCTGCCCGCGCCGGTCCTGCCACGCTCGCTCGGGCCGCAGCTGCCCTGGTCGCCCTTGGAATAGCCGCCCTTGCCGCCCTTGTCGCCCTTGCCGCGGCCCTTGGCGCCCTTGGCAGTCGCGCCGGCGTGCTTGCCCTTGACCTTGCCGCCCTTGCCGCCCTTGTCGCCCGAGCCCTTGCCGCGCCAGGCTGGGGTCCCTCCCCCGCCGGCGGCGGCCTCTGCTGCGGCTGCCGCAGCGAGCGTCCTTTCTTCTCCTGCTCGTACCAGCCGCCGCGGGGAGCGCGAAGCTGCCCGGCGTGCTTCCCGGTCTGACGCCGCGAGCGGCCGGGGGGGGTGTCGCCGCGGTGCGCCCGCGCTGGGCCCCGCGCCAGGCTGCGGCTGGGCGACCTCTCGCGCTTGGGCCAGCTGAGGTCGCCCGGCGGGCGGCCCCCCTCAGCGCCCGCGCTCGCAGCACCCGCGCTGGGGCGCTCTCCGCGGCCGGAGCTGGGGCCCGGCGCCTCTCGCTCGGCGTGGCCGCTCTGCCGGGCCTTCTCCACCGCCGTCTTGGGCTTGCCGTAGCCGACGCGGCAGGCCTCGCAGTAAGAAAATGAAAAACATAGAAAGAGGAGAGATATATAAAAAAAAAAAAAATCAAAGAAAAGAAGAGAAAGGAAAAGAAAAAAAAAAAAAGTAGGAATTGAAAGAAGAAAAAAAAAAGAAAATAAAGGAAAAAAAGGAAAAATGCTAAAATATCTAAAAAGAATAAAGAGTAAAAAAAAAGAATAAAAAAATGAAAAAAAAAAAAAAAAATAGAAGGAGCAAGAAAAAAAAAATAAAAGAGAAAAAAAAAAAAATAGAGTAAAAAAAAAAAGAAAAAAAAAAACATAGTAAGACAAAAGAAACTCACGTCGCACCCCTTGCAGTGCCACCGCAGGGCTCCGCTGTTAGCTCCGCCCGCGGGGCACATCTCGCAGCCCCAACCGTCTCCCGGGTCGAAGGAGCTCCAGCGCATCTTGCGAGCGCACGTCGGGCAGGCAGGCGGCTGGATGGTCGGGCCATCCTCCCCGTCGCTGCCTGGGTCGGGGCCGCGAGGCCGGCTCGCCCGCTCCGCGACCACCGTGCAGGGGTCCGTCTTGTAAAACCGGTAGTTCGACCGCATGCACTCCCGCGCGCGCTTTGCATCCGCGCGGCGCTGGAACTCGACGAGCACACACGGCTCCCGCTTGTGGCGGTGGTCGTACAGGAAGGCGATGTGCTTGACGACGCCGAAGGGCACCACCACCTGCCTGACCACCTCGGCGTCGACGTGGTGCGGCACCCGCTCGATGCGGATGATGGCCTCGCCCTCGTCGTGCTGGTCACTGGGCTGCTGCTGGGCGCTCTGGCGCTGCTCCTCCTTGCGCCTGCGGCGGCTCCTCGAGCGCGGCCGGCGCTGGGGTGGGCTGTCCCCCGCGCCTGGCGTCGCCGTCTCCTCCACCTCCGTCTCTACCTCGAGGGACCTCGGCGGGGCCCCTCCGCTCTTGGGCTTCAGGGCGGCCTCCCGCTTCACGACGACGGCCCTCGGAGGTGCGCCCCCAGTCTTGGGCTTCAGGGCGGCCTCCTCCGCGCGCTCCTCGCGCTCGCGGTCGCGGCGCTCCTCGCGCTCGCGGTCGCGGCGCCGCGTGCGCGAGGGGGTCCGGGCGGCCCGACCGCGCCTGCGGACCGCCTCGGCGAGGCGCCTCTGCTCCGGAGAGCGTGGGGGCCGAGGGCGCTCCGCCGGGGCGCCCTTGCTCCGGCGCCGCGCTGCAGCCTGGATGGCCGCTCGCGCCAGCGCCGCGGCCACGGCGTCTTCGCTCGGGTCGAGCGCGGGGGCCGGAGCAGGGCCCGCCTCGCCCTTGCTCGAGGCGTCCTCCACGTCGGTGAGTCCGCCGACCGCCTCCGCGTCCACCGTGCGCATCATGTCGAGCAGCCCCTTTTTGTTCTTGCAGAGCTCGCGGAGCCCCGGCATGGGCTGCCCCTGGAACTGGGCCAGGGCGAGCGCCAGCTTGGCCGCCTGGCGCTGGACCTTGACGTTCGGCCCCGCGCCCACTCCCCAAGCGCCGCGCTTGCCGTCGACGAGCACCAGCTGGCCGTGGTCCTCGCTCGCCCCCGCGGCCAGGCAGGCCGCCGCGATGCACGGGGCTGCCTCGTGGTCGTGGTTGACCACCTCGACGAGGTCCTCGCTGTTCAGCTCGTCCACCACCGTGTACAGGATGTTGTGGTCGGCGCTCCGGAGCTCGTCCGCCAGCGCGGACCCCGAGACGACGACGCCGAGCGGATTCACCGCCATGATGCTGTAGTCGTGGTAGCGCGCCTTGCTGTGGTCCAGGGCCACCGAGCCCACGAGGAACCCAACGATGCACGCTGCTGGCGCGCGGAGCGGAGGCGCGGCTGGCGCGCGGGGCTGGGGCGCGCGCGCCGCTAGCGCGCCTCGCTCTGGAGTCGGAGACGGCTGCGGATGAGAGGACCAGGAGGAGGTGGGTGCGCCTGGGGCGATCGGGGGCGGCGGCGAAGGGGGATTCGAGGACGAGAGGTCCACCGGGATACCCCCGCAACGTGAAGCCCCCGCCCCGAACCGAACACCTGGCTTCCCAACGCGCCCGCTAGCTCCCCGCCCCGGCTCGTGTCTCACCTGCTCCTCATCCTTTCCCCCCTCCATTTTTGCCCCGGCTGACGCCGATGGGCGCGCCCGCGGGGGTCTCCCGGGCGCCCGGGCCGGGCGCTCCGAGGGCCTCAGGTCGCTCCCAAACGGGGGCCGGTACTCCCGACCAGCCGGTCGGGGCGGGTGCCGGCCAGATCGCCGTCGCCACCGCGGGCGGCGTCCAGTGCCAGTAAGGCGTGGCCTTCCGCCGCGCCTCGGGCTAACGGTGCCTGGCGCCGGTGTTCCTCCCAGAGGTATCCGTGGAAGGCGTCCGTGGACCACCTCCCAAACCTCTTGGCCGCCTCTAGGTCGCGACAGGCGTGGTGCAACGCCATCGCGCCCCCGATGCGAAGGGAGTGGGATCCCATCTGGCCCGCGTCCACGCCACAAGCGGCGGCCGCGAGCTGGAGGAGCCCCTGCACCTCCTCCCGCGTAATCGGGTGGCTGTGAGGCCTGCAGAACAGGGGGGGGCCCGCCTCGGTCCCTTGTCCGAACCGTTCCGGCAGCTCCCCCTGGAGTCTGGCCAGTGCGTCCACGAAGCACAAATCCACCCCCGAACGGAAGTGGTTGCGCACGCAGCCCGCGTTAAACTGGTCCGTCTTGGACGACGTGATCGTCAGCGCTACCTCGTCGCAGTCGCCGAGCCACGCGCTGGGGGTACCCCCACGCAGGCCCTGCACGTCCTGCCCACGCACCGCCCGTCCCATGCTCCAGGAGCGGTCTTCCTGGACCAAATACTCCGACGCGCGGAGCATGAATAAGTACCCGGTCATGAGCGCCGCCCATAGGATAGTCGCCTCTCGGCGCGTGGCCGTCCCGTGGGCGAACAAGTATTCGCGGAGCCCTCGCAACATGCGGGGGGTGGCTGGCAGCTTCCGCTTCGCCATTCCGCCCCAGCGGCGGAGCCCCTCGATCGTTGTCCAGAGCCGGCGCCGATCGGAGGTCACGTCTCCGAAGCCCGCCAGGGTGTGGGCGTGCCGAATGGCGAACAGGCGCTGGCGGATGGTCGTGGCCCGCCTCTTCATCACCTCGTACAGATACACGACATATCGGATGAGGTCATCCTCGTCCGTCAGGCGGGCGCCCCGCGTCTCCCCCTGGAGGTGCGGGCCCCGGCCTCGGAGCCTCCGCCAGAGTACCCAGTTACGCCGCCCGGCGCTGTAGTTGGCGCGTGTCCCTTCGGCGAGCTTAGCCAGCATCGCCTCGGTGGCGGTCGCGCCCAGCTCGCGGGGGTCGGCAAGCTCACCCCGGACCCCTTTCGGGGCGTCTCCGCCGGCGTAACGCCAGGCCGCGGGCTTCACCAACGCCGGGGCGGGGGCGCTGCGGGCGCGCCGGCGCGTCTTGCGCGGTGGGCGCGCCCCGCCTCCCGCGCCATCCTTGGCGCTCGGTTTGGGCGTCCCCCCGTCCTCCGGGACGGCGAAGGTCACTGCCCCGACCCGCTCCCCGTCTGCCCCGTCCCCCCCTGCCGGGGTGGCCCGAGTGGTGGCAAGGGGGTCGAGCTGGTCCGCCAGCCGAGCAGCGTCGTCCGTTGCCTTTCCCGCCTCCAGCACGACCTCGAATGGCCCGCTTGGGCGGTCGGGGGCCTGAAGCCAGGCCCTCAGCCAACAGCTTCACCATCTCGTCGTTAGCGAGTCGGTCGTAGTCAGGCCCGACGCCGGCGCGCGCCCCGGGTGCCTCGTCTGCGCTTGCCACCTCTACGGCCTGCCTCAGCAGCCGCTCCGCCCACTGAATCACCCAACGCGCCGTGCGGCGCGGGAGTGCGCGGGCGGCCTGCCGCATGCGCTCAGCGATCGGCATACCTCCCAGACCCAGAGCACCCCACAGCTCCGCCGCGCCCCCCTGCGCGCACCAGATTTCCTTCGGGTGCAGGACTCGCGCGGTCCAACCAGCCTCGGACCCCTCAAGGACCATGGTGTTCGCATAGCCCTTCAACAGGTCGGGCTTCGCCCGAGCCGTGCGGCAGGGCCCGCGCGGATCATGAATCACTGCGCGCCGGGCCCGCCCACCCCCCGCCGGCTGCCACGTGCCGCGCGGCCAGGGCATCATGCGATCCCCAGTCGTCGAGATCCGGGGGTCCACGAGCAGTGTTCCCCCGCTGAGGTCCAGGCGGATTTCGTCCAGCGGCGGCCGCCCTGCCTCTCTCCAGAGCTGGCAGAGGCCGCGCGGCTCCACGCAAGGCTGCCCCAGGGGGGGGGGGGATGGGACCCGGGGCCCGGGTCCGTTCTCCACGCCCCCAAACCTGGGCCGCCCGCGCGCGCGCCGTGACATCGCCGAAGTGCGCGCACAGAAGACGCGTCTCGGGGGAGAGAGCCACATAGCCTAGCGCGCACCCAGACGCGCTGCAGCGCAATTGACGGGGGCGTCGAGCAGCACGCCCAACGGCCGGATGGCGATCAGTAGTCGCTCCAGGCCCGCTGCCTCGCGTCCGCCGGGATCCTCCGACAGTGACGCGCGCGCCCAGCGGACCTGTAGTGCCCCTGCGGGGTCCTTGGGGTGGTCGCCGCCGTCCGGGCCCCATCGGTCGCCGACATCCCAAGGTGCCAGCAGTGCCGACCCGCCAAGGCTCTCCCAGGCCTCCCCAAAGGGGGGCCACGCGGTTCCCACCTCCAGTAGCCGCGCCCCGTCGACTTGCAGGGGTGCGTAGCGTGGCAGGGCCTCTCGGGCTCCCTTGACTTGGAGCGCGGCCGCGCGCCAGGGGCCGTCGCCTCCTGGCATCCGCAGCTCGCGCTGGGCGGCCTCCTCCACCAGCTCGCCCCGTGCGCGGGGCTGCCGGTGATAACTCGGTCCATCCCGCCTCCGCCATCCGCTGGCGCACCTCCGCCACCGTAGCTCGAGTCACGAAGTCGGCCAACTCGCTGTGGTAAGTTCGCAAGTAAAGTCCGTCCACGACCCGGAACTTGCACCGTAGCTCCAGCATGGCCAGGACTCGAAGCAAGTAGCGCGCCACCGCGTTCCGTGCACGGCGGCGTCGCAGCCAACGACTGACATTACTGTTGTCCGTGACGTACGGCAGGAGAAGCTGGAACCAGTCCGGGCCTTTAAATAAGGCTATCAAGCAAAGGAGCTCGACCACCGCGATGATCTCCCCCTCTCCCGGAGATCCTGCGTCATGATTTTTTCAAGGCGCTCTGAGGCGCCTTGAAAATAAATCAAGCGCTTGGCAAAAATCACAACACGCTCTCATCGGGAGCGGATTGAAAATGGAAGCGCAAGACGCTCAACGAAACCAAGCCGCGTGCAACGCTAGCGTTGCAGCCGTTGCAGACGTTGCGGCGCCGTTGCAGCCGATTCAGAGACAGTTGAAACCTCATGCAGCCCATGCAGCGATCTAAGCTGCGTTCAGCGCCAGCGCTGCGCGTTGAACGTATAACATACATCATAACAAGGCATCGCATAGCATATCCACTAGCGTAACATATGATACCGTTTTGAGCCCGCGCTGAGGAGGAAAAGAGGAGGGTCAGGAAGGGAGAGGGGGGAAGGAGCCTCTCCCTCCCTCCCTTTCCCTCCCCTCCCTCCCCTCCCTCCCTCCCTCCCCTCTCTCCCTCGTTCCCTCCTTCTCCCTTTCCCTGTCTTTCCCCCTCCCTCCCCCTCCCTTTCCCTCTCCGTCGCTTGTTTCCAGCTGCAGTTGTCGCCGCTGCGTCTGGTCTGCGCTTGGCTGTGCGATCGGGCCAGGCCTTTGAGGGGGCGGATGAATCGGGAACGTCTGCGCCTGCCTTCCAGGAAGCACGGCAGAAGCCCCCGATCGATCTGAGAAGCACCCCGCCCCCTCGAAAGGCCTCGCCCCTTCGCCCCGCCGCCTCGCGCACGCCAGCTGGCCAGATGGCCCTCAGAGCTCATCAAATGTTTCATATTCGATCATGGCCTCATCGTCCGCCTCGTCTTCGATGGCCCGCAAGGCCGTAACGATATCAGCCTGGGATCTGTTTTCATTGTTGTTTTTCTCGCCGTTGTCCTCTTCCCCCTCCTCCGCCTGTCGTCGCCGCCGTCGACGCCGCCGCCGTCGCCGTCGCCGTCGTCGTCATCATCGTCGCCCCCCGTTTCCCTCGCTCGCATCCTCGAGCATCGGCGCACACTCATCGGCCAACTGTCGATGAAACGCCTGGATGCCGTTCACAACTGTCGGGGACACACCTAAGCATCTGCGTACTCGAACTCGGGGACAGTCGATGACGGGAAGCGCGCCAAGCCAGGCCACGGGTTGAACAGTAGATTCACCCTCTTGGGTAATTTCCCCCTCTTTCCTATCCACCTCCTCCTCCTCCTGTCCTTCACCCTCCCCCCCCTCCTATCGGGCCCAGGTCCCACAACTGCCGCTGCTGGAACCCCGTCGAGGCCCAGCCAGGCTCGAGCACGCACCACCCTCGGGAGAAATGGTAGGGCGGCCTCTTCATGAGGCTCGGGAGCGTCCATTGCGGGGCCCACGGCTTGACCCACAAGACGGCCCCCAAAGAGAATGAGGAGGAGGAGGAGGAGGATCAGGGGGGATCAGGAGCATGAGGAGGAGGACGGAGGATGCGGAGGAAGAGGAGGGAGGAGGGTGGCCGCCCACACATCCAACGTCTAATATCATGTTTGTTTGTTTTTACAAGTGTCTCTGAAAGCAGTTTTCGGGCCCAGGGACCGTCAAGTAACAATTCAAACACACAACTTCTCCTATAGAAGTTGTCGGGGTCGCAGTTCCAGGGGCCGCGCGTTGAAACAACATCAAAAAACGTCGGATGTCTAGGAGGGGCCAGACCTCCCACGTCGGCCTCTCGAGGCCGTTCCTCGGCTCGATCGGGGCCCGAAGCCGACTCCTTGGCTCGATCGGGGCCCGAAGCCGACTCGGGACTCTTTCCCCTCCCATTCCTTCCCCTTCCTCCCTCGATCGTCTCGGCGCTTGTTTCAGCGCAGCCGCAACGCCGACCTCCCTCCGCCGCACCGCGGCGCGCTCGGTCACCGGTGCCTCCCCTTCCCATTTCTGGTGCGTCCGCGTGCACCCAGACATCCGCCCATATGTTTGCTCCTCAATTCGCGGCTCTATATGGGCCCCTTCCCTAGGTGTATTTTGGGCGCTCCGCATCCATGGCCCCAGGGCCCGAAAGCGGCCCCCGAGGGTCTACATCGAGGACATGCCGCCGATTGGGAAAAAACAAAAAACCATATCGTCGGAGGTCCTGGGTACAACTCTTTATATATATACGTGCATATATAGATGCACATGTAAACACATAGATTGCACGGGATGATTCATACACATCTACATGTGTCCGTGCTGGTGTGGGCACTAATTATATGCGCGTGTGTGTATGTACACATGTGTATGTACAATATACGCACATATATATATATATATATACACACTCTCTCTCCCCCGCATGCACGCGCCCTCCCCAGCTGCAGCCAGCAACGTCCAGCGTCGGCCGCGCGGGCGGTGGTCACCGCAGCACGTCGACGTCCCAGGGGACAGGAGGAATGACTCGAGGAGGAGGAGACGGAGGTGATAGGAGGTTTTCGAGGGACATGTGCGGACACGGGAGTGGAGGTGAGGCTGGAGGAGGGGGAGGAGGAGGAGAAAGCTAGGAGGAGGAGGAGGAGGAGGAGGAGGAGGACGAGGTGGTAGGAGGTTTTGAACCAGGGACACTAGGAGGCACTAGGAGGTTTGGGAGGAGGCACTAGGAGGTTTGAGGGAGGGGCATACGCAAAACGAACAGCTAGCACCTCTCGGGAAGGACCTTCCCGAGAAATGTGCTGTAAAAAGTGCTACCCCCGTGGAGGGCGGACGCTACGCGGGACATAAGCCGATTTTCGGCTTCGTCCGCGTAGCACCAAAAAAAACGGGGGTTTCCATGTTTTAAAACATTGGCCACAAGGTGGACGGCCACGTGGTGTTTGAAGACCGCGTGGCCGCCCCAGGACTGCCAAAATTGCAGGTATCGCAACATGGCCTTCTGCAGGGACCGCCTGCCAGCGTCAGACATGACGCGGGGCTCACTATTCATTATCTCGTGAGCCTTATTCAGCTCCTTGATCGCAAACTGTAGATAGCGATCCTTAGGACCTAGCAAACCCGCGTTCTCTTCGAGAAGGGTCTCCGCCAGAGGCAGTAAGTGCCTCGTTTCAGCCGCCTTGGCCTTCAAGCGGCCTTTTGAAAACATTTCGAGCTTAATCTTATTAACTCGGCTGCGAAACCCCTGCTTCAGCCTGGTCCCTACTCTGGTGTTCGGGCTCGCGCGGTAGAAGGCTTTCATCCGCCTTTGCGCGGGCGGAAATCAAACAAATCATGAGAGGCGATGGGGGGCGCGTCGCCCGATCAAGGCGAGCATTCCTGGGGGGAGCGGAGATCTTTCATATCAGAACGCAGGGCCTTCTGAGGAAGTCCACGTTGTCCTCCCTGCGGCCCTTGGCCTTGAAGCGCCTCGAGCGGGCGAAATTCTTCCTGACCAGCAAAAGGAAGATGGAACCGATGATCCACTGGCTGCAGCCTAAATCCAGCACGCGCATCGCGTCGAAATGGGTCATCTCGAATCGGAAGCCAGGGATGAACAGCAACGGGCAAATCAGGTTCAAGCCCATGTTGATGCCCGTGTTGAAAAACGTGAGCAGGGCCGGAACAGCAACGTCTCTCAAAGCGTGCACATCATGCAACGGGCCGTCTTCGATGAGTCGAAATCCTTTGGACAGCTGGAGTTCTGGGAAATCAGAATGCAATCCATATCCGCCCAGGTCTCCGTCGAAATGCATGTGTCTCATGAGTCGCCGCAATTGGGGTTGAGAAGTAACTCTGCGCTTCACGATGGATCGTTGAACCATGACATTATAAGCTGCATGGTCTTTTGGCACCCATTCCATGGCATCTATAGTTGTTGGAAAGTTGAAGAGGTTCTGCCGATCACAGCCGCAAGCCATGCATGGAAATATATGATTGGTCCATTGTTTTAAGCCGATCCTTTCCACGATCTCTAGCAGATCGGCCCTTAGCTCAGTAAGGGCGCACGCCCACCCGTCGGCAAAAGGAAATCCATGCTGTGCTGCTCTCAACTCGTCACTGAACGGCTTGTTCTCATGATCAAAGGAAGGGTACACTCCTGATGCCAAGACCACGAATGCCCAAGCAATAACTCTGAGGATGGTCCCAAGGGTGCAAAACCCTTTGCACCCACATCGGCATAAGTCGCTTTTGCGAACAGTACAGATTAAATAACGAACGTTCGTCAGAGAATTGCTCCAGTACATCGCGATGCAGCTGTCTTTTTTCACGTGCGGAAAAGCATCGCTGTAGAACCCTACGGGGCACGCGCGTCCAGGACGTTCCAAATTGACTTGGTGGTTCTCGAACGTCGGCGGGAGATCCTCAGGCTTAAACTTTGAAGGGTCCCAAGCGTTCGGGTCTTCCTTGAACGCCTCAGCGAACTGGTCGTAGGGTAAGTTCATGGGGAACGCCACGTGGGCGCGCTGTTCGGTGGTCTTGTCCCAAATGGGGATCATCGGCTGGAAGAAAGATTCTGTTGACCGAGCTTGCACAGCATCGCGAAGATGTTGCGCATGGTGCGTGGAAGAAGGCTTGCGCGCTAAGGTCTCAAGGCCGCTGCCTCGAGCGCCTGCCCGAACAGAGTGCCAGCAAATCGTATTCACAGCCGCGGCTGAGAGTAACCCTTGTTTGTACTGCTGCAAGAGGTATTTTCGCAAGCCTTCTCCGTGGTCTGTGTCCTCTTGAATCGGCTCTTCGATTGCCAAGGTCTCGGCGGCAGCCCGACTGGACATCAACAGACGGTGAAACTGAAAGAAAAGTGAAACTGGTGAAAATGAAACTGCGCACGAAAACAAATGCGAAAACACATTTAGGGCCTCAATGGTTACGGGCGCGCCTGACCTGCCCTGCGCCGCCCGCTGGCACGGCAGCACCGTCCTCCCTTAGAGGAGGTCCTGCTCATGTAAGTCGAGGTCCTCTCAAAAATCATCCTCGCCAATTCGACCTGCACAGGTCGACCTCCAGAGGTTTTCCACGGGGCTCCAGGGTCCAGAAACGGCTCCAGGGGCCACAGCAAATGAAACATGAAAATGCTATTTTTAAGCCCTCGTCACTGCACCCTTGCACTCAATCCCCACAAGCAAACCCTGCACAGACATCCCTGCAAGACATCGATCAATGCAAAGACACGCTGAGTGCAACATGCACTATGATCTAGACCCAGAAATCTGACGATGTGATCTTTTCAACCCGCGGCCCCAGAATCCTGGAGGGGCGGTTCTTCGCCCTGGGCCCGTTTTTGATGGCCCCAGGGCCCCAATGCGGCCACCAGGCCCACATGCTCGAAAAACTGCCAGGACTAAAAAACGATATCGTCGGAGATCTGGGCCTCCACGAATGCCTCCATGCTGCACTTTGTCCTAACCGTTTTCGCACGCGCGGATCCTCGAGAGCCCGTCCGAAGCGTCAAGAGTTAGCAAAGCAATATCTGTGCCCACATCACAAGGCAGTGGCGCTAGCGAGCCCCATCTTCATATTCCTTCCGTTGTGTTTCCACTCCTCCTCATAATCCCTCATCCTCCTGATCCTCCATCTTTCTCATCCTCCTCATCCTCATCCTCCGTTTCCAAACGGACCGTGGTCCTGCCCTCATCTTCCTCATCCTCCTGATAATCCTGCCTTCCGATCCTCACAAACAAGCCCTGCAAAGATATCAATCCGTGCAAGACAGCCCACAACCCCTGCAAGACAACCGACAATCTCTGCACCTGCACCAACAAACCCTGCACTCACAGCAGCGTGAGTGGCACTCACGATTTCTTTTGCTTCTTCGAGTTCGGCGTCTTGAGGGCCGCCTGCGCGTTGTCGTAGCTGTCCATTACCGGTTTGATGGCCTCCAGCAAAGCTTTGGCCTCGAAGCGTTTTCCCCATTAACAACGCAATTCAATGACACAGATCATGAAATCGGAGGGCGACGAGGTACCAGGGCGGAGGAGAATGAGGAGGGAGGAGGGCGGGCTGGGCTTCAGGGAGGAGCTGGAGTTGAGGTTTCGCAACATGTTCTAAGCTGTTTAGAACATGTTGAGGAGGAAGGCGAGGGGAGGAGGCGGAGGAGGAGGAAGGCGAGGGAGGGGGCCCGGACGTCCAGACCATCAGCCCGTCGGTCCGCCTCCCTCCTCCACTCGTCCTCCTACTCGCCCTGGCCATCCGGTCGGCTCGGGTATGGTATCGGACGATGCACACATACGTCCATAAGGATACACATGCTCCTATCCGCGCGCGCGCAAATATACCTCCGACATACGCACAAAAATACTATGCCGGCTTCCGTGAGGTCGAGACTAATACTTGCCGTTAGGCAATGGCGGGCAAAGGTGAGTACTGGGGGGCGTCAGTAGGCAATCAGCATGTCTGCCAATGGGCGATGTCGCGTGGAAGTTGAACCGAGAAACATAAATAATGTGTATGTATGGAAGTGTGTATATAGTGGTGTACAGTGTGTGATATATAGGTGTAATACAGATAGGGCGTACGGCTACTACAACTGTGATTAATAATCCTAGCGATATTCCTAATAGTAGTAGTGATGTGTCGTCATCATGCTGCCCATGTACACTTGGTGGTCGAGTAATGCAACGTCTCGAAGGGTGAGGACAATTACAAGTATACACAATAACATGGATCTGAAAGATGGTAAATGTACGGCAGGTCTCCTGGATGGTCTTGAAGTTCTCGTCGATCTGGCCTTTGAAGCTGGTCAGGATGCCGCCAGAGGTCTTCGCTTTCGCCTCCCCAACGCTCCCAAGAAGGGACGAGCACGGCCTGGATGAGCAGGAGGAGAAGGAATGCATGAACAAAGTAATGATGAAGAGTTGGGCACACATGCAGGGCGATCGGGGCAACAACAAGGGCCCCAGCACGCCTCGATCCCGCGGCTCCCCCCGCCCACCACGTAACCACCAAGGATCGCTTTCGTGTGCGAAGCCTCGCCCAAGATCGTCGCCATCTCCACTGACTCCTTCGATGCCTTGGAAGGTGCCGCGCCCGAGGGGCATGGGCCGCCAGACTGCTGCGCCTCTGGCTCCTGGGAGGGGGGTGGGTGGGTGCCCAGGTGCGGATGGTGAAGCTGAGGGTGGCAAGGGTGAGGCTGGTATAAGGACGATGATCCGAGGCTGAGTGTCCAGGTACGTTACGAATTGCTGTGAGGCCCTGATGCTTTGGAGGTGTGGAACAAGGATCCTCGTCCGAGCTGTAGCTGTAGGAGCTCGAATCGTCACTGTCCGAAGGCTTTGCCTCCCCCCTCACGTTGCATGCTTGTGCAGATGCATACAGACACTCATGTATATATTGATCTCTAGGGTAAGCTAGACCTCGGAATGGGGGTGAGGCCCCAAATCGGTATTAACATGTTTTTGAAGTTGATTCTGATCCTCGGAATGGGGGTGAGGCCCCATATCGGTACCAATCGTTGCAACATTTTTTTGAAGTTGCTTCTGATCCTCGGAATGGGGGTGAGGCCCCAAATCGATACCAACTGATCCTCGGAATGGGGCATGTGGTAAGTCACGTGTACATATGCATTCACATATGTGCGTGCATACTTATGTGTATATATATGTATATGTGCATATGTGTAGCGTTATATGTATGTATCTGAACACACGATATACATACGCACACGCGTGTACAACTCGAACCAATCAACAACACGAATCGCATGACCACTACATGCAGTCGGCAACGCAGCAAATATCACGTGAAATCAAACGTTTGCACTGAACTCCCACCGTGGTGAATCTCTCTAGGATGCTTCCCCAGCCCCACTTTTACACCCGATGTGCCGCCCATCTGCTGTGTGACAGCCGCCGCAGACATCTCGCGCCCCTCCGCCCTCGTCTGGCGCATCTGGCCGTGAACCTGAGCCAGCTGAGGATATGGAAACGGCCTGAAAGATATGGGGACGAATCGCCACAGCAGGAGGAGGCGACCGAAGAGCAGGCCACAACGCCGTGCCGTACAGACAATGCACATTACAACTCTGACGCTCAAGGAAAGAACAAAACCAAACAATGATAGGAGGGAACTTGCTCGTTGATCTCACTCATGTCGATCTTCTTGTACAGCGCGATGCCGTGCTGCGGATGCACCTCCACTACCACGTGTCATCCTCATCCTCCTGATCCTCATCCTCCTCATCCTCCTCATCCTGAGTGAGTGTGGGACCCCTGAGACCGAAAGTGAGATCGAAAGTGAGATCGATCGAGTGTGGTTTGAGTCAGATCCTCATCCTCCTCGTCCTCCTCATCCTGAGTGAGTGTGGGACCCCTGAGACCGAAAGTGAGACCGAAAGTGAGATCGATCGAAGTGAGATCGATCGAAAGTGAGATCGAAAGTGAGATCGATCGTCATCCTCCTCATTTTCCTCATCCTCCTCACCTTCATCCTGATCCCGTCTGGTCATCCTCATATTCCTCATCCTCCTCGTCCTCGTCCTCCTTCAAACACGGATGCCATTGCGTATACATGTGCAACGGCCCCGCCTTCGTGTGCCCAGGGACGCTCGTGCAATACTTGATGATCGCTTTCTGCGTGGCCACCTGCCTGCGGGTTGGGGGGGCGATGTCATCCTTTCCCATCCCCTCCGATCCTTTCCCATCCCCTCCCATCCCCTCCCATCTTATCCCATCCCATCCCCTCCCATCTCCTCCCCTGCCTGACAGTTTCCCTCAACCATCCTGTCCCGTCGATCCCCTCCCATCCTATGCTTCCCACCCCTTGTCCCTCCTTCACATATTAATCCTCCCCTTCCCTTTCCTCGCTCGAGCAAGCATCGAGCCTCTGCCCAAAATCAGCGTGGTCGATCTCGGGGCGCCACCCGAGGTCGATCAGGATGCCATCAGCTGTCAACCTGGGCCGGATCCCAGGCGGGCGGATGCATGCGACAGTGGAGTGTCGATGCGCATATACATTGCATATGTACATATGAGTAGGTGTATTTGCATATTGTAACAATCACACATATGTATACGTGTTTACGTATATCACATCTATTTACCAGCACTCCATACGCACCCATAGATACAGTATATAGGTTTTGCCACATAAAAAACAAAAAAAAAAAAAAATGTAAAAAAAAAAAAAAAAAAAAAAATAAAAAAAAAAAAAAAAAAAAAAAAAAAAAAAAAAAAAGAAAAAAAAAAAAAAAAAAAAAAAAAAAAAAAAAAAAAGAAAAAAAAAAAAAAAAAAAAAAAAAAAAAAAAAACATCAATGAACCAGTTGCCCAGGTCTTTCTCAGTCGTTCTCTTCTCAAAGTACTCATTCTTGGCCTCGATAACTTTTTCGAAGTCACCTCGCTCGATCGACGCGTCGACCCAAGGGGGGCAAGGAGAAGCACGGGCACACGTCGAGCAAATGGAACTAATGACGCGCACATATGACGCAGCACTCATGGCAAAAACATTCGGGCGGCCTGACTCATCCCAGATCTTCGCCCACTTGCGCTTTGTAGCGGTGGCCACCTTTTTGTATTCTTTCTTGGTGATGCGCCCGTCGACGTTAATCTGGTACCTCCCTTCCTGTGGCTGCATGCGTATACGTGTAGATGCATATCTCTGCACATTTGCATATACATATATATATATATATGTATATATATAGTTACATATCTATATACATATACATATATATGTAAGTATATTTATGTTCACATCTAGCCCCCAGGGCGCCGCAAACGCTGCAGCATGTTCTCGTGCTCGCGGTCCTCGTCGGTCTCACGGCGCGCCTGCTCCTTGCGACGCCTGGCCTGCGCTTTGGGTTTGCCCTTGGGTGCCATTGCTCGCCTCCCCCCTCCGCCA
This sequence comes from Prorocentrum cordatum, assembly GCA_963575745.1. NCBI lineage: Eukaryota > Dinophyceae > Prorocentrales > Prorocentraceae > Prorocentrum > Prorocentrum cordatum. The sequence continues at coordinate 102,367 of CAUYUJ010000596.1, forward strand.
TGCAAGTAGGCTTGCCCAAGCAATGCAGAAGACAATGCGGGAGTATGTGAATACCAAGGTACAGATATGTGAATACACGTACTAATGTACATATTTACGCACGTACATATACGTATGTGTGAATACACATTAGGTGCGCACGTGCGTATGTATGTACATGTGCGTATATATTGGTATCCATGTGTGCCACACACGTACATGTGCATACATCTCCGCGTGTATATACGTCTACATGTGTGCGTGAGGCGAGACTGCGAGGCTTGCCAACCCTCGCCCAGTCCGTACGTTGGCCATCTGCGCGAGCGGGGGAGGGGGATCTCTGCCGTTGGACCGGGGCCCGCCGCAGGTATTTCGCACCGGAGCCCCGAGTGCGATTGTGCACAGCTTGCAACTGCACGACAACATATACGCCAGGCCCTGTCGACAACATATACGCCAGGCCCTGTCCACATATACGACAACATATACGCTCACGCACGCCCGCGCACTTTTTTTTTTTGACGCAACATATACGTCAGGGCGCGCCGCCCTATTCGCCTGCTGGCCGATCGCCGCGCCCCGCGGGAGGTCGACGGACCTCCCGCGGGGGGTCAATATATTCCCAACCCGAGCTCGGTGCGCCATGGGGGAGGGGGGGGGGGGGCGGGGGGCGGTGGGATTTTTTTACGAACAAAAAAAATAGAACTGCGAGTGGCTTTCGCGAACCATTGGAGGCGCGTTGGAAATCGTTTTCAAAATGAAAACCCGAGGCGCGAATTTGAAAACAATAGAGGCGCGTTGCCAAAGGAATTCCACGCGCGCGCGCGAGTCGGATCCATCCCGAAGCGCGCTGAAGAACGTTTATAAGGGTTGGACCGCAAAAAAAAAAAAAAAAAAAACTTCAGGGCCGCACGAAGTGCACGTTTGCGAAAAACAGGACAAAAATCGCGCCACATTTGCAAAAATCGAAGCCACATGAAAAACCATGAGACCATGAAAAAACCATGAAACCATGAAAAAACCATGAAAAAACCATGAAAAAAAACATGAAACCATGAAACCATGAAAAAACCATAAAACCATAAAAAAACCATGAAAAAAACATGAAACCATGAAACCATTAAAAAACCATAAAAAAAACCATGAAAAAACAATGAAACCATGAAACCATGAAGAAACCATGAAAAAAACCATGAAAAAACAATGAAAAAACCATGAAACCATGAAACCATGAAACCATAAAAAAACCATGAAAAAAACATGAAACCATGAAACCATGAAAAAACAATGAAAAAACCATGAAAAAACCATGAAACCATGAAACCATGAAACCATGAAAAAACCATGAAAAAAACATGAAAAAACCATGAAAAAACCATGAAACCATGAAACCATGAAAAAACCATGAAAAAAAACCATGAAACCATGAAACCATGAAACCATGAAAAAACAATGAAAAAAACATGAAAAAAAACCATGAACCCATGAAACCATGAAAAAACCATGAAAAAACCACGAAAAAACCATGAAACCATGAAACCATGAAAAAACCATGAAACCATGAAACCATGAAAAAACTATGAAAAAAAACCTTGAAAAAACATGAAACCATGAAAAAACCATGAAAAAACCATGAAACCATGAAACCATGAAAAAACCATGAAAAAACCATGAAAAAAACCATGAAGAAACCATGAAACCATGAAACCATGAAAAAACCATTAAAAAAAACCATGAAACCATGAAAAAACCATGAAAAAAACCATGAAAAAAACCATGAAACCATGAAACCATGAAACCATGAAAAAACAATGAAAAAACCATGAAACCATGAAACCATGAAAAAACAATGAAAAAAACAATGAAAAAACCATGAAACCATGAACCCATGAAACCATGAAAAAACCATGAAAAAGCCCTGAACAAACCATGAAAAAACCATGACGCCAACATGACAAACCATGACACCACCGTGGAAGCACGAGGCCCGCGAGCATTTCCTTTTTTAAAAGACCAAGAACCCACGCCACCAAAAAGCAAACAAAACAAACCAGAAAACATGAACCGCACAGAGTATGCTCGCGGGCCCGTGCCCCCAAGTGCTTCATCTTCATCATGTGATCGCGGCCGTGCTTCTCATAAAACTCCTGTGTGGCAGTGTTGAAGATCTCCACGGCGACGTGCACCTGCGGCGCACGGGGGGGCGCTCTCCCTCCTTGCCCCTCCATGGATGTGGAACCCAACTTAGAGTTTCTTGACCTACATTAAGGGGGGCGGGGGGGGGGGGGTCTTTCAAGGGCCCCTTATCTGTTTTTTTTGTTTTCGAGGGGGCATTGCTGGCGCACCTGAACCCCCAGGCGAATTTAACCCCCTGGGCGCCGAATGCCTTGGATCCGATCGACGGACCCTCCCCCCGCTGCCTTTAACACACACATGCACACACACACACACACACGCGCGCACACTCGCGCACGCACACACACACACACACACACACACACACACACACACATCTGCACGCGGGCAGTGCTCGCGCTGACGGTATATGGAGTGTGTCGTGCCGTAATCAAGTTGGGTTTCACGTGGTTTCCTTTCCCCTGCCTCGCTACCCCGATCGATAAGATCAACGCAACCACGAATATGTGTTTCCAACAGTCTTGTGATGAATTTATGGACCCCTGCAGGACTAGTGCAAACAAAAACAAGCAAACATGTGCACGCAAACGCTCGATCCTACAAGCATGGCCTTGCTTAGGAAGATAAGCGGCAATTGATCTCTGGACTTCAACATATATGTCGTCGAACTCTGCAATCCCATCCTGACCCATGGATATGCATCCCCACTGCGCCCTATTCGCCTGCTGCCTGTAGTTACTTGGTTGCCCGCGAAGGCCGCTCTCTCGCCGCGCTCTTCCGAGCTGTGTTGGGGGCTGGCGGTGTCGAGGGGAACGCATGAAAGGTGACGCTGAGCAGAATTGGATGGTTCAGGGAGGCAAACATTCGAATGATCGAGGTCACGATGCAAAATGCACGCACAATAAAGCACGCGATCGAAACACATGCCATCGAGAGTCTCTTCCATCACCATCGTGCGCGGGATGCGTTGGCCCTGATCCTCATCTTCCTGCGGGCTCACTCCTCCTCTCCTCATGGGTAGCCCCCCTCTCCCCTGAATCGTGGAAGCGTCAATACAAAGGTGACCCGAGTCCGTGATCCAGCTATGTTGCCGTCTCCTTGTCTATGCATCCCTCTCCTTCGCTACGCATAATACGTACATGCAAATACATGCATAGTTAATGTGCAATGTACATTAAAACATGTGTACGTGCACGTGTGTATGTATGTATGTGTATGCGTATGTAAGTGCGTTATGTGCATGTCTGTATGTGTATGTATGTGTATGCACTTACATAGTTAATGTGCAGTGTACCTCAATACTTATGTATGTGCGTACATTCGTGTGTATGTGCCCGTCTATCTGGGCGACTGCAACATACTACTTCGCACTGCATACTGTGCCCCGCCCAGCTCCCTGAGAACAATTTCCCAGCTCGCGCTCTCGGCAACGAGCAGTCACCATTGTCGAATATATAGCCGCGGCGGCAGCCTCCCCTGAGTGGCAGGCTGGCGGCCCCCGATCCCAGTGACACCCCCCCCTCACCTCGAGAAATTGACTTGGGCGCACGGCCATGAAACAAGTGAAGGAAGCACTGGCTGACAGGAATGCCCCCAAATGCGTGCCCCTCACAGATCGTTGAAGATGCCATCGAAGTAGCACTGAAGATGCCGTCGAAATAGCGCTGAAGATGCCGTCGAGATAGCACTGAAGACGCCATCATAGTATATACAGCCTCCCCCTCTCCACACCCGCTCTCTCCGCGAAGGTGATATGCCCAGAAGGTATCCATTTCTCATCGCTCCTCGTCGTCGTCACTGTCCTCACTCCCCTCACTGCCCCCTCTACTCCTCGTCGTCGCCACTGTCCCCTACTCTCTTCAGCGGAGACCCGCATGGAGCACGGATCGATATCTCTTCTCTTCTAGAACGGTCTGCAGTCGAATCCTTCAAACGCTGCGCAATCTAGCTGGAGCCCCGCATCGCCGACCCCGATCCAGCAGCTGGCTCACGTACGGAGAGTGAATGAGGATAGGTTTGGAGGGGCACCCCAAGGAGGATTAGGATGCAGAGACGAAGGAGGGAGGAGGAAGCGATGAGCACCACGACTATATACACGTATATAATCATCGGGCATACCCCTAAAGCTGCTCTCATAACCACGCTTGCCGTCTAAGAGCGGCACACCTGGCTCGAAACGCCCATGATGCAGTCGTCGCCAATGATCGCCTCGCACTCCCGCTGGAGCGAATCGTCGTCGAAAGCGCCCAGGAACCCGTCCAGCTGCGAGTCGTGACCGATCATCGGTTGGAACTCCCGCTGGAGCGAATCGTCGTCGATGGGCTGCTTGTCGTCGTCGTCGTCGTGGTCGATGGTCGGCCGATTGTCGATCGTGAGCTCAGGCTGGGTTCCGTCGACGTCGTCGGGCGCCTCCCCCATCGCGAGCTCAGGCTCGGCGACGGGCAACTGGGACTCAGGCGTGCCGCATGCGTCGGCGACGGGCAACTTGGATTCCGGCTGGGTGATCAGGCTCTCAGGCGGGCTGGACGACTTGGTTACCTCGGTCGTTGACGGCGTCTGATCCGTCTCAAACTCAGCCCTGGTCTGGTAGTCGTCGACGGGCGGGACCTCCTCGGACTGGCTGTCGTCGACGACGATGGTCTCACGTGGCTCCATCTCGACCTCAGTCTGGCTGCCTTCGGCGACCGTCTTGTACTTGGGCGCGAGATAGGCCCCCGAGAAGACCCCATCCCCGCAATCGCTGAGCGAACGGAGGAAGCTTGCCGTGTCATAGTTCACCTGCTGCCCTGCACATGCGCCGCCTGGCGAGCGAACGCATCGATGGGTCGAGCTGCCGCTGCCATCGGAAAGCATCATGGTAGCTGCACGTTTCATGGTGTGTGAACTTCCAGCGTGCAATCGAGATTGCTCCTGACAAAATGGCTACAGAAGGGTCGACCTAACAATTGCCCCGTGGATCTTAGGCCCCCACGGTCAGTTTTACGACTGGGACGTTACCTGTATTGGCATGCCCCGAGTCCACCAATCGATCTCTCTATCGATTGCGAGATCGATTGGTGAAGGACTCGGAGCGTGCCAATACACTAAACGTCCCAATCGTAAAAATGACCCGCCGTCGGTCAGTTTTACGACTGCCGATCTCACAATCGATCTCACCATCGATCTCACTATCGATCTCAGCCCAGTCTTAAAACTGGCCGTCGGTCAGTTTTACGTTTGCCGATCTCACAATCGATCTCACCGATTTACGTTTACGTGTACACATCGATCTCTAGGGTAAGCTAGACCTCGGAATGGGGGTGAGGCCCCAAATCGGTACCAATCGTTGCAACATATTTTTGAAGTTGCTTCTGATCCTCGGAATGGGGGTGAGGCCCCAAATCGGTACCAATCGTTGCAACATTTTTTGAAGTTGCTACTGATCCTCGGAATGGGGGTGAGGCCCCAAATCGGTACCAATCGTTGGAACATGTTTTAGAAGTTGCTTCTGATCCTCGGAATGGGGCATGTGGTAAGTCACGTGTACATATGCATTCACATATGTGCGTGCGTACTCATGTGTATGTATATGTATACGTGCACATGTCTAGTTCTATATGTATGTATCTGAACACACGAAATACATACGCACACGCGTGTACTATCGATCTCAGCCCAGTCGTAAAACTGACCGTCGGTCAGTTGTACCGCTGCCGATCTCACAATCGATCTCACCATCGATCTCACTATCGATCTCAGCCCAGTCGTAAAACTGGCCGTCGGTAAGTTTTACGATCTACGATCTCAGTTTCGGTCTCGCTATCGATCTCACTCGATAGACCTCACTGTCGATATCACCATCGATATGACCATCTCACTGTCTAGGCCCCCCTGGTTTGGAGATCTGTTTCGGGGATCTGCGTCTCCCAAGACGGGCCTACTGGGATGGTGCAGCCCCCACCCCATCTCTCAGGTAAGTAGCCCCGCCCCCCTCCAGGATCATCTCCCAGTCGCCTCGCAGGTAGTATGCTCATTGATCGAGCTCATGAACAGCTTGCCGAAATACTCACCTCCCATGCCCTCCCATGGTTTGCGAGGGAGAGGTGAGCGAATCCATAAGGGTATAGAAAGGAGGTCTCTCTCTCTCTCTCTCTCTCTCTCTCTCTCTCTATCTCTCTATCTCCCCCTCTCCCTCTCCCTCTCCCCCTTCCTCCTGATCCCTCCATCCCTCCTTCCCTCCCTCCCTCGCTCCCTCTTCTCTCTAACCCTACTCCTCGTCCTCCTGGTCCTCAGCCCTTTTGGCTCCCATACCCTGCCCACCAGCTTTCAGTCCACGCCGAGCTCCGCCCGCACCTGCTCGCGGATCGCGGCCGCGTCGCGGTTCTCCACGATGGACTGCAGCACGCACCTCTTCAGCACCTCTTTGATGACAAACTCGCTGAGCTCCGCGGCGGTCTCCACGCCCATGTGCGCCAGGTGCCTCGCAGTCCAGATGCCGTCACGGCAGCCAACGAGCTGAAAGAACTTCTCATCATCCTGTTTCTTGTAGACGCAGCTGATCTCCTCCGAGCTGCGCCTCTTAAGCTTCAGGGCCATCACGTGCTCGTCGTTGTCGCCGAAGTGGAAGCAGTACCACCCGCGCGGGTTCCGATAGACCTGGATCTCGCTCAGCGCTGGGTCGCTCTCGTCGCCCTCGACAGCCACGGCCCCGTCAGCAGCCGCCCCCTCAGGAGCGACCGCCTCAGGAGGGGCGTCGGGATCGACGACGTCATCGCTCTCCTTGGCCTCCTCCTCGCCTTCCTCCTCTCCCTCGTCCTTCTTATCATCCACGGGTTCGGGAACGATCAGTTCCTCAGCCTTGGCCTTCTTTGCTTCAGCGGGCTTCTTCATGATGATCGCAGCGGGCTTCCTCTTCACCACGGCGACCTCTGCGGCCTTCTTCTTTGACTTCATCGGCTTGCCTGCCGTTGCTGGGTCCCGGAGCCACGGTGCGGCAGATGCGCCTGCTGTTGCTGCAGCTGCACCTGCCGCTGGTACTGGCGAGGCCTCTATTGCGTGCCCACTCTTCTCCTGTTTGTCTTTCTTTTCCTTATTTTCCTTTTTTGCCTTTTTGCCCTTCTTGCCCTTCTTGTTCTTCTTCTTCTTCTTCTGCGAGTTGCCCCCCAGGAGGCTCTCCGCGAACATGGGTGCCCGCTTGTGCACCTCCCTAGCCCACGTTACTGTAGGGATCGATCTGAGATCTCTGGATATCGAAATAACCGCAAACCTCCAATGTTTTTTTCAGACTGGTTGAGAACAACTGCCTCCAGAGGCAGTTTTTCTTTCAAAGCAGCCTGTCGGGCCCAGGACCGCGGACTGGGCCCTGGGAAATCCTCCCAAGGACTTCCCAGGGCCGTGCATTGAGAAGAACATTGCAATCCAGAGACCTTCGAAGCAGCAACATCGGAATTGCGAGGGCACCTGCAGTACATTTTACCAGTTCCAGCCCCTGGAGAACACATGCGTTCATGTACACACATTTGTACCTCTATATGTACACAGACAAAGAGAGATAGTGCGTGCGAGAGTGAGAGTGAGAGTGAGGGACTGCTTACATGTAAAGCACAACTTATGTCGACGCTGCAACATCATCATCGTGACCTTCCTTTGATTATGACCTGTCTCCTTCCCCTCCTATGTGTCTTTCCCTCCATCCCTCCCTGCCTCCTGACTTCCCTGCATCCCTCGATGCCTCATCCAAGACATCTTCCCTCCTTATCCTCTCCTCCTCCTCCTCCTCATCCTCATCCTACTCCTCCAATTCCCCCTCCGTTACCTCTTCCCTCTCTTCCCGCTGCCCCGTCTGAAGCACCGCGACCGAGGCGGCGGCGCCCCCTGCAGCTGGCCCCGACGAGGCGGCGGCGCTCCCTGCAGCTGGCCCCGTGTCCTCATCGCTGATCACATCCACGTCCTGAGACTTCTTGAGGAAGTCTGCCAGCGTGTCGTCGTCGACGTCCGAGTCGCCTCCATCTGATGCCTCCCCTCACCGATCAACAACATGCACCCCCTTGACCCTGCAAAGAAACATCTGTGATTGATACAGTACACATATATGCGTACACATGCATGCACACACCGATGTACACATATATGTAAACATGCACATACCCATACACACATGTATATACATACGCACATGTACACATATGTATACTAACACTTGTATTCACACTAATACGCATATAGATATACACACACATCGGCACACAAACACATATGCGTGCATTTGCATACACTCCCCCTGGCGCCTTGTCGGCGCTACCGCTACGGCAGCGCAAGAAGTGGCTGAACCTGAGGCGCACCATGCGGCTCTGCACGTACCTGTCACGCAGGCCGCGATGGAGAAAAAGGAGAAGGCATCCCCTCCTCCTCTTTCCCCCACCACTCCTCGATCCCCTCCTTCAGCGTAGTTGTTGCTGTGTTGCATCGGTGACCTCGTGATCGGAGGGGCCCCAAGATGAGGTTCGACAACTCGATCCTCCTCCTCCTCTTCCTCCTCATCCTCCTCCTCATTCCCTTGTCCCTCTTCATCTTCCCTGCTCCTCTACTTCCTCGTCATTCCATCCACCTCTTCACCTCCTCTTCCCTCCTCATCCTACTCCTCCTCATCCTACTCCTCCTCATCCTACTCCTCGTCATTCCATCCACCTATTCATCCTCGTCCCTCCTCATCCTACTCCTCCTCATCCTACTCCTCCTCATCCTACTCCTCGATATCATCCAAGACATCTCCCCTCCTCATCCTACTCCCCCTCCTCCTCCTCCTCCTCCTCCTCATCCTACTCCTCCAATTCTCCCTCCTTTACCTCTTCCCTCTCTTCCCGCTGCCCCGTCTGAAGCACCGCTCCCTCAAAAAGAGAAGAGGTACCGGATCCCCTCCATCCTCGCGGCCGTCGGAGCCCGACCGTGCTCCGCCTTGAACTGCTTCGCATACGCGACCTTGAACGCCGAGTCCCACCCAGCCTGGGAGACAGGGGGGGTGACCCAACACAAAACAAATAGAGAGAGAGAGAGAGAGAGAGAGAGAGAGAGAGATAGAGAGAGAGGGATATAGGGAAGCAGCTGGAGGGAGCAGCAGGGAGATAGGGAAGCAGATAGAGGAAGAGAGGGGGATAGGGAAGCATATTGAGGGAGATAGGGAAAGAGGGATATAGGGAAGCATATAGAGATAGAAAGAGAGGGAGATAGGGAAGCAGATAGAGGGATATAGGGAAGCAT